>JAUMHI010000043.1:16682971-16706280 GCA_032359435.1 Enteromius unitaeniatus
CAGGTTTTCCCGTAGATTGGAGAGGTAAATTGTTATATTGTCCTGTTGTAAACCTCAAAGTTCTCTGGGTTTTGTTCTACTGAAAGATCAAAGCATCCTTACAGTATTCATCCCACTCCTTCAGAATTGTCACAGCAACCTTAGCAGCATCTCCCGACCAAATCCAGATGCTAGGTCGATGGTCTTCTAATGCATACATAAACTACATACACATACACATGCAGACCCTTAAGAAAAATGCCTAAGCAAGGGGCACTCCTAGTCCCACCCTCCCAGTTAATCAAACCCTCCAACATCAACGAGGTTCCCTAAGTACCCTGCATGAACTCTGCTCAGCTACACTAAGGCCTTCTGCCTCCACAGAGGCTTTTCCCTTCCCCAACCTCTGCAGAGATTACCTCCATTTATCCGAACCCCCACAAGCCCAGCTTGAGCACAGGTTTCTCTTTTACCCATCTCTGCCTGAGGTTCCCTGCATTCCCTGTCTCCGCAAGGCTCACACACTCCCTTCCTCCGCCGAGGCCCCCTACCTCAAGCCCTTCCTATCCAGCCTCCTCCAAGGCCCAGCCAGCGTAGAAGTCCTCCCTCCCTCTCATCTCCTCTTGCTCGTGACTTCCCACCTGCCCATCTCCACAGAGGCTCCCCTCCCTCCCCACCTCTGCAGAGGTATTTTTGCCTTTCCGTTCCCGCCTTCTTTAAAGGCTCAGCCTGCGCAGAGGATCTATCCACCTCTTGCTTGAGGCTTTTCTGCTCGCCCGCCTCTGCAGAGGCTCCCCTCCCCCTCCCCACCTCTGCAGAGGTCTTTAGCCTTTCCTGTCATGCCTTCTTTAAAGGCTCAGCCTGTGCAGAGGTTCTACCCTATCCACCTCTTGTTTGAGGCTTTCCTGCTCACCCGCTTACGTAGAGGCTCCCCACCCCACCCCACCTCTGCAGGGGTCTTTTCCTTTCTATCTGCCTCCTTTAGAGGTCCCAGCATGCGCAGAGGTTCTCTTCTATCCACCTCCGCTTGAGGCTTTCCTCTTCCCTCACCTCCGCAGAGACTCCCAAACCTACCTCCCACCACTTTTTCCTTTTCTATTCAGCCTCCGCAAAGGCTCCCAGCCTACGCCTAGTTTTCTACTCTATCTCCTCCGCAGAGGTTTTCAATTTCCTGCCTCCCAAGAGAGGCCCCCCACCTCCTACCTCAGCAGAGGCCCCCTCCCCTACACCCATCTCTGCTGGAACTTCCGCAGAGGTTTCTTCCCTTCCTGCCTCCGCAGAGGTCTTCTCTCAAGCTGTAAATAGTTTACTGTTTATAATAATATAGTATAACATAATACAATATATACAGTATTTGTATATATATTATAAACAATAAATTGAACAAATATCTAAATAACATGATCCATAGTACTAATTTCTTCAGTAAGAGAGTTTGTATTTATAATTTATTAAAAAATGTGTACTTTGGTTAGTAAAAAAAAAAATTATAATAATAAAATAAATTATAAATTATAACCTTAATCACACTTAATCATAGTTTTTTTTTTATATTTACTTAGCTATACTGCTATATACATACTCTACTGACTCAAGAACTCTCCTATTTATTTAATATTGAAATATAAGCAAAACAATAGAGGATATACATAATGACTTGAATTCTGATCATTGAGTCTGGATCGTGTGTCACATTATCAATTGCTAAATAATAGAATTAATTAAACTATGCTATTTCTAAAAGCAGATGTGACATGGAAAATAATAATTCATATCATTAACATTATTTATTATTGAAAATCATAATTTTATTAAAATTTTGATTATATTAAGAAATAATCAATTATTATCATAAACGGTATTTTAAAAATGTGCATTATACTTTGGTATAAGGCATTTTCACTTTAAACTGTTTTCTGGTAAAAATCTACAATAGTCCATAATTATGATTAGAACTTTAGAATCTGGATGGTTTTCACTTGTAAATGGTGTGCATATTTACTCCTGATTCAAGCGAGATGACTTATCCTCTGCTGGAAGCAACATATGTTAAAACATTTTAATGATAAACTTGTTTATAGAATACATGCAACAGTGTTTGGCTTCAAAAGAAGATGAAGATGATGAAGAAACAAACTCATTTACATCTTAGATGTCCAGGCAGGGTGCATTTTTATTTGGTTTTAAAAAAATATATATTTTTGTCTTTCCTTGTTTTTTTTAGATAAGTGAAAAGATACTGTACATGGATCGTTCAGTGAAATTAGAGATGCCTGTTAGTGCTCTTCCTCTGTGTGCTGTGGGTGACACTAGCCACCCATACTTCATCTCTGCTTGTTTGTTCCCTTCTGATTTCCCTCTACTAAAGTAGGCTTGTGTTCATCCAGGCATCAAAGCTCCACATCCAGTTGCGATGGAGACTCAGCAACTCGACCCAAACCTCCACAGACCTCTCCAAAGCCTAAACGAGATCAGATGACCACTGGAAAACAACTACGACTAGCAAAAACACTCCACATAAGAAATCTCATATGTGGGACAAGCGTGGGTGTCCTTTGAAGTGCAATAAAGATACTAGTCCCTATGAAACAGAAGAGGGTTGCCCT
Organism: Enteromius unitaeniatus; assembly: GCA_032359435.1. Taxonomy (NCBI): domain Eukaryota; kingdom Metazoa; phylum Chordata; class Actinopteri; order Cypriniformes; family Cyprinidae; genus Enteromius; species Enteromius unitaeniatus. Next base: position 16,685,557 of record JAUMHI010000043.1, read on the forward strand.
CTAACAAAGAACCATTTATTTACTAGCTCACAAATCATGTCCCCAGTAGTCAAGTCGAAAGACCAATTAATTTGGATTTAAAGGGTTTTGTTAATCGACGACTAAGGTGGTACACACATTGTCAATGACATTTAAGATGTAATGTGGAATGAGAGCACCTTAGCTTTTACTAATTAGCTCTTCAAAGGAGCTCATGTCAACAGCACTTTATTGCCAGAGGTTTTATTACAGACATGTTTATCGTCTCAGGTACTTTATATATTAAAGTTTGTCTTTCTTGCCATTGCTGCCAAAAGAAAAAAAAAAACTTTAAGTAAAACACAAAAAGCTTTTTTTCAGATAGTTGTCATGGCAACATTTCTTATTATAAAAAAATAAAATCCGCCCATAGTGACAGTTATTACGAGCATGGCCTGTATTGCCAACACAGTCTCACAACCAATTGCCAAATTTGTGGCTAAAACCCAGTGACAGGTAGGTTTAGCCGCGGGGTTAGGTGTGGGTCATTCATACAAATTCAAAGGCATAACATACGCATGATTTAGCAAAAATCATATGAATACATACGACCCTGAATTTGTATGAATTAGCCACCTCGTAAAATATGTATGAAGTGCAGTGAGACTGGGCTGGTATTGCTGCAGTTTAACAAGCAGTCAGCTAAAATTCACCTAAACTATTTTTTTTACATTATTGATATGTTGTTTACTGTAATTTAGTGCAAATTACACTGTCAAAAACATTAATAATCTTTATAAACAATAAATGAAGATAGCACTTCAGCTTCACTGTTTTATGTATCACAAATGAAAAAGATCAAGGGAAATTTGATTTTAAATCAAACATTATATTACTGACTTCAGACTTCACAAATTAATAAGTTTGAAACTCCACTATCAAGGCAATAATTGAAAAAAATGCTACAAATCTGCCAGACACTCAGAATCACAGCTGGAAAAATGCAGAAAATAGAGTCTCAGGGTCACAAAAATATCAGCACCAAACTCACCACATGTTGTTTGGGAGGATTTTACGTTAACTCTAAACAAGAAAAAGCTCTCATCCAAAAACAAACTCCAGCATATTCATTTGCTAGACACTAGTGGAACTTCAAATAGGATTGGTTTCTATATGGTCAGATGCTTTTTAACATCAAACCTTAAGATGGGTTTGGTGCACACAGGGATAAAAAGTACCCCAATGTGCACAATGAAGTGTACTGCTGAATTATTAATGCTGTGGGCCCATTTTTGGCCAGAGATGTTGGATATCTTGTTCAGATAGACTGCAATATGGATCTCATCAAATACCAATAGGTAACAACATCAAAATCAACAACAAACGGGTAATGGAGAACAAAACCAAGATTCTGCCAACAAAGTTTTCTGACATGAAACCTCTAGAAAATGAGTGGTGTGAACTGAAGAGGCAAAGGAAACCAACATGAACCTGGAAATCTAAAGGGCCTGGAGTGATTCTGGTCTCTCATCTCTTGTCAGGTGTTCTTTAAATTTTCAGACATTGTAGGTGAAGACTCAGAGCTGTTATCTTGGCAAAGAGAGGTTGCAAAAACATTTATTTTATGAGACACCCCCCCCTATTTTAAATATGAAAGTGTGGGGTTTTGTAATTACTTTACTAAATAAAGATCAAAGGATTCACACACTTCTTTGATCACATTTACCATATGAATAATTTTGAGCACAACTGTATATACCCTAAATATATATTTAAATTGAGTTTTGAGCTGAAGAAATGGATTACACTGGTAAACTGTTGACTGTGCATTTAGGTATCTCTGCAAAAGGTGAAGCTATTTATAGATCTAACACACACCTGTTCAAGTGTGACTACACTTTATGGGTGTAAACACTGATCTATATAATGACTGGATCGCTCATTGCATTCTAAACTGCTGACAGCCAGTGAAGCCACCGGAAGTGTTCGATCCGCCATCTTACTATTCCCTACCAGCAGAGAGCACCATTAAGTCACAGGCAAACCGCTGACCTAAAATCACCCAATTTGAAGTGAATCAAATTGATTAGATTTTGATTAGAATGTCCACAGAGTCGAAGTCAGTGGAAACGCATTGACGGTTGGGACAGATTAGGGACTGGGAAGGTAAACAGGAAACTCCGGGGTGGAATCCGTGTGTTAAACCTGATGACAAATAGTGAGCAAAGTTAGGGTCGGGGTGAGAAGACAATTCAGTAGATAAACGAAAAATATTGACAGGAGTCGATAAGTAATGTTTGGTATTTTTATTGAAGGCAGGACAAACATGGAGGAATTTGCAGGAAGCATGGACACATTTGTGATTATTGAAATTTTGGCAGATGTTATGGTTAGAAGGAGTGGGAAGGCGCTGGGCGGGTAGGTTGAGCAGAGACGGGATCCTGGGAATGTAGCTGGTAGATTTATTTTTTTCTGAGTGGGAAGGAGGAGAAGGGGTTATGAAAGGACAGGAGGAGGAGGGGTGGGTGGTAGACCTGCAGAGCGTGCAGGTGAAGTTGCGGCAACCAGTAATGATAAGGTGGTGGAGGTGGAGGTCTAGAGCACCCTAGTAGACGCATTGGTTCCACTGGGACTCTCTAATGGCGGCTTTTGCGGAAAACATTTTATGGTAGGTATAAAAGTGGGTTCCGCCATAGGAGGACGCAAGCTCTGCTATGATAGCGAGGTAGTCATTGAGCTCGCGCCTCCTATAGGGAAAGTGAGAACAGATGATGTCGGTGAAACGTGTGAAGGCGGTAGTAAATTCAGGGAATGTGAGGGTGCGTGAGGGGTTGGAGTTGGACTGTTTAAGTGTCAGTCTGAATTCGCCGCAATCCACCTCAGCAGTTTGCAGGGCTAGGGGAAATAGGGGAAATGAGAGAAAATAGGTCAATGTCTGTACCTGAAAGGATTTGGTGTGGAGAAAGAATAGGTGGGGCGGGAAAAGAGAGAAGGGTTAGCGGTAGAGAGAGTTGAGGCAAATTGGAGTTGGGAGGCATGGGCTGGATCGTTATCTGGGGCATTAGCAGGAACTGGAAAGGATTGAGCTGTGGAGAGAGAATGGGGGGGATGGGTGTTAGCAACAGGAAGGTTAGAAGCAGTAGGCTGGAAGGAAGTGAAGTTAGGAAATGGAGCTGAGGGAACTTGGGGAAATGCATAGTCCGCGCCAGGGGCCCGGGCTGCTGGAAGTCTGAGGGGAAGGAAAAAACAGAGTTAGTTTGAGAGTTTGTGGCAGCTGGGTTGGTGTGAACGAGAGAGCTGGATGAGAAGGTGGGCCAGTTATAATAGTCGGGGTAAGCTTGAAGCGACAGGTGGGCGGGAACACTGCTGGAAGGTCCAGGCTGTGATTGGCTGGCGGATGGCTGAAGCAGGTTGGCGGATGGCTGCAGCATTGACTGGGTGGCTGGAAGCTGTGAAGAGCTAGCGGCACCGGGAGCATAGCTGGTGCTAGCTGAATGTCCAGGGGCTGATTGTATAAAAGGTTAAGACTAGACTTAAAACTTAGGCAGCTAAATTTTTCTTTAAGACTTAAAAATAAAAATGTAGACAAAAAAAACATTGCATAAAAATGTAGATTAGACTAAGCTGAATCCAAAAAATAAAACAGATTACTGTTGGCTAACCACTAGTCTTAACATGGAGGCTAAGTTTATACAACTGACCCCAGGTCTTTATTATAGATGAGTGGGTGTAAATATGTTTCCACATATGATTAAAAATGCTCTTTTTTATAGAAAATGTCGACAGGGGCAGATGTAAAGGTGCTGCTTGAGACAAAGAAGAACAGATACATTGTTTGAAAATTGTTTGCACCGAGGTGAGCTTAAATGTGTGTGCTTTTAATGTGTGTAAAAATAAAAACAATTCACAAACTGTAACCTGATCACGATTCATAAAAACTTAAGACTTTTGCTTTTAGAATCTGCAACACAAATGTATTTCATAGCTCTATATATGTTTAGACATTTCTCATGTATTTATTCACAATATATTTTCACAAATATTTCATGTCAACAAATTCCATTATAAATAAATGTTTTGTGAGCACCAATTTCCATAAGAAAATTCAGTCTTAACATTAGAAAAAAAAAGACATTTTAATGACAACATTCATTTTATATTGCACAATTATTTAAAAATATATAGTTTGCTGTGTTTATACTCAAATAAATACAGTCTTGGTGAGCATAAGAAAATTCATATTATTATATATGAAGCATAAAAGGATATTGATCTATAAGAGACTGTAATTGTTTGACCATACCACTGCCTGAGTTTGTTTTTTGTCTGTCCTAACTCAGCACTCCCTTCAAATAGAGTGTATATGATATCAGTGGAGGAGAGGATAGAGGTTATATCCATGCACTGAACAACCCAGTACTGTTTGTTTTCTGAGTCGGATCTGTGTCCATCAGCGGTCAACCCCCACAGAGACAGCTCTGGGTCCCAAGCCACCCTTTCCCCTGCCGCCTTTGCTGTCACCTTTCTGCTTGGCTGCACCCCTTTGGTAAATATACCTCCAGAGTCATGCTCTGCCAATATTTTACACAGCCAGGTAGTACATCAGTGATGATCCTGTCCACTTTATTTGTCTTGCCTCCATCAGTGCAAGGCCCGTGACCTCAGCACTGGGCTTCAGAGCAGAGGATACATTGGTATCATTGATGTGCTGGACTCCAGATTTCGCAGGGGGCCTTCAGGGCCCAAAGTAAGACCGCTGTCAGTACAGAGCACTATAAAGGCTCTTCTGGGTCTCGACATCAGGCGTGGATGACAGCAGCCATCTTTTATTCCACACGTACAGGCCATATACTCTACACTGTACCTCTCCAGCTGAGCGTTATAAACAGCTTCCTCTAAAATGACTAATGAACCATAAAAGTTTATCACCTAAATGCAATAAACCTGTGGGGAACAGTTTTTCCTCTTGGTGTGAGCAAGCATGGTTTCTTGCATGGATTCATGCAGCTAATGCATGCCATTTGGAATTTGATGAGGTAAAGTAGGAAGTGTCAATGCTTATCAGTTTGTGTATAATGAAATAATTAAAAGAAATATAAAAAAAATTTACTTATAAAACAGACCACAGGCTGTCTGAGAAACAGTTTGATGGAGACAGTGTGTTTCTGTGTGATTAGCATCCTGCCATACAGTCTCTCCAAATGTGCACAGGATGAGTTTAACCTTGCCTGAGGTGAAAAAACATTTTATTCTAAAAAATGTTTTTATTTTTTTTCTATGTATTATGCGCCCCTGGCATCACAGCTTTGCCAGCCTATACTAAATGTTGCTTAGAAATAGCATCAGCAACTATAAAACATGGTTGTGATTGAGACAAAACTTGATGTAAGATTTTGCAGGACTCTCTTATGATTACTGCTATAATCTCTCACAGCATTTGACTTACCGGTTCATTTTAGTTCATTATTGATTTGTTTGTGTAGAAACAAGGTCCAAAGGCTACACATGATTAAGACTTTTCATACCTTCAGCAAAAATGTATTCATAATCTTTAAACTACAGGGTAAAAAAAAAGATTCATACTGTTACGTTGCTGGCAGCGGAGAGGCACACCAGGGCTCACCAGACAATGACAGTGCTCTCCTGGGCCGAACAGTCCTGGGCCGAACAGTCTCTGATAATGCCCTCCTGGGCCAAACAGTCTCTGATAATGCCCTCCTAGGCTGAACAGGCAAACATAATGCCCTCTGGGCCGAACAGACAACCATAATGCCCTCCTGGGCCGAACAGGCTGTGACTGTGCCCTCCGGAACCAAACAGACAATGAACGTGCCCTTCTAGGTTGAACCGACAGAAATTCGGAGGGAAACACCCTCCAGGGCGGGGCAGATGACTGCAGTACCCTACGTGCACACCGGAGCACATGGCATGAGACATAAACAACATACAGACGGAAAACACAGACAGGATGCACCACGGCGTGACACATACATTTTTTTTTTCTTTTTTAAATAAAACGTCATTCAACTTATGATATAAACTTGAACAAACTTGCTTTTTTAGGGGATAAACCTGACTGACTAACTCCGATGTCCGATTGAACTTTCTATGCATCAAAGAATCCTAAAAATAAATGTATAACCTTTTCTATGTAAGTAAATAAATAAATAACCAAGCACTAAATCAGCATATCCAAATAATTTCTGAAAGATCATGTGACACTGAAGACTTGAATAATGACTGCTGAATAATCAGCCTGCCATCACAGGAATAAATTACATTTTTAGTTATGGTAGAAAACACTATTGTTTTAAATTATAATATTTCACAGTACTGTTTTAATGTATGATTTGTCAGATAAATGTGCTGAGACTTCTTTCAATTAACTTACCCCAAACGTTTGATCAGTAGTGTACTGGACTGTATTTAAGAACCCACTAAATTCTTTTTTTAAGTAAGGTCACACAGTAGAATATATAAAATAAAGTGCTTACAGAGCACACTTGCTTAATGATCAATAGTTTTTAAAGCTGTTTTTGAAGAGAAGAGCCATTTTAAAACCATCATCAATAAATTCACTACCTATTTCTGTATACACCAGCACATTCTACAGTATATTGCAATAAGACGTTCTGTATGGAGCTGGCCTTGATGGGGCTTTCATATTCATCATCAGTTTGGGATGTACATAATTCAGGAGCCAGCATGCATCATGGGAATGATGGTGTATGTAAGAAACACAAATGGATGAATATTACAAGACTTTTGGTGCACACAGAGGTTCCAGCTGAATAAACACAGACTGTGCATCTGGCCCTGTCCCACTTTATGCTTTCTGCCTGGCACTTTTATCGGAAGAAAGAACTTAACGTGACTGCTGTGCTGCAGACTGGTTAGTCTAAATGTTCAGTTGGTCCCTGTCCTCAAAAATAATGTTGTTTCAATCCTGCTTTAATATTCAGGATGTGTTTACATACAGTAGTTGGAGTTTATAAAGCCCCCATGTACGATTCTGAGCAAATGTCATCTGATGTCGCAGTGTAGCCTGTACTTTGTGCAAATGGCATGTTGCTTCTATTTCATTCGGCGGATAAATATCAACAAATATGACTATTTGCATGTGTTGTAAAGTGTTCATCAAGCCTAAAGTAAACATGATTTTGTATAATTTACACTTTGGTGTGAAGAGCATGTTGCCATTTACACCAGCCATTCATTTAGAGGAAAGACAAATTGTGTCATCATTTACTCACCCCCATGTTATTTTCAATGCTATTTTTCATGCAATTACGAGGAGGCACAAATGCACCATTAAGTTATTATACAGTAAGTGCTCCATAGGATGCCAAGTTCACGAGAGAAGTAATGATATCTGTTTTGTGAATAAATAATTCTTTAGATTCAGATCTTTTAATGATTCAGTTGAACTGGTTCGCAAAATCAACATGAATCAATTATAAATCAGAATTATTTGCTGCTTGACAACTTACTGAATCAATGATTCATTGGCAGCATTTAAAATAACATTTTGGGATGTTTATAACATTGTATAACCTCAAAAGACTTGAAATGTAACTGGAAAGTCATGTAAGACCAATAATTTGATTCCTTTGCGGTGCTTGATCTTTTTTCTTAATGCTGTAAAGCTCTAATGCTTCAGTTCCCATTCATTGAATTGGAGAGAAAAAGAAATCATCACAGTCTTTAGATTTTCTCCTGCTGTGTATCATAACAAGTAAATGGGTGAATAAATGAAGAATATTTTGCATTAGTATTATTATTATTAGTAGTAGTAGTATTTCTTATAGAATATAGCACTTTTTTATTAGTAAGGACACATTAAATTGATCAAAAGTGACAATAAAAAAGCAACAGTTTATTATTTCAAATAAATGTTGTTTGTTTGAACCTTCATCAAAGAATCCTGAAAACAATAGTTTCCACAAATATTAAACAGGACAAATGCAGTTACATTAATAAATGGTACTTGAGCTGCAAATTAGCATATTATAATGTTTTCTGAAGAATAATGTTACACTGATTGCTAAACCTGTATCTATTTTAACTGAATGAAACAATCAAAGTCTTTTTTGTTTTTAATAATGAAAGACACGAGGGTGAGAAAACCAGGAGCATTTTCATTTGGGGGTGAAATATCCCTTTAATGTCTATGCATTTATTCATGTATTGATTTATTTCAAGCTAGATTATTAGCCTCCGTAAAATGTCAGTTTTGAAGCAGAGCTCCCGTGTGATTCACACAAGCAGGATCTTTCTCTCAGGCTGAAGTCTGCTGATAACTGAAGGAGAGGTGAGTCACTGATAGAGGTCACTAACTGCTTCACAAACTGAAATAGTATCAGCCTGCAATGGCAGACTGGATACTTTAACCACTTCAAAGAGAGCGAAGGCATTTCTAGAGATAACGTGGCTTTTAAGAGAAAGATGGTGGAGTGTGACAGAACGACTGAGATAGAAGTGACAGACAGAAAGACACAGGTTAGTTTCGATGCAGAGATTGTAGTGCTTAAGAAACACTGCAGACAAGATCTGAACAGAGTGACCGAGAGAGGTTTACAGGACGTTTATAGCACAATATTGTCCTCAGCCCCCCCCCCACCACCACCTGAAGCAGTAGGTTCTAATCATTTTCTCAAAGCCCATCTGAGACAAGCATCTGGATTTACGTGCGGAAACTGCAAGGGTTTGGCTGGAACCCTTCCAGAGTATACCATTATGCTGAGAGACTCTTCCTCCTCTGTGAAAGTGCCATTTAGGGGGGTGGGGGGGGGAGTTCAACACCTCTGGCCAGACAAGCACTTTCCAAGGCCTTCAACTTAATCCAGACCGTCTGATAACAGCCGTGAGATCTGCTCTAATGGAAGCCTGAGTCAGCGCTTTCACAACTGCCCTTTCGGCCAACTAAGTAGAACGCAACCTGTCGGTTTAGGATGGTTTGTTTTTAAATAGTTTTTTTCTGTGCCAGTATGGATGTTTTGATACAAAAGAAAAGTGAGAAAAATAAAGGTCTATGATTTACCTTAGCTGACTCCAAGCTTTTTGATGTTTTCGTTGTATTGTTCACAGAATCCTATCACCTGATGTGTTTTTTCTTGGCCTCTGATAGGGTGTCAAAGAATGCCCTTGCACAAGGCAATTTACAAGGAATGAATTGAAATGCCAGAGTAGCCAATTATTTTGTCAGAAAACACCTTACGATCATTGCATGGAGCTGCCAGGCTCCTGTGGAAAATTGTCAGAAAGAGACTTCCTGAGACAGAGAGGGCCATGGAGAACCAGCGTGGAGCCCAATAAATAAAACTCATTGAGCCCTCTCCGCTCATTACCTTGTCATGCCAAATAAGGAGCTCACTCAGAGAGAGGATACTGGAAGATGTATGGCACAGTAATTAGTTGTTCTCAGCTTGTAAATTATTTATTCCCAAAATACATTTCAAGTACAAGCAAAATTGCACAACCAGCATTTGAGGAACTTATGTATTATTTAAATCTCGATTCACAAGATGCAAGGAGATAATGGTGTTCACTTTTATCGTAAGAGCGAAAGCTTTTTAGGCCAACAATACATCTGATCTGTCTGTCCATCCATCCATCTGATTTTGTAATGATCAGTATTTTATATTTAAATACAGGCACGTTTCAAATATTTACCTTTAGAATGATCACTTAATTTGTAAAATTATTGTTTATGGTGATTTATTTTCAATGTATTAAGACAAAACAGTATGGAGTTTCAATTCCAGACATGTCTTGGTTATTGGACATAACAAGAAAACAATTACTGGTATCGGCTAGCCATGCATCCTTATTCTCAACATTTTTAAAAACTCAATCTGAAGGTCAATAAATGAATCATTTTTTTGGTTTAGCTGTGTCAGCTTTACAGCAAATATCTGAAAAAAATTGTTATAAGAAAAGATTGCCACTGATTTGTTTTCCGCTGAAGATGATAAAGAGATAAATTCCTGCCTCACTCAGAACAGGATGGATAATGTTTACATAGCCACTTTGTTTCCACAATGAATTTATCGGCAACTTTCAGCCTCTAATAAAATATTCATGTGTCCTCCTTTTGCTATTACAGATGACTTTACGGGCACAAGACTTTTTATAGTTGGAAAACTTTTTCTTTCACCATGATTGAAGAGCGTCAGGAAGCATGAGATACAGCCATCACGTCCTTGTGCACAAAGTGCGTAAGGAGGCAACCTGATGGCACAGGCATCCAAATTGTCAGTGTGTTTTGTCACAAAGCGCAAAGCAATTAAATATTTAATGAAAAAGGGGCCACATATTTCCATCCACCTGGGAATTGCTTCTATTTTCTGATATATTTGTGAGAACTAAGTGCTGCTTCTTAAAATCATGTCCCTTTACCCTGCTACAGATGGGCAATCCAATGCATCAGCCATTGAAGCCTGTGAATGCGCAACATTACATGACCTTCTAAGCCTGGTTTGTCATTTTTATCCACAGCAGAATTAACTAAGTGACATAAAATAACATGCATTATTTAACTAGATGCTTTAGCTTTAATGGAACAAAGTGCAATGGCTTCTGTTTTTGCTCATCTTCTTCGTCTTGTAAAAGCAGATAGTTACACCAACAAGTGCTACATTGAGGTACGTCAATGATAAAAGCGGTCCTTTCCTCTTTGTACAGTATCAGCACATTCTGAAGTCCATTAAAGGATCATCTTCACGAAACCGTTCAGCTACCAACTTTTTCTGCATCGCTTTACTCATGTTCTGCATTAAGTGATGTTGTTAAACAAGTTTCAGGAAGAGCGCCGACGCATGATTCACCATAGCTGGCACCGCATTAATCAATTAATCTATTTTCTACTCTGTCCAGTCACAAGCCTCCTTAAATAAGCTCACTTCCCTCTCTTCCCTATCTCGTTTTGCATTCCCTCCTCCGCCCCGTCTCCTGCCTGACAGGATTTTCTTTTTTTTTTTTTTGAGTGACTTTTTATTGTGCAATTAAAAAAAACCTCAGAATTGCATAATTGTAAGATACAAAACTCAAAAAAGAAGAAAAAATTGTAAGCTTGCAAAAAAAGAAAATCTCAATTGTGTGATAAAAAATTGTTGGACTTTTTCTCACAGAACTGTGAAGAATTACCTTTTTTTTCCTTAAAAATGCTGAGATTCTTTTCACAATTCAGACTTTTTTGTGTTTTCAAAATTGTGAGAAAAAGGTATAAAATAAAACAAGGAAGTGAGATATTTGTGAGATACAAACACACTGTGGGGAAAAAAAGTCACAATTGTCTTTTTTCATTTATTCTTTTGACAGAAACATAATTCCATGCGGCATTATGAAGCACCTGGAAAACTTATTGGTCAAAAACATGATGTTCAAAATCACTGAATACATTCTGTCAGCTTGCATCACTATTTATATTTGTCCACTGTCTATCAGACATTGTGTTGTTTTGAGAACGTTGACATTGATAGTCCAGTATAAACAATGAAATATCTGCAGTACTCTATGCTGTGATAGTAAACGCATCCTACCATGATATTATAGCGTGTTACTGACAGCCACATTTTGCAGTCAGACAATCTGAGATTTGTTTATTCCATTATTTCAAGCCAGAGAGAAGATACTGTTTTCCACAATGTCAGTCTACGCCTCACACACGGCTGTTTGATGTTGTCTGACCTGCAGCGTTCAGTGAGAGAGAGCACAGCTATGATGGAGGAGCGTTTTATAGCTCACATAAAGACTGGGCTCTTTTGCAATACTAAACAAGCTGGTGGAGCACACACTCATTTAAATCATCTCATTTAAACATCACTGTCACCTTGTCTCACCCTTCTCATCAGAATCACACAGTCATAATAACACATTTGCTGTGTCTTCCAAGAAGAGGAGTTGCATTGTGATGATGGTTACTGCTATTTAACCTTGATGGTTAACAGAGGCTGATTTTGAAGGTTAATAGTTCATTTGTGCAGGAGATAATGAGCAAACTTACCCACTGAGCCCAAGCATCTCAACGGTGACTCAGCTCATTATACATACATGCTGTGTATTTGCATCTGTGTGTGCTAACAAGGTCAAAGTGGATTTTTTGTAGAATGAGCTTCATTAATTTTTTTAGGGTTAAAAGTACACTGAAGAAAGACAAACTAATGTTTTGACATTAAGATGTCAATCTTCCTTCGTGTAAACATGGAAGTTCCAGTTCAAGCCAGCATCTGCAATCATTCACTTTGTTCAAAGACGTTTATACTCCTTCATATTTCACTACATCTGTTTCTCTTTTATGTCTTAACGAACAATTGTAAAAAAATGAATTTCTCAGGGAAAAAAAAAAAATCACACACATAAAAACAAATTCTTCCAGACTTAAAAAGGATATAGTAGAAAAGTAAGAGTAAAAGCTCAAAGAATATTTCATATGGAGATATACATTTTCACATCAAGCATTCTGAATAAAATCAAATTAATCTCTGTCTTTGCGATAATGAAGTATGTCTAGTCTTGTACGAAATGAAATCTCATTATGTCAGTTTTAACCTCACGAAATCTGTTCATTCATCACACATGCATTTTAATAAAGTAAAATCACAAGCAATAACTAATCTCGACACTTCCTATCAATGATTCCCTAGCCCTCATATGAAATGCCTGCCAACACCATCAGTCAATTTAGGGTAATCTAATCTGTATCTGTCAGCAAAAATAAAAACATTCCTGACTCATTGTGATAATGATTAATGTATGTCCACTAAGACAGACACATGCTGACATGCTTGCACACATTGTATATATACACACACGGCCACCTGAACATCACACACGATCAGTGAACAACAACTATAATGTGAAAGTATGTGTTTTCACTGAAATACAGAGGATAAAAGAACATGTATTACTGTATATGTATTTTGATTTCATTTACACACTATATAAATATTTGTAATACAGGAAAAAATACTTGTTACTGTCATATTGGTGTTTGGTAATGTTCTTTTATTTTCAGGTTCTATCCGTTAATCTATTGTAATTTCATGTTACCTTTATCATACACATTGGAAATCTGTAGTTGGTTTAAAATCACGTTATGCCATGCTGATATAAAGTACGGTCACATTTATGTTTTTTGGAAGCAGAAAACTATGAATGATTGAATGATTCATGATGTGAAACAGTAATAGGATGTTTACTAAAACCACGTCTATTGCTGTATATTTTATATGAACAGTTTTGAATCTTATGTTTGTTATCAGTTAGTGCACACTGTACAATATAGGCAAAGACTTAGTCATTGAACACCGAAAATGTACTCCGATCCAATGACAAAATCTGTAGTCTTTGACTGCTAGTTTGACATCTTCACCGACAGCCCATTAAGCACAACTATGTCAAACTTTACCTTTGATCGGGGCCATGACCACCACTGACATTCAGGGGGACAAGACCCCTTCTCAGATGACCGTTAAATCAAGAACCATTAGGTGCACAAAACCTCATGACACAATCAGTGGGACAACAACAAACCACCAATTGGTCCACACACATTGTCTTCACTATTTTCCTTTTCTTCTCTCTCTCTTCAAAGCAAGCTATGATCAACATTAACACCAGAGATTTTTCTTTGTTTGTTTTCTAGCCACAGTTTCAGTTCCATGTGCAGCTGAACATGTCTCTGAACATGTCACGGATATATACAATGTAAAACTCTGTATGAGTCTTCTAGCTTATGCCTTTTTTTATCAAGTCTTGACTGTCATAAAGTCTGACATTAATGACATCTGAGATCCTACAGTGTGACATGGCTTTAGCTGGGATTATGTTTGTACAGTCTGACAAGAAACAAACTTAAAAGACTTTAGAAAAATTGCACATTTTACATCCAGCTTTATGGTGTTTTATGTTACATTTTCTGTTACAGAGTTAATGTGTATTACATTATTTTAGTGTTAAATGTATTGATCATTGCAATGATTTGTTTTGTCTGCATTCTGTTGGGTATGACCCTGTGCACCATCTACTCTTAAGTTCTGGCCATGTTTATGAACAGGACGCTTAAGATAATCTGATTCAACATGTGGCTTTTTATTGTGATTAAAAACTTATTCTGATATTTGTAGTAGACTAGTATAGTAACATTATATCACTTAATAAATTACTGTTATAAGTTTTAAAAACACAGGCATCCCATAAGAACAGAAACATTGTTAACAGTATTTTAAGGTGAGTTTTATAATTTTTTTTTGCAATCACACCAGCTTTTTAAACCGTGATTATTATAATCATAATTATTTGATATTTAGTAGTTATCTTTTTTTTTTAAAGTCACAAAACATTGTTTGTTTGTAAAGTTTTCAATATCAGGACAGGTGATGATATAAAGTAGAGAGAGTCTGGTTCATTTTTATTCCACACACTCTTCAGCAAAGCTAATCACCTCAGCGGCTAGTCCCTTCACCTCGACTCTATCGTGCACAATCAAGACTTCCAGGTGCGGACTGATAACTTTTCTGAGAAAGATGGAGTGTAGTAGCTCATTCCAATTATCACTTAATTTCTCTTCCATTCTCCTCGTTGTCAGATTTTGACTCATGCCTCTATTAGTTGTGTGAATTATATCAGTTTTTTTTCTTCCATCCAGTGCATTTGTGTGTGTGGGTTGCACTTGTGTTTGATTTTTTTCAAATCTAATTTAAGCAGGAAGGTTGTAAGTTAAACTTCTGTTCAGAATGTATGTGCAATTCTTTCTGCTGCTCTTTTATTTTCTCATGGTTTTATTTGAGAAAGGTGTGCTAAGCAGATGCTATGTGTCTTGTAGGCTAATAAATGTATACTAATTGTCGCATCCGAGTAAGTTAATTGGCTTGGTGAGTAAAGATCATATGTGGATATCACCCAATGTGGCATTTAATTATTCTATTTTACCCCCAGATGATCTTGTGTCTTTGTAACCTTTTGATTATGTGTCCATCTGACTGTGTAGAAAATGCCAAGGTCACTGTTGATATTGTCAAGACATAGATGATATTGAGATATGCAAATGAAAAACCATTTGTAATAAACCTCTATCTTGCAAGAAAATGTGTGAATGGTGAAAAGAAACATTAAAACAAGCATAAAGAACATTATACATCAAACACGTCTAAGGTAATGAGAGTATAAAGCCACAACAAATGGAGAATGGTTTTGATATTTGGCGGTAAATTAGGAGGAAATGCTGAAAAAAATAAAACACATCCCTTTTGCAGCCACACAAAGTGCACATTCTATTTCCTGTCATTTTGTAATTGGTTAAGGGCATGGTGGGATATTGAGCAGCTTTAAATGCCTTCATTTATTTGGCTGATTTCTAGCACTCCAGAGCCATGGAGCGCCGTGAGCAGCCAAAAAAATCCATATGAAATTCTCCCATGTGACAGAACAACAAATGTGCTTTGCTTTTGGGTAATTGCCTCTTTATTGATAAATGAACAAGTGTGATCATGGCAACCTCTCTAACCATTCGCACATTAAATATTAAAACTTTTTACTGAGGTCATTTCTGCAACCAGGAATGTCACTTCTGCTGAAACCAGAAGGTCCTGAAGCCGTTTCAATGCTTCATTTTCTAATGGTGCTTTTCCCCAAGAAATCATCTCTGATGCATTGCTTAACTGATTCACATTTTCTTCAAATTACATTTTTCCCAAAAAATAAATAAATGTCATATTTGCATGCGCTCTCTATTGGGGGTGGTGGAGGAGGAGTGTCAAAATGCAAGCTGGGTGTTATCTACATTTTAAGGAGAAACACTCTTTATTAGGCACCACATTTGGACCTAATAACAAGTGCAGAGGACACGGAAAATACTTAAAGAAGCACAATAGCTAAATGTCACATTGCTGACAATCAGTCGCCACAGGGTCTGTTTACAAAGTGCAAGCTTAAGTCACCTTCAGCTGACATGTTGCAGGCCATGTTAACTTGTGTTGACACATTTGAATGCTTATGAGTTACCTGATTCAGTGTTATATTATCTGCAGTGCAGGAGGATGTTGTGTAATAATCCATCACAATTTCTACACATAATTTAGTGCAGGTTTAGTTTCACTGTCAGAGCACATCTCCAAATGGCTTAAATTAAGGGCTGCCATTTGGCATAATGCTGTCAAGTTTTTGTCCCACTTTTCTTGTATTATTATTACCTGCGTAGCATCCTTTGGGGATTTGTGCACTACAAGTGAAAAACTTTAATTGAGGGTTATTTTATGTATTAGCTTCTATTCCCTAGAGACAAAAATACTTCAAAAAATGTCACAGAAAAAAAAAAAAAAAAGAGTGTGCAATGACAGACTCCTGGGCTATAGATCACTCTGACACATCCTGATATGGAGCCTAGTCTACCGGCTTCATTAAATATTCAGTTACCCTTCAATTACACCAGGGCTAGCATGATTTATGCTTTTACGTTTTAATTTCAATTAAGCAACCTGTTTAGCCAATGTCCCGTTGTATGCTCGCGTAACAGGCAGGGGGAAAAACTCAATTACGCCCTACAACATGTTGATTCGCTATATCAGAAATTGGCTAATACATTTCTTGTCTAGACACATTCGCTCCTGTTCTCGCCTCGACTTCCTCCAAAATCTACTTTTAGTGTCCACTAGGTCCCTGCACGCACACACCAAACACATGGAACAAAAACAATTAGATTAGCCCTGAAACCAGAGGTTTTATTTCATAAGTAAAACACACCATATAGTGATACTGGATATGAAAGCGCTGCAGAACCGTAGTAGGAAGATAACATGATTTTATTCTATAGCATTTGTCTTTGGGGCAGAAATTAAGGAGTGCAGCAGAGACACAATATGGTCTCACTGGAGAGTTGAGCTTAGCAGGTGGCAACAGGTAAGAGAAAATAACCAGTACAGACCGTTCTCTTTTTCATATTTAGAGCTGCGAATTCTTGGCCTAGTGTGTGCCTTTGTATTGCTTCTATGAAGCACTTACTTGAGATTTTGGTAAGTACAGGTACTGCAATAACGCACTAATTAAAATAAATTAATTAGAGTGATTTCTGAAAGATCATGGGACACTAAAGACTGGAGTAATGACTGCTAAACATTCAGCTTTGCCTTAACAGAAATCAATTAATCAATTGTGAAATACCTTGAACAACACAGTTGTTTCTAATAATGTTTCACAATTGTATAGTGTTTACTGTATTTTTAATCAGATAAATTAAGCCTTGGTGAATATACTTCTTTCATCCTATGATTTAAATGTCTTTTATTTTTAATTCATTCATGTCATTATACAGAAGTCTCATGATTTATTTGATTAAATTTGAATTATTTTAAAAATACAGTAAAACAGTTTTATATACTACATTTAAATTGTATAGCATATATACAGTGCCCTCCACTAATATTGGCACCCTTTGTAAATATGAGCAAATGTAGCTGTGAAAATAAATCTGCTTATCCTTTTGATCTTTCATTGTGAAATAAACATGTTAGCCACAATTATTGCAACATCTTTAGACAACAGCTCAGAGTTTTCCCTTATAATGTCTTGGAGAACAGCTGATAAGAGATCAGAGACAATTCCTTCACAGGATCTCTTCAGATCCTTCAGATTTACAGCTCCATGTGCTGCTTCTCATAAATTTACCCACTTGTTTTCTATGGGGTCTATGGTCAGGTACTGGGACAGCCAGGGCAAAAGCTTTAAACCCATTATTGTCCTGATGGAAGATCCAACCACGAATAATCGTAAGATGTCTAACAGAGACATCTGTTATGTCTGTTTATCTGTTATCTGTTGGTATTTGATAGAATCCATGATGTCATATGTCTAAACCAGAAGTCCAGGACCACGAGCAGAAATATAGGCCCACAACATTAAAGATCCAGCAGTGTATTTAACTATGGGCTTATACTTATCCATGTTTGTACTAAACCTATCTGGTGGATTTGCTGGATTTTGTTATATGATGATATTTTGATGTAGTTATTAGTTTATTGTCTATTGAAGCCAGTGTCATTTGAAGTTCCAGTCATGTTTGATTACTGAATATAGTGGAGATTTTGGATGAACAAGGAGATTTCTTTTTTTTTTTTTTTGAAGCAGTTCCAAACAACATGTGGGAATATAGGGGCTGTTTGATATATGGGATTTCTGACCCCAAGACTCAATAATTGTGGCATCATGCATTGAATTATTTTATTTTTTTATATATATTTTTAATAAATTATATATTTTTTTAAATCAGGAAATGTTCTTCCCACTTTCAATTGTTTTTCAATTTAGAGATAGGTTAGAATTTTGAGAATCTGTACTTTTACAGCCACTTTTGCTGTGCTGCCAATATTAGTGGGGTGCACTGTATATATATGTATATATATTCTAGACTCTATATATATATATATATATATATATATATATGTATGTATATGTGACCACAGTATCCATAAAAATAAACGAATGCAATGTTGAATTCCTGTAACGTGTAGTTCATGTATAATAATTTTATGCAAGTAAAACTGTCACTCACACATAATAACTATAAGCTGCATTTAGATGCAACTAACCAAAAACCAACAAATCAATTATAAGCCATTCATTTGTTTGTTTGTTTTTCTTTGTTGACACTATAAACCATCCGAGAATGTAGTAAGTATGAATGTAGTCAAGTAAATAATCTCATAAATAATTTTAAATTAAGTCTCATCCATGTGACATCAGTCGCCCCTGACAGTGCAGCCTCATACCACCAATAGCAGGGTGTTTTACATTACTTTTGTAGATTGAGCAAATCAGCAAGCAGTGGGGCAGAGTCCTACCGTATGTGTGTAGCATGTTTGACTGGGTGCACTTCCAAACACAAATGTTCTTAGGCTGCACAAAATGCAGTAGAGAGGGCGTTGAATTTTGAGAAAGCTATTTTTGCGGTGCAGATTGTGCAGGCAGGGTGGCAGATGATAAAATGCCATAAGCTGGGGAAAAGAAAATAGGTCATACACGTCAGGTTCTTGGCTTCATTCTCTGACGTGTCATCACCTGAGGTGCAAAATGAAGAAAAATTGCACGTAACTAGACACATGCCTAAGGAGCTGATTGTTTTCAGGGGTTTTGGTTGTGGGTGGGTTATTTCAACCATCCAGGCATGGCTTCACACTGTGGTTTTTCCTACCTTATTGTACACAAATGGCTGCTGAATAATTTGATCTTCTAAGAGGGGAGTCTCTTTCTGTGACCTTTCTGAGAGACTCAGATTTCATGTGTTTCCCTGGGTGTCCTACTGCTCCTCCAAATTTAGATTTTTACAAATAAAGGAAGTGCTAGAAAAAACAGTCTGCTGTGTATGAGTCAGGTTACCCTAGCCTTCCATGGATCTGGAAGACACTCTCTGTTCTTTACTCCATCACATACTGTACATATAACAGCACTAATGCAGAAACAAAATGTCACTCAACTAGCAGACACTGTGAGTCAGTTAACATAGCATTTTTGTGAATTATTTTGTTTTTATCTTAAAAGGGTGATCAAATCAAATCAGTTTATTCAATTTTTGAATTGAATTTTGAATTTGAGTTAATGATTCCGTTCAATGAATCAATGAATTCAGCTAATGGTGAATGTTTCAGTTTCGTTCTTGAATGAAGCAGTACTCAATAAATTGGTTACATTTATGATTTAGTGATTCACCCATAAAGAGAGTCACTTATTTCATTTTTGTATAAAACAGCAAAAAAAAACAAAAACACAATGAATGTTTTAGTGACTCATAGAGTCAGTACTATATTTTTCCTTCCTGAATAAAGCAGTCCTTTTTAAATGAAGCAGTTGAATGATTCAATGGTTAAACCATAAAGCAAGCCACTTGTTGAATTCCTGTGACACAATAAAGCTGAATAACTCAGGTACCATGTCATCAAGTGTCAACAAAGGCCTTGGAGGGCAACCTTTAAATCTTTATGGCACTGCCAGTGGCTTACTAATGCATCTCATTCTAGCCTTCAGTGCTGAAGATTCTAACCTAGAGCTTTCACAAAGTTTAGACTAGAAATGACACAGCCTTACTAAGATGCAGTCTTCCAGTAAGTTTTTTTTTTTTTATTCCTGAATGAATCAGCATTAAATAAATCAACGAACAGCTGAAAAAAAAAATCTGTGTGACCAGCAAGAAAAAATCACTGAAAAATCATTATAGTAAGTGGCTGGAGAACTAGGTGAAGAATAGAGTGAACTGTATAGGTACTTACACTTGTATCTGTCATGAATAAAACACATTGGCAAATTAAATTTGAATGGATTGAAATTGTTGCTTTTTTACAAGCTCTAAATGTATTGTTTCAGTAGTGCTTATGTGTACTTAAATGTCTGAAACATAAAATTAGCATTATGTGGTTAAGAACACGGCATAGTTGTGATAATATGACAAGCACAGTGCGTGTCTGTTTGGCTCAGCGCTAGCAAACGCGCGACAGACCATTTTGAATTTGGCAGTTATGCGACGTCACCAAACGTTCTAAATCCCATATGTGGAACTCTACTGCTCAACAGGTGTAACATGGGTGCCTTGGCAGAGCACGGAGACAGAGTCGCTGGAGCAAGTTAACACTATTTTTAATGTAAGCACAAGTAAAGACACTGGTTTGCACACACTTGAACTCAACAATGACCGACACGGACAGAAACACAGGGTTAGCTTAAGTAAGGGAGACAATCAACGTAAATGGGAAGACACACCTGAACAGAATACATAATTAACAG
>JAUMHI010000043.1:16713541-16727624 GCA_032359435.1 Enteromius unitaeniatus
TGTCTTAAATCAGACGAGCAGGTAGCGGGAAGACCAGCTGGTGTTGGCTTGCGCTGTGCCCTTTGCAGGGGGTTCCCTGATGTCAAGGCGAACCCCCTCCATCCTCCTTCCTGCCCCGCAATCAGGACTCAGAGTAGAGTCTGTCTTGATTGTGCTCCTACTGGGCCCCTTCACCAGTAGGTTGTGGCCTTCATACCTTGGTCAGCTCGAGGCTGTGTTTCCCTTCACTTATATCCATATTTTATCGATATGGTGCATTTGTTATAGAAATCCATGTAAGACTATTTTGCATGTCTCCGCAGCCTGCCGGCACCGGGGTCTCTGCGTAACGCGGCCTCAGGGTCGTGGCCTTTTCCACGGATCTGTTCCCATTGGTAACGTCGAAGTGAACTCGACTGAAAGGGAACGTCTAAGGTTACAACGGTAACCCACGTTCCCTGACGTTATATCCCCTTTCCACGACCCTGGTCGTGCTGATGCCGGCTCGGCTCCTCAGCGAAAACCTGCATGTGCAATCCAGCCGTGCTCTATTACTCTCACACTGTGATGAGACGCACCTGGCTGTGATTATTGCACATCAATATTCATTGGCCTTTTCCAAAAGACTCGAAGGCAATTGGTCTCTCATGAAAGATCCCATATGTAACGTCTCCGTTCCCTCCTTCAGGGAACGTGGGTTACCGTTGTAACCTTAGACGTTATGCTTTTGTACATTTGTCAGATGTGTTGCATATACTGTATGATTTACAGCCACTACACCAGTGTTAAACAAACACAATGGTATAACAGAAGAAATGCTAGAATAATAAGCGAGATATTTTAGAAAAAGATTCATGGCGGGGGTGATCTTTGAAAAGACATTACATTGCACACCAGGTGTTTTTTGTTTTTCTCACAACTGAATATATCTGTGGTTGAAAGGAAAACATTTGGCCCAGCCTGGGGCATGTGGTGAGACATTAACAACACCTCAAAGTGACCTCTCCTCTTAACGCTGACTTTAGTTTGGAGGGCAGCGCAGTTTGAGGCCAGCACACTAATAGAATCAGATCCGAAGTATGAAAAAGTATTTCACCCACCCACATAGCTCGAAACAAAACAAGGTTAAGCAGAAAAAGTAAAGTTGAACTATAAAGTTCTCTGAACTGGAGAGACAGATGACAACAATGATCTATCTATGAAACAGTCTGTAACTCACTGGAAGACAGCAGGATGGATAGCTATAATATCAAATAGATAAAAGCTTAGCAATTACATTTCTTTATGCATTATAATAACTAAAACGTAGCAACCTATTAATAAGCAGTCACACTAGAAGAGGCGCTAACCCATAATTCTGCTCTCTTTTTATACTCTTTTTTCTGAAACCTGTTAGCAAGTTGGAAGAAAGATAAAGCTTATGTCAGACAAAAGTTATTTCCTCTCTGTCTCATTTGTCTGGATTCTTACAAGATTTCTGCCATCATACAGACTTTCAAGTATCTAAGCAACTGGTTAATGTTCATTTAGGAAAAAATCTGATTTTTAACGGCTTATTGGTCTTTACAGATGCAAACAAAATTACACTTGTAGTCTAATTCTGCACAGAATGTACTGCAATGAGCTTTGTAATTGTTCGGGATATGGTAATGCTTGCTTTTATGTACTGTAATGCTGTCAATTTACACTAGAATGTTAACAAGCCTCATGTCGGCATAGTTAGTGTGCAATAAAGCACAGTTAGACCTCCTTATTGCAAAGGACTCAATGCTGTATGTAAGAAAGCACATGTAAATCTTTTTGGTGGCCTGCTGGGTTACAGAGATGATGAAGACTTGTAATGTTTAACTGCTTCGGGAGCAGACTGTAAACCAGGCAGAGTGGTGCGACAGAGGTGTGTGAAAGCACTATGACTCTCCTCCGCTATGTGGGAACCATTTATTTCTAGACACTCCACCAGCATCTAATCAATCAACTCTTTCCATCTAACAGCTTAACCACCAGTGCCTTCTTTGTCTTCTTACTCTTGAAATAACAGTAAATTACTCTAAAGAGCTGTAAAATGTGGATGCTATTTCCACACTAAATGAAGAAACACTTCCTTGCCCTTTACCATTTAGACAGACCACATAAACAGATGCTGTTTAGATCTTTAAGAACACCTAGGATAAACTCTAATATAAATACCTGAACATGATGCATATTCCTTCTGGTTTACACTGACAGAACATGTAGAGAATATCTATTTAATTTGGTTGTGGATCATTTTGCATTGCATTAAAATGTATTTTACATTCTAACTACACAAATATATTTTGTTCTTATCATTGAAATTCAATAAATTCACATTCCAGATAAAATTGTCAGTTTAATTTCCTGATATCCTGATTTCTGATATACCCTTTTCAATTAGGTACTTCACTTGATCTTCCTTAATAAATAGAAGGTACATAGGTAAAATTGTATCTGCTGGGAACCTTGCATACTTTTGAGAATCCAACGTTTAACTGTTCTAAATAAATGCTTATTGTCACTCATGTAAACACGGCAGTTTTTTTTCCGCAATCACACATCTGTGCTTTGTTTCCAGGCGGACCGAAAATAAATGCGTCCCCTGGAAATTCAATAAAATTCAACCAATCATTTGATGACTTTGACATTCCTGAAGGGTTTCCAGTTAAGTGTACTATATGCATCAGACATTTAGCCAACGTTCCGTAGGCGTGACGTCTGAGGCTGAGACTAGTCAACTGGTAAAGTATGGAAGACCGTTTTCGCCACTGGAAAAAGGTTCTTGCGACTTTTTCTCTCACAATTCTAACTTTGTTTTTTCTCTTGTAATTAGGTGAAAAAATTTCAAAATTGCTGTAACAAGGGTCAGGACTCAGGCAAGGGTAAGATCCAAACGCATGCTTTAATGATACACAATGTGGTCAAACAAGCAGGGTTCAAACATTGGCAAACAGGTACATCCAAGTGCAAAACAGAATCATAAACAGTAACCAAGCAATGGTCAGGGCAGGCAGCAAAATGTTCATGAAACATACAGTCCAAGGTCAAAATCCAAGAGGGCAATCCAACGTAGCAAATGAAACAAGACAATGAAAACAAGGCAAGACTATGGCAACGGTAAACAGGACAAACCAATGAACATGAACTAGAGAAAATGCTTGGTAGAGTCCGCAAAACAATACTTCTCAAACTTATAGGGCATAGGGAGCTGAGACATTCCGTGCACAGGTGAGACCTCCTTCTCCTGACTCGGCATTACAACTGCATCATTTAAACTCGCAATTCCGAGTTATACTGTTTTTGAGGCGATACTATAGATAGGTCGTCTAGCGAATGCGTGGCTTGAGGAATGTTGTAGTTATTGCTTAAAATCCTATGGGATTACTTGCGGCCGAAGTACAGCGAACCATAATAGTAGAAAAAGAAAAAATGTTTCTCCATCGAATACTGAGGAGGTGTCCAAAAATTGTGGTAAATGGTTACAACTTTGAAGGCGGTGATAGTAATAATAGGCTGGACTCAAAGGTATCGTAGAGGGAATTACCAAGAAAACAGTGCTGTTATAATAAATTCAGTTACGCTATTATTTACAGGTTTTGCTGTCTAAACAGACTAATGCTTTATCTAAAAAGACAGAGAAGGAAGGATCTGTATTGGCCGACTGGAGGTTTGGGAAGATGTGTGGCTGGGAAGAGGGGCAGCGGGCTCCTGGGTGAAATTTGAGCTTCAGACCTGGAAAAGATAATCAGAAAGGTTAAGGTAGGGATGCGGTGAATTCATTCGCAGGCTGAGAAAAATTTATTGGAGATGAGAGATACTTTTCCTGGTTTTTATTCCAGGCTTTTTCTACAAAGCAAATGTATTTGGTGAGTACGCCACTATAGTAAAGATGCATAGGCATGAAACAGTGACTTGACCAGTTGTGTCTTCCCTGGTTGAAGGAATTCTGGGGATGTGACTGGTCGGTTTCTTGGCTGAGATGGTTCGGAACGGTATGGAGAGGTTAGCATGGGAGCCGGAGATCGATTTATAGACGGAGCGAGTGATATTACAGTAGTTTGTAAAAACTCGGGAGAGTGATTCATGATTGATAGTTCCTCAGTACAGTTGCTGGTTTCCTTGAGGAACACAGATTGCACATTTGTCTGAAGAGAGATGATGGGCTATGTTTGTAGATGTTTTATATTTACAGGATGTAAAAATGAATAAAAATAGTTCGGTTCAGGAATGAGGGGCTTGAAGCAAATTGATTTCTCAAAGATAATCCTCTTAACTTTTATTTTATTTTGGTTTATTTTATTTGATAATCCTATTCCTGTTAAAGAAAGAATGGAGGAAACCAAATGTAGCAAATAAAGCAGATGTAATGGTATAAAATAATATATATATATATATAAGATTAATAAAATTTAATAAGAAGATTTAATAAAAAATAACAAAAAGTGAAAGTACTTTTATTTTGAAGTATGCGAATCGCAGAGCGAGATGTGATTGTAAGTAAATAAAAGCTTTGAGCATTGTAGAGTATGCAAGAGCTCCAGAGGTGTGGTTGTATTTTCCTGACTTGATTCTTGGGTGTCTTTCTTGGTCTGCTACATGTGTTCACCAAGCCATTAATATGTGTGAAATTTACGTTGTCAGGCCATTTGTTACAAATTCAAAACCGATATAAACCCAAGATAAAATATTGTCCTGCTCTCTACAAGGGTAAAAATAGCACATGAACTCTAATTATCCTTACTGTCTGTACCTGCTCAAACAAAATAATAGATTTTTACATTAACTTTAAGAGGCCCAGCTCCATCCTTTCTGCTCCAAGAAAAATGGACACTGTTAAGGCAATATACTTTTTTTGACTACATTCAACATGTTTATATAATGCTAAAACTAACAAGATTGTGAGCAACAGTACAACATTTACAGTTTACAATTTGAACAAGAATACTGTGTGTCTTAAATTTCCTGATAAATTAATAACTCTTTTGAAAAGAGATGCAGTTAGATGCAGTTGTGCTCATTTACATTCTCAATAATATATACAGTATATGGTCTATGGTACAGTACCCATTTCTCAGTAGGGTAAACTTGGTATAGCAGTTATTTTCACTTTTAAAATACAATGTCAAAATTCATGTTTACATTACGCTACAAAATTATTTCTAAGTATCCCCTTGTTGTGTAGTTGTTAATAAAACTGAAAGACTAACACCTGTGGTATTCAGCTATGAGTTTTGCTTGTATTTTATTTTTTATTTAAGTATTACTGCAGAAATTTCCTTACTTAGTTTATGTTATATTAACAGTTTTGAAAAGTGAAAAAGAGCCTGGAAGTTATGTAAATATGAAAAGAAAACCTTTATTAAAAAAAATAAATTTTATTTGGTTATATTAAAATGTGTAATTTATTTGATGAATTTACATATATTGTCTTGTGCTTAGAGAATAGGGAGTGTTGAACACTATTAATTAAGCCCCTTTCAATCAGATCTAAAATTGAAAACCTGTGTCGTGAAGGAATGCTCACATCCCTGCATTTAAGCCCTCTGGTGTAAAGAAGTGTGTGTGTGATTTATTTCAGTGGCTTGCCTGTGTTTTGGGTTGAGATGAAGCACTGGGAATGCAGCACATCTTGCCATTTCAGCAAGTCTATCTGGATGGATAAGAGTGGCCTTCAGACCCTTGATGAAAGCCATCCCATCATCTTGACATTCACTCTCAAATCACCAACTATTCTGCTGACTCCGCTGAAGTGGTGACGGGGCACAACAGGGGGCCATCAGGGCACCTCTCTCCTTTCAAACGGAAAAGATTGAACTACCATAAGTTCTGCCTAATTTTATTTTATTTGATAAGAGAGGGGAAAGAGAGGGTTTGATACTTTGTATTTTCACCTCCAAAAAAAAAAAAAAAAAATCCTCTACGAATAATTGGAGATGACAGTCAACTTGTCAAATTAATACCACCTGCTGAATGTTAAGCACAGATGTCTTATTAATTTACCAGCATCTCATCTCTTCTCTCTCGGCAATTCTATTTTATCTCTGGTGGTGAAATCCCAACTCCTGTTTTACTTGAGTTACTAGAGAATTTGACCAACTGGCAAAAATCCAGCTGCAAGATCAACAGTGATACTTCAATTTTGTTACCTACACACAAGAACGAGTTATAAATGTGATAATTCCTGCGCAACGCATGCTTCCCTTCTCACATAAACCCTCTAGAAGCAGATCACTAGACATTTCCTATTATCAAGATTCGCTCTGCTTATGGTGTGAAAGACATTGTAGCCCAGCTGATTAGAAACACTCACAGACAGCCATCTGTAAAATTTTTGCTATAAAATTTCATGAGCATAAATCATAGTGCCTCACTCAATGGCTTTATGTATATTAAATTGTCTTTGTCTAAATCGATCACTATATGAGGCTCTGCTCAGCACAACAACTTGCATTATAGCCGCATCTGTTTATACAATGGCTTCAATTTATCAGTGCTGTTTACCCCAGAATGCAATTTGCAGCCGTTTAGTTAAATGAAGACACATGAGTGATGTAGCAAGTGAAAAACATTTCAGAGGTGAGCCGCTAAAGTTCCAGTTCAAGGGCTTTATTTTTACTACAGTACATCTACTTCTCCTAACTGTAAAGCTTGATTTTGGGGTGAAATATCTTGTTGGTTACATTATGAATCTGTTTCATTTGTGAGGTTTTAAATATATAGTATCTGGCATCCACACTGTTTCACTGACAACAACAGAACCCTTCATTTTTGTCGAGCCATTATCTGTATTCAGATAAAACAAATTAAAGCTATTTTTTAGAAGTAACTCCATACAGTTTATATAGTTTACATAAAGTTAATTTGCCATTTATATATTCAACACAATTGTATCCAATTGTGACCAAAAATATAGTGCAAAATAGAGATAAATGTTAATAGAAGAAAGAAAGAAATGACAAAGTCACATGAATTGGAAATAATAAAACCAATATGACTTCTTAAAAAAAGCTTTGTCTGTGTGCTTGTTGAATAAGTCTAGCACGTTATTATTTAATTTCCAAAAAAAAATAAAAATAACTGATGCAGTTTTGATTTTTGATTAAAAAAAAACCTTTTTTGATCATAAAAACTGGCACATTTTTCAAAAATTATTTGAAGTTAGTTTTTAAATGTTTTGTTTATAAATCTCAGTATCTTCATATGTGTCTGACAGTGTTATTTTACTAATATAAGTGTAATATTTATACTGTATTGTTATTTAAATTTTCCAAAACAAGTTTTAGTTAATAACAGTGAGCTACTCTAAGTCTGTTTTGCATGTACACAGTGTTTAGAAACAAGACACCTTGTGACCACGTACATGCGCGGGACATGACATTAAACACAAGGCTCGTCTGTGTTCGGGCATATAGACACTTATGTGAAATAGGAAGCATAGTAAGTGCTTCACAGTCCGTCTGGGCCCAATCATGATTGTGCGCAGAGCTTGTCGCTAGGGAGATCTGAAGCAGCACTCTCAAGCTGCCTCCCAATTACCTGATCCAATTTGCATTCAGTGCATGAGAGCAGCAATGTGTAAGACCGTGATAGCCAGACAGCCTTAGGTCTCTCTCTATCCTCTGCTCTTTGTAGAGTGCTGGTATTAGCTCTAGAGAAAAAAGAAAAAGCCTTGAATAAACAACTTGACCACTGTGGCATGCTGAAGACATAATGATTCATCATATTCAGCACTCAGAGACTCTTTAACCCTGAATACTAAGAGAATGATGCGTGGTGCACACTATCTAGCGCATGTGTATAATATAACCTTTATCACGAAGAGCGATGAAACACAGCTACCGAAAGCCAAAACAGATACTTTATGTCTGCATGGACAGAATTTATGGAGGAAGCTTTCTCCAGCCCTTCAGAAAGTGTAAATGTGAAATGAATATTATAACGAATGCGCACAGATAAAATCTCCCCCATTAAGTTTTTGGCCAATTGCTGTCACCCATGCCCCATGCAGGTGACCTGAGAATTTGACAGCGGTCTGCCTCTCCTCTATCCTCAATACATCACTCACTCTGTGGCGAAGTGGACTATGCTTGCAGGAATCGGCAAAGATTCAGCACTCATGTGGATTAATTAATTACACCAGAAATGTTAACAAGGTCATTGCTCTGCTCTTCCTGAAAATGTTAATGAGGTCAGGGCTCATCATCTGAATACTTTGGTCAGTTGAGCCTTTTAATTTCTAATATGTAACATTTAGCCCACAAGACAAAAAAAAAAAAAAAAAAAAAAAAGTAATACAAACTGTTAGATGGAGTTAGACGGATGGAAAAGAGCGAGAGAGTGAGATGGAGGAAGAAAAACAAGTTTGAAGCATCAAGTTACAGAAAATTACCCATCTTGGCTGAAAAACTAGCTGTGGTTCAGTTTAACTTAATATACGTATGTACAGTACATTTCATCTCAGGATTGTTTGTAACTGATTTTCTTTAAATCAAGATGTACTGTGTGTGTTTATGTACTTACATTATATAGCAATTTGTTTATGTTCTCAAAACTCGATACTTTTAACAACTTTGGACCTACTTCTTTGGCTGAGAATAGTTACACAAACTAACCATCCAAATTGCCTGAAACATACATTTTTCAATGTCATGGTGAGTCAGGCGAGGAAGAGGACATCTAAATGCAGCAGTTGTAATTTCTTTTAACCAAAAACACAAAACAGAGAAGATAACCGAAGCTGTTGCCAACTGCTTTTGATGGAAAGTAGCTAATGCCTGTTCGCTAAACGTCGATTACATCATACTGGCGCGTCTCAGAAAGTAGATAAGCTTTGTCCCTAGACATTCCTTTTAAATAGCAAAGTTTGCCGCATGGAACTTTTAGTTTTTCTCACTCGATTTGGTACGTTCCTCAAATCATCCTTGACATTTGCGAACCTCTAAGTGCATTTCTTGAAACAATTCACACAAACAGCATGACACAAATGATTACCACAGAATTAAGCTTGTAATTCTGTCAAAATCCTCTTACAAGTAAATATTTATTTCAGTAAACATAGTAACATTGCCCTCAGAATGACAAGTCCTTGTGTCATTGTTCACAAACAAGATATTCAAAATGCTTAGCCATGTTATCAATACTCTGTCAGCATTTCCTGATGTATACGGCTGCTGTTTTGGTGACAGTGATTGAAAATGCACAGGTCTGCACTATTTTATATGGCATATATAAATTTCAACTGTGCAAAGACACACATTAATGTATATGGAATACTTATTGCAAAAGATTGGACAGGATTCACATTTACGCTTTTACTCTTGGTCGGTCAACAAATAACACTCAGATTCACCAATACAAGTTAATAGAAAATGCGTATGCTTGACAGATTATGTCATGTCTTAATGACTTATGCAAGAAACTAATGCCTAGATGGTTTGGAGGGTAAGGCTATTTAACAGAGAACCAGTATAATATAATTTAATCAACATAACATACGAATTTGCATTAATGTACAATAGTTTTGATGGATGGATGGACAAATTCATTGTTTGTGTTAAATGTCTTTGGATTGCAATATAATACATAAGATGGATAGATGTGTGAGTGGATGGATGGATGGATGGATGGATGGATGGATGAATGAATGGGTGAGCGGATGGAAGAATGGATGGATGGACGGACAGATGGATGGGTGGGTCTTGGGTGGTTGGTTGTTTGAAATTGTGAATGCATTGTTTGTTTAATTTCTTTGTATTATAATTTGTTTTTATTTTGAAACGGAAATAGACAGATGAAACAATGGATGAGTGAATTCTGTATGCATTATCTGTGCTGACTGCATCTTGATTAAACTTCAGTAAACACAAAGGTTAGATGGATGGATGAATTCATGAATGATTTATCAGTTTTTTTTGTTTGTTTTGTTTTTTTGTTGTAGTTGTTGCTGAGACCCACAAGTGAAGTACAGACAAAGAGCTTGTGAACTCAAAAAATACAAAAGAAAAAAATAATAAAAAGGGGAAAAAATATTTAAAGAATGTGGAGATCCCAAAGCAATCCACAAAGTGTATGTGCTGTTCCAGGTCAATGAAATGTTACTGGGGCTGTTTTGCGGGGCTCTGTCTGCAGTAAAGAGTTTGTGCCTTTTAGAGCACACAAGGGAACAGTACATATGAGTGCATACTGTGGACAGACAGAAAGACAAAGGGAGAAAGACAGAGGGAGCTTCATATTTCTGGGGGAGTAGGCCAAGCTATCTGATTTGGGTTTGGGAAAATCAAGCTCTTAGAAAACATCTGGCCTCTGCATGTGTGGCAGATACAGCAGCCCCTCTCTGCATGACCCACGGCCTCCGCTTAGCTGACAGAAAAGCCCACAGAGAGTGTTAATTCTTCCCACACTGATACGGCTGCTAGGATGCCTTAAAAAGACACAGCACGAGGAGTATGGAGGAGGAGCGTGTGTTCGAGAGAGCGTTTGATTTAAGAAGGTTTCTCGAGGACAAAGTGTTGCTGCATAAAAGTGTGGTGTGACACTCGGAAAACTGTTCCATCTGTCTGTGCTTTCCATTGGAAAAAGCTGTTTTCTCAAGCTCTCTTGACAGCATAGCAGGTCAGAGATGGTTGATGGGTGTGAAGGAATGAGATGTCGGTGCTGTGCTGCTTCTAATACGTCTGTGTGTGTGTGTTGCATGCTTAATGTGTAGCTAAGGGACCGATTTCTCGTCCACCCCCCTGCTGTGGTGAACAGAGCGTTTGAACGGCCGTATCCGCCTGATGTGAGCTCAACTGAGCGAAAGGAAAACAGCAATGGTATCCGCGCTTCTCTTTGGTCTAGCGTAAGGTCAGCTGCCAGACAGTCTTCTCACCGTGACAAGGTCACACATTTAAAATGCATCCAGGGAATATGCAGGGCTGAGAATAACATGAGAACAGGGGCCTTAAAATGAGCTGGACGCATCTCTAGAGAAAGTCTATCAGCCATGTAAAAAACTGCAATATGGATGGAATTTTTCCTATCAAAAAAGTATGTGAAGACTATAGCTATGTGTAGACTGCGTCTGTTTGACTCTGTGTGTCTGTGAGTGTTTCTCTCACTTTTAATAATGTAAATTTATTTATTCATTCATTAACATATATGTATATTTATATACATACAGTGGGTACGGAAAGTATTCAGACCCCCTTAAATTTTTTACCCTTTGTTATATTGCAGCCGTTTGCTAAAATCATTTCATCAAGTTCATTTTTATTTTCCTCATCAATGTACACACAGCACCCCAGAAAAACACAAAATTGCTTTAATAGATTTATTTAAAAAGAAAAACTGAAATATCACATGGTCTTAAGTGTTCAGACCCTTATCTCAGGTGCTGTCCATTTCTTCTTCATCCTTGAGATGGTTCTACACCTTCATTTGAGTCCAGCTGTGTTTGATTATACTGACTGAACTTGATTAGGAAATCCACGCACCTGTCTATATAAGACCTTACAGCTCACAATGCATGTCAGAGCTAATGAGAATCATGAGGTCAAGAAGAGCTGAAAGACAAAAATGTGGCAAGGCACAGATCTGGCCAAGGTTACAAAAAAATCTGCTACACTTAAGGTTCCTAAGAGCACAGTGGCCTCCATAATCCTTAAATGGAAGATGTTTGGGATGAACAGAACCCTTCCTAGAGCTGACCGTCTGGCCAAACTGAGCTATCTGGGGAGAAGAGCCTTGGTCAGTGAGGTAAAGAAGAACCCAAAGATCACTGTGGCTGAGCTCCAGAGATGCAGTCGGGAGATGGGAGAAAGTTCTAGAAAGTTAACCATCACTGCAGCCCTCTACTAGTCAGGGCTTTATGGCAGAGTGGCCCGATGGAAGCCTCAGTGCAAGCAAAAGCCTGCATGGAGTTTGCTAAAAAACACCTGAAAGACACCTGAAAGTTGGTGAGAAATGCCCTGACTTAAACCCAATTGAGCATCTCTGGAGAGACCTAAAAATGGCTGTCCATGAACGTTTACCTTCCAACCTAACAGAACTGGAGAGGATCTGCAAGGAGGAATGGCAGAGGATCCCCAAATCCAGATATGAAAAACTTGTTGCCACTTTCCCAAAAAGACTCATGGCTGTATTAGATCAAAAGGGTGCTTCTACTTAATACTGAGCATATACTTATGATCATGTGATATTTCAGTTTTTCTTTTTTAATAAATGTCAACAATGTTTTTCTGTCAATACGAGTTGCTGTGTTTGCATTAATGAGAAAAAAAAAATTACTTAAATTATTTTATCAAATGGCTGCAATATAACAAAGAGTGAAAAATTTAAGGGGGTCTGAATACTTTCCGTACCCACTGTATAGATAAATATGTTTGGGCCTTCAAAGATTTTCTGAAAATTCTGTCATCATTCCCCCACCATTGTGTCATTCCAAAACTGTATCACCTTCTTTATTTGAGAAATAAATATCAGATATTTTGAATAGCTTTGACTTTGAGTTAACAGAGAAATGTGTGCGTGTGCACCAAAGAAGAAAGAAGCTCTTTTGTTTATTGTCACATAGCTCACATCTGAAAGCACCAGAATCTTTTTTCAGAAATAAATGAATAAATTACAGAAGAGTACCCCATTCAAAAAAATTGGGTTCGTAAGATTTGTATTATCATTATTACTATTAATATTATTTTTGAAAGAAGACTCTCATGCTTACCAACGATGAATTTATATGACTTATTATTCAGTAAAAACAGTAATATAAAAAATATCTATCTATATATACTGTACATACAGTAATTTCAAAAAATGCTACCCGGTTCTGAAAATAAATTTTCTATTGCAAATTTTGGTTTGCATTGAAACATCACAAAAGACAGAAAATAACTGTGAACCTGTAACTATGAATGCGTTTCTTGGAATTTTGGACCACTCTTCTTTTGCAAACTGCTCCAGGTCATTCAGACTTGAAGGATGGCTACTCCCAACTGCAGTTTTCAGATCTCTCCACAGGTGTTCTATGGGATTCAGATCTTAGACCATTTCAGAACTCTCGAGCACTTTGTTATTTCTTTGTTGTGTTTTTTAAAGTGTGTTTCGGGGACATTGTCCCACGTGAAGATCCATGACTTCTGCTGAAGATGCAACTTTTGAACACTGGCCACTACACTTGCGACCCCAAGATTCTTTGGTAGTCATTACATTTCATGATACCTTTCTCACATTCAAGGCATCCACTGCCAGAAGCAGCAAAGCAACCCCAAAACATCTTTAAACCTCCACCATGTTTGACTGTAGTGATTGTGTTCTGTTCTTTGAAGGCCTCTTTTTTTTCTGTAAACATGATGCCTTTTTCCAAAAACCTCTACTTTGTCTCATCTGTCCACAGTACGTTCTCCCAGAAGGATTGTGATTTTGGTGAACTCCAGTCTCGCTTATTTATGTCTTTGTGTTAGCCTGGGTCTCCTTGCACATTCAGATTTTGCTGAGTTCAACGTGTTCCAGGAACAACATTTTAATCCAAAACTACACCTAACTCTGCCCATGGATAATACCAAAAATATTTAATGATAGATTACTTACACTGATGTACAAGCACCAAACACAAATTGTAAGCCTAAATTTCACAAAAAATTATAAACTGGTTCTTCAAATTTTATTTGCTAATCACAATTTTGTTCCAGGGACACGTCGAATTCTGCAAAATCAGGTTCTGCGGGTCTCCACCTAGTGTTGCATTGACAAAAATGCAAGGATGCCAATATTTCTTGTCATGACTGTACATTTATTATATTTATGTGTATTTTAATTAGCAATAGTTAATTGCTAATTAACTTAATTCCCACTTAATTCTGTCACAATTAGTCCTCACCCAATTTATGGCCTAAAAAATTTGTTTAAGACAAACTCAAAAAATAATAAGTAAAAAGAAGAAAAAAGGAAATGGTTGGAATTATGTAAGCTCTGTGCTTGAATCAAACTCATAACTTTTATTTTGGCACCTGGTTCCCTTTCAGTCGGTCACTTCGACGTCACGTCGAGACCGACGAATAGGAATCTCACTTCGAGATGCCAAACAAACTCTGCGTGTATCTAAACACGCCAATGATTT
>JAUMHI010000043.1:16749235-16841390 GCA_032359435.1 Enteromius unitaeniatus
AAAATTAAAAAGCTTCCCATACCCACATGCAGAGGTGTATATACAAAAGATTGGCATCATTTTAAAGGAAACCTTTTAAAACTACATAAAACACTGTTGAAATTGATTCAAATAATTGTATATATTGTGTGTTATAATAAAGGCAAAAAAAGAGGCGCTTTTTATTTTATTTTTGTAAACTGAATGCCTTGAGTGCCTCAGCTCCCTGCAGAGAAATTGTATTTGTTTCCAACACAAATTTATTTCTATCATATTCTATGCAATAGTTATTCTATTCCAACTGTAGGGAAGAATAAAATATTTTAATACAATATTTATACAATTTTCCGCCTACCCACATTTCTCCCAAAAGTCTCAAGTCTCCCCATACCAAAAAAACCCTTAAAAAACCCTTTGAAAATTACATAAAAAAACTGCTGTAAATGAGAACTATTATTATATATGTTGTCTGTCCTAAGATGAACCATGTCAATACAAGGCTTTTTGTACATAATTGTACACAATGTTACAGTAAAATAAATATACAAAGTGATTCATATCTGCATAAAATAGAGATTCTAAGCTTTCAAATGGTACCACATATGCAGGCAAAGGGTTAAAAATTCAAGGCACAATTTGAATGTAACTTTTTTTTGAGCCTCTAATACAAAAAATATATTTTCTTGAAACTACATAAAAACTCTTGTCAGACCAAAGAAAATACTCCAAAAGTTGTCCAAGCTAGTCAAGCAGAGTTGGCTGAACAAAGAATCTCACAATGTTAAAATTGAATTATTGTTTTGCAGTTTTTTGATTGTTAATTTAAACTGTTTTGTTGTTGTTGTTTTTTATCATCATTGTTAGTTATTTGTTGTTGTGAAGAGCTCATCTTTTTAACGTTTGTTGATTTCCACTGTTCTTGAGGTTTGTGTGTCTAGTTTTGAGGCCTAGAGTATGTTAATCCACTTTTAGTTGTTTCCTGGATATTTTAGTCTTACAAGCAAGGACAAAGTTTACTGTATATTAAACTAAGTTTGTCATTAAGGTTTGTCATTCATAAATAAACATAATGGGATGACATTCTTTTTTAACAGAAGTAACAGAAAAACATTAATTACCTCAACAACATTAATTGTTGTTTTAGTTGCCGTGACAAGAATTCTTCTATTAGCAAAATATAACAATCAGAATTGCATGAGCAAACACATTTACATTGGCTAAAAGAAGAAGAACTGAAATATTCAAAAGTTTTACTGCATCAGCCACTTATGAGGGTTAAGGATGATCAGAATGCTGGTTAAGGAAGCTGTCTAAGAAGGCAACAAGGCAGATCATGGAAATTTGGAACAGTGCTAAAGAGTCTACATTTTCATTTAAAATGTTTACATTTTTATACAACTTGGTAAAATCGTGTCCATCCACGATGCAATAGAGGTGCATCCTCAGATAACACAGTGAGAAACTTCATCTTTGTTTAATCACAAAACGATTAGCTGAATAAATATGGAGAATATAAGAAAGGGGTGGCTGAAAAAATCCCTCTGCTTCATCAGCCACAACACAATAACAAGCCTCAGCTTGCCTAATTTCCCACAGACGACTTCTCCATGCAGCTGCTATAGAGCCTGGATCTTTAAACATCTCGTCCTTTGAGAAAATAACGGGAGAAACCTTTCTTATAATCATTGCTTGCAACATTTCATTTCGCACCATGAAAGCAACACAGTAGTGCACTTATTTAGAGCTGTAGGATACTATTCCCCAAATTCCACCTGCCATATTTTCTGTCACAACTCACAGCAGACACTGCTTGAGTGGCTATTTTTAGTGGACACCTCATAGGCCGTATTTGGCTTTTAATTGGTTCCTTTCCTCTCACCACTGAGCTGAAGTCACAGAGTAATTCCAAGCTGTGTGGGTTGCAGGTACAATGATCCCCAACTGTTTTGCAAATTTTATTCTACCTGCTCAAGCTTTGAAACACAAGAGAATGTGCACTTTAAATACCACAGAAATCTCAAAAGACGGCCTCCTCCCCTCAGAAGCGCGGCACTAACAACGCACACACTCGATAGTGAAACGTGCACACAGATGTCTGATACATCTCTGGGCTCACCCTTCAGGCTGTCAGTCTAGCGTCTCTCTGCTGTATTTGTGTCGGTATATCTGTAGACCTCCGTGTAGCTATAATTTACCTCACATCTTGTTCTGTATTTGTGTTCGGCATTACCAGGGGAAGGTCTTTGGAGACTGACACAAAGTAATTGATACCCTTACAATGGTTCCCACAATAGCTGCATTTGATTGACTTCTCTCTCTCCCTTCAGTCTTGTTCCTTTTCCCTTTCTTTCCCTTTCATTCCTTCCCCGTGTCCCGCATGATTGTGAGTATCACAGATTTGTTCTTTGCAGGCAGTGCTGCAAGCTTTGGCCGTGACTCCATAAAGCTATCACCCAATGAAATCCATCCAAAGACAAATTGCTCAGGCTGACAAACACTCAGGTAGAGAGCAGGTTTCTCAGCAGCTGCTGAAATTATACAGAGCTGAGTTAGGATAGAAGATCAAAGCCATTTCATTTGACAAGACAGGAGAAGAGAGGATTTTGAGGCCTGCGCTGTGATGGCGGAGAATGAGCTACTGTCTGTCTGTATGCTCCGAACGTGCTCTAATAACACGTACGTTTAACTCCAAAATTAGAACATACTGTAGCGTTGTAGCGGCTTTAAATTCGATTCGCCGCGGTTTGTTTTGGAGGCTTTCTTTATTGAGCGTATTTCGACACAGTATGTTTTTGACCCTGCTAGTATTAAACCTTTTATCGCTGCACATTTATTACGTTCCAGGTCTTTAAATGCCAGTGTTCTGTAGCAGATAGGAAAAGAGCATCGTGACCTCTACCGAAGCTAATCGGGGATCATCATCGGCCCATTTGTCAGGATAAGCACATTGTGGAGGGTGATTTCCTGCTCCCTTTTTAGTTTTTTTTTTTTTGGAAAGGGGAGGGCATCTTCACAGAGTGTTGCTTATCCCTGGAGAGTTCGAGGGCAAAAACTTCTCACCAGTCTTACTCCCAGAACTGCTGATAGCTAAGCAGCATCCTCTTCTACAGGGAGGCCCGGAGCGATGCTTAGAGTGGAGGAAGAAAGAAGAAAATAAACTGCCGATGGTACGAAATGGCCAAAGGCAAATAGGTAAATCATTAGCATGTCCCACTTCTGCCTCTAGTGTCTACTGTTCTTATTGACCCTCTTTCTCTTCTCCACGGGATGTGGGACGAGGTTGGGAGGAAGCTCTTCAGAGGAGGCCGGAAATTTGACGACTGCTGGGCGGCTCAGACAAGACAGGATGCTCAATGTCCAGCATATGCTCAGAGATTTGGTTAATAAATAATTCAATTAACCGAGACCCATCTGTTCCTGATGCACTAGCGGAGATGCAAAGATACAGAGCCCAACTATCAGCGCACAGCTGTGTCTCTGCATCCTGAACTATTCCCATTTTTTATTCCCTCTCAATGTGCCATCGTAGCACCGCAGCTGAAATCTAGTCGAGAGGGCAGAGAGGCCACAGTAATATGTGACAACCGGAAATAAAACGTTTCATGAATTATGCATTCATAACCTTTAGATGACCAAATTAGATTCTTCTCTTAACACCCCTCTATGTTGCCGCCGCTGGTCTTTGTGTGTCTGGGGTTAATTTGCACATTAATGAATTAAAGCTAATGAACACAGCACAACAGGAGTCATTTCATATTGTACTCTTGAAGCAGTTCACTCTGCCTTTTCTTTTCTTCATTCATAGACCAAGCTTTGACATTGCTAGCATTGGTCACCTCTAATTCAGAAAACATTTAAGAAAATAATGAATCAGGAGGGGAATAGATAATTTTATTGAACAGTTCTTTGGAATACTTGATTATAAATCATCTACCACAAGACGACAACATACATCTTGCAGCATACATATTTTGGAATTTGGTAGCACGGCCTCTTACCATACAAATGATTTACCATGACTACTGACTGTAATCCAACTGGAGAACAAGATTAATTTTAATAAATGAGCATAAAAACTTTGGTAACATGGCAATTAGAATTTTGGTTTAGCAAGAAATTCCAAAAAATAAATACATAATTCAGTGTGATACAAGATCCCTCATTCAGGTTCCTCTTTAAATAGACATATCAATAGCAATTGACAGATTGTTTTATTTATTTATTTATTAGGAAATTATTTTATTCCGTAAAGATAAATATAACTGTTTTAAAAAATGTAATTAAAGTCATTTCAGAGTCGATTCATTTCTAAATTATCACGAGACAATGAAAACTGGAATAACTGCTGAAAATTCAGCTTTGCAATTACATGAATACATGATATTTAAATATATTGCAGTTGTTTTTTTTGATCAAAAAAATACAGTCAAGGTGAGCATTACAAATAAAAACAAATGTTTAATGTGTATACATGCTCCTCTTTGTGTATTTCTCTTTGTGTATTTGCTCTCTGCTGTTGCTTTCTGAACTGTTGCTTTTACTGCCATCTCGACTGGAGACGAGCTTTATTTTGACAGACCTTCTCTGAAATTTGTCTTGATGTATTGGTGTAGCAATGCTAGATTGACTGCATGTCACTTTTGCCTCCTTTGCTGACCAACGGTGTCATTTAGCTCAATGTCATTTCAGTGCCTTCTATTGCAATATCACATGAATAGACCTGGCTGCTCTTCAAGTGAAAGGCTAGAAATTGGTGTCACGTCAAGTTGGTGTGGATCGGTTGCAATTGGTTGACTCAATTCATCCCTAACGGCGAAAACATCCCTTGTCGAAAATGGTTCTTTCAGTTTGATGTAAAATTTGAGAGGAGCTCAGATTCTTTGTGATGTCTTTATACAAATGGGGCACTTGGATGGATGAAAAACCTCAGTTGTCACTGATTTGTAAACTTGGTTCTATTGCTGCTCTCCACTTGACTTGAGGCACATATAAATGTCACTTCTCATATGCAAAGTGCAGCATACAGTATGTAGAAAGTAGGGAGTTAAAAATGTACCAGTTGTGACTGTCACTCAGTTTCACAATGTATGGCTCCAAACTGTAAGCATACAACTAAGGTTGACATGTTTTGTTGGAAAAACCGTTTCTGGGCGGCCAATGTCAACTTTTTTCCTACTCCTGCTTGTTAGAATAGAGTAGACATTTTCACTAACTTTCCTTAAGACCTTTTGTCAATGTTAAGTCAGAAGGAACTGAGGTGGGACCATTGAAACTCCCATATGTTTACATTCAGCACACAAACCTACAGTTTCAGTGGTGGCTCTTTCATCCAATCAGACCTTTAGCCTGATTGGCTGAGCTAACTGTTGCCACCCCTCCCTTAGCAACACTTCAGCATCGTAGTGTGAAATGAGCTCTTTGTTGGGTGACCTTGTAAGAAAACAAAAAGGTAGAATGAAACATATAAACCCTGAACATTAGCCAATGACTTCAAAAACCTGGCTCCTCTGCTGACTGGTGCTGTCTGTAAATATTATGGTTGACTTTGTTGAAGAATGTGAACAGATTTCTGCTGAAGCTCCACACCTGAATGGAGAAAGAT
This sequence comes from Enteromius unitaeniatus, assembly GCA_032359435.1. Lineage (NCBI taxonomy): Eukaryota > Metazoa > Chordata > Actinopteri > Cypriniformes > Cyprinidae > Enteromius > Enteromius unitaeniatus. The sequence goes on from JAUMHI010000043.1 coordinate 16,754,817, forward strand.
CTAAAGGCCTGCTCTTACTGTCATGAGTGCCCTCTAGTGCCACTAGAGGGTACTCTCCTCACATCACCATCCCTGGGACTTCATTTCCCATCATACACTGCACACCCACACCTGTTCTCATTTTGTAATCATCACCTTCAGCTGTTGTCCGTCACCACACCCTCTCTCACACTATTTAACTGGTTTATTTGCATCTGTTCAAACGTAAAGTATTGACCTGCATAGGCGATTTCCAAGCGGTCTTCTTTTATGTTTGTTTCTGTTGTTTTTGACCTTGTTTCTGACCTTGTTTCTATTTTCTGATTCTGTGATTTTTTGCCCCGACCCTTTGCTTTGTATTATTGACCACGAATCTGCCCTGCCTCCATTGTACCTGTCTGCTTGTGATTTTAACCCTGCCTGCTGACTATTAAAATAAAGCTTTTGCACATGGATCCGAACACTCATGCCACATTCATTACACTCACTCATTATTACTCATTGTATTTTATTTATACTACCGGTTAAAACTTTTTATGTTTTTTTTTAATTTGTCTCTTCTGCTCACCAGACCTGCATTTATTTCATTTCAATTTTACAAAACAATACAAAAAGTGCATTGTGGAAATATTTGTACTATTTAACAACAGTTTTTTATTTGTATAAAGTGTAATTTATTCTTGTGATCAAAGCTAAAATGTTAGCATCCTTACTTCAGTGGCAAGCTTCCCTGATTAAAAGACAGTTCAGAAGAACAGTATTTACTCAAATTTGAAACCTTTTGTAATTTTCTTAATGTCTTTATCATCACTTTTGATTGAGCTATTTAAAGCATCCTTGCTAAATGAAAGTAATTTCTATAATTTTTTTCCCCAAAAAATTATGACTCCAAGTTTTTGAATGGTATAGCATATAATGTTACAAAAACTTTTTATTTCAGATAAATGCCGATGTTTGGATTTTTCTATTAATCAAAGAATCCTGAAAAAATTACTCAACTGTTTTAACTTTTTTATAATATAAAGAAACATTTATATTCAAATGATTTCTTAAGGATCATGCTACACTGAAGACTGGAGTAACGATGCTAAAATCACATGAATAAATTGCATTTTAAAACACATTCAAATAGAATATGTTAAATAGAATAAATAGTAAAGATATATCCCAATAGTACTGCTTTTGCAGTATTCTACTATAAATCAAACAAATGTAGGCTTAGTTAGCAGAAGCATTAAAAAGTCTTACTGTTAAAAAACTTTTGGCTGGTACTTGCTGATACTTTTGCTTTTCAGTACGTTTATGTTTTTCCATGAAACAAAGTCCCCAGGCGACTGTGACTGAGATACCCTTTTTGTCAGGTAGCACATCCGAGAGGTTGAGATTTCAAATTTGTATTTTTAAAAGGAAAATGTTTAACAATAAAAAAAGATTATTATCAGAACTAAAGAAATAGAAATGTCACTGCTATTTGATGCTGGACGTTGTAAATATGCTGTATTCAAAATATTGAATATGTATTGAATATATGCAGGTATATGTATATATTAGATGTGTGTGTGTGCATATATACTACATCTTTATATTTGTCCCTTTCTTCTTCTTTTTTTTTTAAATGACTTCACATCTCTCTTTACAGCTTCGCCTCCCCACATTCCCTATTTCTCTCAGTCACTCTTTCTGCAGTATTGATTTAAACAAAGGTGACTTGCCACTGAGGCCGCAATGCCACCTGAGAAAATGAGAAAAAAGCAGTTCCCATTTCCAGCAGAGGCAGGAAGACCACAGTCCAATTGCTACTTGTTTGTTCACAAAGAAAACAGAGCTGCTTTTCTTTCTCCAGAGAAATTTGGGGTGTTTAGCTTGAGGGTATTTTACATTCCAATCTTCCTCCTGATAAACTAACAGATTGCATATCACTTTAATTAGTTTTGAATTAGCATGTTACGTACTACAACAATAATCAGATGCTTGTATTGAACAACATAATACACATAACAAGAATTGTTTGGGGCTATTTTGTGATACAGGTGTGCTCTCGCAGTAATCAAGCAATCTGGTGCGTCTCTCAGAAAGCCTCATAACACGTAATGGATTCATTATGATTGACATTTAATTAATGCAAGAAAGACTAATTACACTTTTATTGTGTTTAAGGCTCATTCGGCAGAAACTCTTAGCAGAGTCGTTGAGATGAAAGTCATGCCCGCTTTAATCAGGAACTCCCTTTAATCGGCCGCCTGTCTCCGCTTTCTAAAACGAACCGACCGAGAGAAAAAAGAACGGTTGGAATTTTCAAGAATACTGTCAGGAAGGTGAAAAGTTAAAGACGTCATGACTGCCGGTGACGATACAGACCGTGTCTTCTTATTCCACACATCATTAGAGGCTTCCAGCCATTTTGGCAGCCAGCATTAATGGCAGGCGAGAACAAGAACAGCTGCATTTTAAACATTCGCACTTCTGCTTCTATGATTCCTTTCTCTTGCCCCATCGACCTGGCACGCTGATTGTCTGGAGATGAAGAGCCTTGTGCACAGCAAGACTTGAAGAAAATAACAAAGTCGGTGTGATTTGAAAGTCTAATTTAGCTGCGTTCACTCAATGGGCACACTATGTGAGTGAATGGAACTGACTTCTCCAATATGATACCACACTTATCATTTCTGCAAAGGCTGGGGAAAAATATCTGTTACTTACCTTTACCACAAATACTTTTTTTCTTTCTTGCTTGCTTTTTGAGTGATGCTCTTTTTACTGCATCTGTAGTAAAAGGCTATTTGAGCTTCTTGTAATCTGAGATCTTTCTTTTTGCATGTTGCACTAGAAAAACATAGCTACAATGAGATGAGACGAATCAATGAACATGTAACACATACAGCTATGGAGGAAACAGAAACCAGCTGGGCAACTACGGCCACGGAATTGCTATTTCAGTCTCAGCACTCAACAAAGTGATTGCTCACATCCATTTCCTCCAAAAGCAAACAAAATAAATGGGACGGCTGGCTGGAGAGACGGATAGATGGACCGGGGATGGAACGACGGACAGATGGATGGAAGATGTGGCCAGACTGTTGATATGTACTGTATTAACCACACAGGAAGGCTGTGGAAATCGCTGTTGGCAGCCCTGTAAATAGCTGTTTTCCTGCTTGACAAAAGTGTGGGAAAGAAAACACACCTCTATCAGAGCAGATAAGCCGCCTGACAGGGCATGAGTGCTTCTGCGAGGGGCTATCTCTACGCTATTGAAAGACAACTTAATTGTGACATCTTGAAGAGGGGTTGCTGTCTGTCATACACGTGATGAGTCCGGTAGCAGGTCTTGGGTGGTGACAGACAGATATTTTGCTAGATTAATCGACTGAATTGTAGCCATTTTGAGATCATTAGAATTGTCTGGTATGTTACACATTTCATTTAAACTCATTTAAGCTAAAGGATTTGAGGAAACTGACTCTCTTAAGCGTTATAAACAATATTGTGAATATTGGGGGGTCATGATAAATAATATTATGCCCACCTAAACTCTCCTCTAGAAGCTTATTTTATTATTATTGCTATTATTATTATATTATTATTATTATATATTTTTTATATATATATATATATATATATTTTTTTTTTTTTTTTTTTTTTTTTTTTTTTTCAAAATTCTGTAACACTCAAATGTGTCAAAATACAGAACAAAATATCTGACAGGTTTGAGAACCTCAACACTATGACTGCACATTGTTTGTTTTTCAAACAGAGCAACAGAAGTTCCATAACCCATTCAAATCCAAAACCCGCACAGATCTATACTCAGAAGAAAAAAAAAATGAAATAACATCTAATCCATTTACTCTCCTTTTAGTCAGACACAATGCATTACAGGAACTAGAAATCTAACATAACTCGTTAATCGACTTAATATTTTGTATCATTTTTTACAGAAATGTACTATTCTCTTTTTTTTTTTAATAAATAAATAAAACTAAATAAATATTACAGTTTTTATTATACATTTTCTGTGCATATAACCCCCCCTCCCCCACGTGTCCTAATCAAGTGCAATTAACTTTCAGTACTTTGTGAAATGTAAAAATTTTTTTATTATTATCCATAAAGACTGTAACCATTTTGAAATGAGAGAGACATATCATGGGTTTCCTAGACAAGTGGCAATTACTCAGAAATGTTGAACCAGCGTATGCTTGAACAGACCAATTAGAATCAAGAATTCCATGTAATAATATATTGTATTATAGAATGCAAGGAAATTGCTGTTCCACGTGATATCTTGGCATTACTCAATAGCCTGAAAAAGCACTTTAAGCATACATATTGAAGCATGCAAACGTACTGTATGCCGACAAAAACCACATATCTTTCACAGCCTACACGATGATTAGGTAGGATAAATCCATCCACCCACTGTAACTGATGGAAAGCAGATAAGTATAGACACATGTATACTCTCTCTCTCTCTCTCTCAGGTAAAGCTTTCTTCACTCCAGGTTGTTTCTTTCCTCTCATTGCAGCAAGTCTCTGCAGGGAAGCAAGTGTGTGGGAGTGCTTTCAATGAGCTCTCCACGCTTTCTCTGTGAAACAAGCGCAACCTGCCCTTCTTCTCCTCGCTCACTCTGTTCACCCTCACGCTCTTTGAGTGCCGTCTGTTGTCTCTGCCACACCTACGTTCCCGCTCATCAAACCCAGAGCAGGATATCTAAGCTTGACATCTGGCCCTGTCTGACATGTCTCAAGTGACAGGATGGGCAGAACGCTGAGAGACTGAACCTCACTGCAACCTCTTCCCCTACCAACCACTCAAAGCACCAGCAGATAAGCTGTTGTCACTGCAGGCAGGCTGAGCAGCGCTGGAAGCCAGAAACAGTAAGTTCACCATGGCTGCTGCAATTATCTCTTATTGAACCCTTACATCAAAGAGATGCTGAAGCCCTGTGGTGACTGTCTCACCAGCGAGTTTTATAGAATGACATGCATTTCCACTCGAAAGGGACATATGGGTTCAACAATGATGGATAACGCTCCTACATCAAGTGTTGCGGAGATTCCTGCTTATTGACTAACATCATGTCAGTAAGATTTTTTACAAAGTAACTAAAAACATACATTGAACTAACACAATAAAACACATTAAAAAGAACATAACTCTTAAAACAACATGTTTTTCACAAAATCAAAAAAAAAGAAAGAAAAATGTGTTTTTACAAATAAACTCTTCAATTCTTGAACTCTTCAAAATACAAGGCCTGTTTAATGTCAAATCCAACTTCAACCTGACATTATTGACATCCTGTGCCTGCTGGGTTTTTTTTATTCGTTAAATAATCTTTAAAAACTATATATTAAACACCACTTTTCTCAACAGTTATAATAATACTTTAAAAAACTCCTGAGCATCAAATCAGCATCAAAATGATTTCTAAAGTTGAATCTAATAGTAAAGAATGAAGTAATGGCTGCTGAAAATTCAGCTTTGTCAATTCAAATTTGAGTTTTTGTGTATATTTTTATGGTAACATTTTAGTATAGGGAACACTAACTGACTATTAACTATGACTTTTCCCTCAATAAATTCCTAATTTGCTGCTTATTAATATTTAGTAAGGTAGTTGTTAAGTTTAGGTATTTGGGATGCAGAATAAGGTAATGTGTTTACAAAAAAATAAAATTTTTAAGCAAGCTGGAAAAAAACTTATTCCAAAATTTGCAAAACAACGCTACATTAAATTCTTTCTCATTAGATGTATAAATAAATGTAAATTCTATATAGACTACATGTACAAACATAACTCTTATGGTTCTCTGTGATGTATAGAGTGTATGATCACAGGCTAGAGTCACTGCATGAAGTGCTTTCATGTGCACACTGCTGAAAGTCACCCAGGGGATGGAGGGGCGGGTGACTGGGAGGAGCAGAGGGATGAGCGTGGCTTTGCCCTGCACACAGCACAGATGCCTGACCTTTTAGGTGGCAGTCAGGTACAACGTCTGACCAAGGAGAATACAAAGACAGGTAACTGGATCCTTGTATTAGCACGTACACAGCTCTGATGTTTTTAGGTGACTTGAGGACACTGACAGTAAATTAAAATAAAATGCATAAGACAAAAATAAAGTGTAAATGCAATATATAACATTGCCTTTAAGAGATGGTTGTACTGATTTATATTTCTTCTGCTCAGGTCTGTAGAGATGACAGATTATTTGTGATTATTTTCCTATATGGCCTCTGCAATACTCTGCCACTGCTGGAGAGATAATCAGTCAACAGCAGCAGCGCATGTCAATAGAGCTTTAAGCTGATGGACTACAGACAAATATCAATCAATCTGCTCATGAGTATTTTGGATCTAGAGACAGCCATTTCTAAAAAAATTATTAGTGTAGAGTCAGTTTGACAAGCTTTATGGGATTGGGTGGGAATGCTTTTACAATTGCATGACTCATGGCTTTTGATTACTGACATCACAGAGAAAATACATATTTTAAAACATCCGGATTTAAATAACTCATCAACACCATCTGCCAGAATGCATTAACATATCTATTTATGCAGTATCTCAGACAAAGAAAAAATGACAAAGTTAAGAATAATGGCATTTTGTGAAATTATTATTACTTTATTGCTATTAGGTTTTTAAGATCGTTGAGGCTATCAAGTCAGCAAAGTTTGTATTTTTAAAAATTTCACTTTTATGACTTTTATCAATTCAATTAAATTCTACATTCTACTTCAAATTCAATTCACATTCTTAAAAAACACAAGTCAGTGTTTTTTGCAAGGGTCGCCAAAAGCATCTGACTAGAGAGTAAACATACGGTAATCTAAAATTCTCTAGTTATTACTGAGACATTTTACAGTTCAAACTTTAAAAATATCACAATACCTAATGTCTGTAAACACAGCAAGTGTTCTTTGATTTTTATAGATGTAATTAAACCATCTCTGTGATATTTAAAATCTTCTCTGTTTTAATAAGTCTAAAATTATTAGTAAAAAGAACTAGCAAAACATATGCATTTTTCATTCCCTTATTCAAATGACTGAATATATGCATCCCATCCTGAGAATTAAAGATGTGAGAAAAATGAATAATTAAGAAAACAGGCCTCACAAAACAGCACTCCATCAGCAGGTAGATTGTCTTTCACAGCTTGATGACTTAGAAAACACTGTAATAAATTGGAGCAAACCAGCAGGACAGAGATTCACTGCAGCGCAGACCAGCATTCTAGACCAGCAGTCTAGAATGAACAGAGTATGGTGAAAAAGAGTTTATAAAGAGAATGCGTGACTTTAGAGAAGTTATTTCATAAATTGTTTAGCAGTTTACTCAAAGCCTCCTGCAGTAACACATGTTTTACATAATCATTTTTGCATATTTTTTGTACCAAGATTGAATGTTAATTAAACAAATAAAACACTTTCTTAAGCTTTGATATTGTCAGTTCCAACTCATTCACAGAACACAATCTTTATATATATATATACTGTATATAAAAGTACTGGCAGAACTGGCTCTGAATAGTATCAGACGGTAATGTAATGGCATATTTTATTATATGCACCTTAGTAATGAAATACTGTATGTTATTCCTATAGTACTCAAAGTTGCTTCCATAGAACAAATCGAAATAAAACACAAGGTACTTGTATCTAAGTAAATGCAAACGTTTCAAGTGTGAGCTAAATACATAATTAAGAAGACAGAGGGGAAAAAAAGTTTTAATGAAATTAACAAATGGCAAAACAATAATCACAGTGCATAATCTATTCATGCTGCAATGCATGCAGTCTGAACATTTCATCAACATGAAATTCTTTGTTCAGACAACTTTGTTTGACTAGTTGGCACAACATTTGGGGTAATTTTGTTGGTCTGACAAGGGTTTTTATGTAGTTTAAAGAAAATGCAATTTTGTTGTATTTGACACTCAAAAGGTTGTGTAAACTGGAAAATGTCAGGTTATTTTTTTTACTGTGATCTCTTTTCCTTTCCTTTCCTTTCCATATACATATATGTTGGTTATATATGACAATGCCTACAATCTAAAGCCAATTTGGTCAACTCTGTTTAACCAGCAGAAGAGCAGACAAGCCTAACCAAACATGTTAGAAATGAAGTATGCATGTGACAGGTTTCATGCTATTGGTAATCAAAGCAAGTCAAGCATGTTCCACCAGCTGCCATCACTTTATTGATTCCATTAGAGCTTTGTAGATGCCGTGTTGGCCTACTAATGGCAGACTGACTATATGAGAGTGACTGTGTGTTTGTACAGCTATAATTGTGTGCACTGAAAGAACAGCTGAAGCATATCTTGACATATCCCTACTGTGTTATTCCCTAAATGCTCATCAAAATATTATAGCCCAAGTTTACTCGGTTTGTTCTAAACAAGTAAAGATCCCAAACTCACTCTCTCCAAACATTCTTTCTCTATATCTATTAGTGGTGGGAGGTCTGTCCTGCACAGCTGTCTCACACATTTGGCTTTATGTAAAAAAAATTGGTGTGTATGTGAGATATCTATTTAGAGAATCAAGACAGAAGGGTCAAAAAGGCTCCTTTGATTCATACCACATGACTGAATATTGGCTGTGTCTAGAGAGGGACTATATTTCCTTTTACAAAAGCCTCAATGACTAACAAAAAAGCATTTGAGTCTTTTGTGGCAGTTCTTAAAAAATCTCTTTTCAAAAGAGCTAGACAAAAAAAACTGCCTTTACATTCTCCACAGCCTGAAAGGAGCTATTATAAAGTTGTTTTTGAATCTAGAGCTGTAAATGTGGGGGACAGACAGTGAGTTGGAGGCAAGCGAGAATTGAAAAGAGAGAATAAAGGTTTAAATTTGAAATATGCCCTTGTCTGTTGGCACTTCAGACCACTCCAGCATGTGTCTTTGCCTAAGGTATCATAAAAAGAGTTCCCACACAGTTAACCTGACAATTGAATGACTACTCTGATAAGAACAGAAAAGACTTGACAGTACCATTTCATCTCATTTAAGGGGATAGTTCAGGGGAAAAAAAGAAAATTCTGTCATCATTTACTCACGCCCACGCCTGTTGAGTTTCGCTGATCTTCAGAATACAAACGAAGACATTTTTTACATTCCCTCAACATTTTTGTCCATCCAGTGAAAGTCACACTTTAAACAGTGAAATCAAATCAGTTTCTGAAAAGACAAAGTTAGCTTTATATTAGGAACAGATTGAATCTTGGCTTTTATGCATGTGCGTCAGCAGAGCTCATTATGGTAAACATGGAAACCCAACTGTACAAGCATTTACCTTCTTGATCTGTGAGAAGTAATCTAATTGGTTCTTGTGTTTCAGTCAAGCTTCCATTTACCATATATAACATGCTTTGTGTATGTGGGTTCTTCTCCATTTGTGGTTACACTTTAGAATAGGGAATACATATTAAATATTATATAAGAGCTTCGCCTTAATAAACTGCTAATTTGCTGCTTATTAATAGTTAGTAAGGTAGTTATTAAGTTTAGGAATGTGTAGATTAAGAGATCTAAAATATGGTCATGCAGAATGAGGCATTAATATGTGCTTTATAACTATATATATATATATATTTATATATATATATATAACTATAGTAATATGTATGCTAATGAGCAACTAGTTAATAAAAGTGTTACCAAGTTTATATCTGATTATAAAAAAGATAATTCCGATCCTTGATTCTGATTGGTTAAGCTGCATTTAAAGCTGTTGTAAATTCAACTTAGTTGCAATCACAACCGTTTCTGAGGAACTACATTGTTTGGTGAAAGAATAATCTTTATGATAATCTTTTAGTCTTTATGATAACATTATACTTTAAATGCTCTTTTTTATTTTGTGAAACCGTACTACATATAGGAAATAACAGTTTTATAAAAGCAATAAACCCTGTGAAGCAGTGGTTTGCAGTGGATTTATAAGAGCTAAGGGGCGTTGTAAGGCATGAAGCGAAGCGGATTCTTGTGGCTTATTGCTTTAATAAAAGCTTAAATTAATTCTGTTCATCACATACAGCTATTGTTTTTTCAGATTCATATGGATTTCTGTCTTGGCAATTGTCTGATTTCTAACCAGCATTTATTGGCATGTATGTTTGAATTCAGCGGAGAAGATCTGGTACACTGCTGGTGCTGCTGAGAACATTTAAGGATTGGCTCAACTTACTTAAAGTTACATGAATGCATGTTAAAGATCTGAAAAAACAAAGATGACCTGTATGAGATCTGTACAGGTGGAGGTGGGGAGGAAGAGGGTAAACAAGATTTCTCTCATTGTACTGTAGGACGATCGGTGGCTAGGGAATGGAATAAATGTTGTGGTTATGTTTATTAAGTCTAACGATGTACTTTATTTTTTACTTTTTGAAATTTTTGTATTGTAAATTCAGTGGAGGGACAGAAATCTCAAAGAGCATAACTTGTGTTATGCAGATCATGTTGAACAAACATCTTAAGCATATGGAACGACAAGAGGGTGAGAAAATGTTGGCAGAATTTTCAACTATCCCTTTAAGTGGCACAAAGCGAGTGCTAACGCCGGGCTTGTGAGGATGGCATGATGGTTTGCCCTTGGACAGGATGACATCTGCCTGCTGACTGCTACTGTCTGTCACTGCTGACTGAGTCCTGGTGAAATGGGGCTCTGGGTATAGCGAGGGAGAAAGAAAAAAAGAGAGAGCAGGTGGGGAGAAATGCAGGTTGCTCCCCGACTGTGCAAGAAAATCCCTATTTCTATGCACACATTGAACTTCATTTGAGCGTATGTGTGGTTATTCCTCACAAGCAGCATAATGTTTTCACAGACTCTAGATAAACAACTAATGAAATCCCTCTTTGCCTCCTAATCTAAATACCAGAGAGCACCTTGGGCACTTCAGCAGACTCCTGGCAGGAAACCAACCTGCTGCTCAGAGCTTTCCCATTACCCTCCTCATCTTCCTTCTGCCTTGGCCTGCACATCAAACAACGTACTGTATACCTACAGCACGGGCAGTGCAGAGATTCTCAAAATGTATTCTGAAACAACAGTGTTTTATGGGTGCCGGGCTACATATGGTGACACATGTAAAATAAGCACCTGAAAGACTAATGGCCCAGTCTTCTGCTGAGGTCGTAAAAGAGCTGTAATTTTTGTCTGAGTGACAGGTAACATGGCTCTAAATCATTTGTTCTCTTTCTCTCTCACTCCAGTTGTCTCGTTTCTCCACCCCTGTAGTCTCCAGCCGAGCCCGAACCTGGTCCCGCTCTCGCAGCCCTGGAATTACTATTGGCAAATCGAGCCAGGCAGGATTAATTGTAATTCAAGGTCTATTACTGCAGTGCTTGCTTGCTTTTGCTGGATTGCCGGTTGGGCACAGAAAGAATGACTGTTCTGAGAACTGCCCCGCTCCGAGATTGTTGATTAGCCTTTTGATGGAATTGGTAAAGCAGTGGAGCTTGACTCACGGTGGCCCTTCACAAAAGGGAGAAAAAAAAAGAGAAAAGATTTCAGAAGAGTATAGAGAGAAGATGCTGGGGGGAGGGGGGTAATAAGAATGAAGTGAATCTCTGTGTGGGGGGCATGAGAGGATTATCAGATCCCATCAAATGTGGAGATGTGCTGCCCCCATGAGGAAAGATGAAAATCAAAGGAATCGAAGAGAGGGAGACACAGACAGAGGGAGAGCAGAAGAGAGTGAGTAAATATCAGTGTTGTTATTAGGTTTTGCATGCCGGCACTGATTTCCAGCTGTCTCGCAGCCAGGGCTCCTGCGACTCTCTCAGCACTCGTAAATGTCACACATCGTACATGCCAGTGTGATTCAACACAGCCTATATTTACCTCCAGGAATGGCAGCGTACACCGCCACGGATCACCACTGCAAAGGCTGCCGAATCTTATGAGAGAGGATTTGGACGTTGAGCCTAGTTTTGAAGAGGAGGACACCATCCCACACCTCCACCTGCCAAACACAGAAATGCATTATGCAGATCTTAAGATCACAGACTACAGGAAGCATCTGTACGGGAAGAAAACCAGGCTAGCTGTTAGTCAAGGCTTTTATACAGAATATAGAAGAGCATTAGAGAGAAAAAAGAAAGCAAGGTTATGTGGAGTGTATCAGTGAGGACCAGAGAAACAGGTTTGGTAAGGGATATTCTCATTCAAGAATTTTCATTCGCTTCAGTTGTACTATTTGTACAACAAATCCGTTGTTATATACATAACAAACATGAAAGTATTTCTATGTACATGCATGTGTTTATTTATTTAGTATATACAAATCTCATATCCTGAATAAGAATCTTCATAAAAACATAGCCTTGAGCAAATACACAGTGCAAGATACATATGCTGCACTGCTGCAGACACATTTCTACTTATTATACATTTTATTATTTTGTATATGTTATATTATATTATTATGCCCTAACATGGCTTTTGGTGACAAAAAGAGCAAAATAAATTTCTTTTATTTTTTTTTATTATTCAGCATCTTCACCTGGTTAATATGTTTAATTGCAATAAAAATAATTCAAGTGTTTATATACCATATATAAAAAGGGATATATAGCTCATATAGTGATGATATTGTACATACAAAAATTTACATATTATTTAAAATGATTAAATACTTAACTAACTTTAATTAACTAAAAAAAATATATTACGTAGTAAAGAGTATTATATATATATATATATATATATATACACACAATTACATTATATGTATATAAATATCATCATACATTTGTAACGTTATTACGTTTTAAATTATGTATATTGCATATATTATATGTCCTAGAATTAAGTGGCTTGTGGTGCTAAAAAAAGAGCTAAATAAAATTAGCATTTTAACCTGGTTCCTAGGCCTTTGTGGCTTTTAAGACACGTTGTAATTAAAAATAATTAAATGTATTTAGTAATATTATATATTATATTTAGTTATATTAGTAGTATATTATTTATCATATCATACATTATTATATAATATATTATATGACATATAAAAGTGTTATTTTAAATTATTAGATTTTACATTTTATTACATTATGTTGCATATTATATAATTATTTATTTATATTACACTGGCGGATCTCAGAGTTCTGGAGGGAGTGTAGATTGGTAGCAGTGAGTGGAGGTAAGCAGGAGCCGAGCCGGTGATTGTTCCATATGCAAGCATCAGTGCCTTGAATTTGATGCGAGCTGCAATGGGGAGCCAGTGCAGGGAGATGAAGAGAGGTGTGACATGGGCCCTTTTGGGCTCGTTGAAGACCAGTCAAGCTGCTGCATTCTGGATCATTTGTAAAGGTTTGATTGTGGATGAGGGAATACCGGCAAGAAGAGCATTGCAGTAGTCTAGCCTGGAGATGATCAGGGCCTGGGTAAGAAGTTGTGTGGCCTCCTCTGTAAGAAAGGGCCTGATCTTTCTAATGTTGTGTAGGGCAAACCTGCAAGATCGGGCAGTTTTAGCAATATGGTCTTTGAAGGAGAGGCTGTCATCGAAGATAACTCCAAGATTTCTGGCAGATGTTGATGGGCATATATATATGAATATTGGGTATAACAGGATAATATGGCATATATAACAATCACAGAAAAATAAATCATACATGATTGCTAAAAATAGACAGAAAATTTACAACTTACTTAAGGGTTATTTGAAAAGCAACTGGTATATACATCAAAAAACAACTGGCACTGAACATACTATCTTACTAAAACCTGCTTTAGCATCCCGTTGTAAAAGGACCATTTGACAAGAGTATTATGGCTGTTTGGTTGACTGTCTTTGACAAATACTGGTGCTGATCTCTAGTGAGATGCTTTTAATCATCTGGCTTGCACAGAAATTCTGATGGGCTCTGCACACATCTGCACAGGTGATAGGTTCACTTCACAGCCCGGCATATATGTTGTGCATATACAACCTTGAAGCCTTGTGTCTTTCAAGGGAACACAAGCATAACACTCGTTACACTTGGCTGCACCAGCTATGATTATTTATTTATCTCTTGCTGCATTTATTCCCTGTGCAGCATTCTGGCTATCTGCTCCGCTCTCCTCATTAAAGCTTTGGCTTTCTCTTGTCCTTCATCTTCTTATTGTGGCTCTTTGGTGGAAGAAGAGGGCGCTGTGGTTGAGGGAGCTCAGTGTGGAGCCGATTCGGCCGACTTGGTAAACAAGTCAGACCTTTATCTGAGAGAAGACTCAGAAAAAAGGCCTGCTGGGTGAGTTGGGCCCCAGACTGAGGGCCCTCCCTCTCTGGGAGAGCTTGAGCACAGCAGGAGACAGCCTTTCAACAGGAACTTTGATAAGTACCGAAGGGACACTCTTGCGAGGAGGGTCCCACACAGTTACCTCCAGGGAGGTTGCTGTGCCTACGACAAATATCCCACCGTATCAACAGCTCATCTATCAAGATGGAGAGACAGCAGGAGGATTCATTAGTGCCTGACTAAACAAAGAACCATGTGTTTTCTTGCAGAATTAGCATCCAAGCATAGCAACACACACCGAATTATATCAAGTGATTAAATGCGGTCTCATTGCTTTCCTCAGTTATCTTCCGCTGCGAGTGTTTTCTATGAGGACAACATGCGTAATTGAAAAATCAAGACTTTTGAATCAAGAATCATGATCAAAAATTCTGGTTGATGAGGAAATTGGAATGGATACATAGTAGAAAGTTCTCTTTTTGAAATAATCTTCTCATTGATCTTTCTTTCACAAACCAGATAATGTATTTCATCCCTTTGCATCATCCAAGTAAAGTCACCATTTTTTCTCCCTCAAGCCTCGCAAGTAATTTAATTTTAAATTATTCCCACTTTGAATTGAAATCGATCTATGAATGAACGGCAATTAAAAACCACTGAGACTTTTTTAGTAAGCCTTACTCACATTGTATTATTGATAACTGAGTAAATTTAGACAAATTAGTGAGGTGACTGCAATTTAGACTACCGCGTTGAAGCGGAAACCGCGTGTTTGTTTTCTCTTCTCAGGCCCCCTGTGTGATGTTGGGGGAACAGAATCTGTTATTGCAAACCCTGGAGGAACAGACATAAGAGTGATCAACATGAGGCCCGGCTCCTCTCCTCGGTCTTTGGACACACTTAAAATGCCACATTTACACATAGCCGGATTTATATCAACCTGCATAAATATGCCATTGAGCGCCATAATAACTATGCCAAACCTATGGGCGGCAGTATAGGGAAAAGAATCAAGCCATGCAAGCCAATCAAAATCCTGAGGATTGACACCAACGAATAACACAAGCCACTTCGTGTTCCTTTCAAAAAAGCAAACATGGCACGAAGTTCATTGTAAATAGGGTGCTCACATGATGTTAAGCATTTTCTGGCACATAATGGGACGTTTGAGATCCTAAAACCCTGTTTCTCCCAGTTGACATAGCAACATATAACCGGTGTTATAGGAAATCTCTACTTTGGCCGGAGTTTTTCGAAATAATCGTTTTCTGTAATAAAAACAGGGTTTTTGTGTAAATGAGAGGCCAAATCGCAGGGAATATCTGCATCTTCCCTTCATGTAAACAGGGCCTAAATGTCTTTCATCCAAGAGCCTGCTTTAAACTCTCTTTGAACGCTGCGTGACACTGTGAGGTCAAGGCTCATTGTGGAGATCTTAGCTTAATTGTATTTTAATCCTGGTTCTCCTCAACAGGTCATAGTTTCTCTTAATTCACTTCTCTTGGCATCGTCAAATCATTAACCCTCATTAAAATTAAGAGTAAGGATAACTGTTTTGTTCCAAAGCTCTTAAAAACAGGCTGCTGATCCCTTAAAAACACACAAAAAAGGGTACTATCCAAAAGTAAGACAACCAAACAATCAGTGTTATGTCACGCTTGTGCAATTAACTACCAAACTTTTAGAATCTCTGCTTAATCTGCACAGCTAAATCACATCTAATGTCACGTTGCTAGATCTTCAGATTGACAGCATTAGTTTGGGACTCTATTGCAGATTTTATTGGCCAAGGATAGCAGCCAGTTACACTTTGGTCAGTGTCATGTTTGAGGTTACAAAATTGTCTTCAGTCGTCATGGACTCCACATTCTTTTGAGCAATTGTTTGCAATTTAAGTTTTTTTCAGTATTTACTAAATTAAGGTCCTTGTTCACTGAGTCTGAAATGTTCATATGCATTTTTGTATTCGTCATTCAAACCTTGCACACAGTCAAATTCTAGCTATAGATGCATAACACCTTCCAATTTTTTTTTCTTCCAACGGATGAAAGTTTTGAAGGAGTGTCAAAATGATTGACACAACATGAGGTCACGTTCTTTTTTAACATGTTTAACATGTTTGCTGTCCGAATCGGGATTGTGAATGGTTTTTGCCCAGCACTTTAATTGCCATCCAAATCTGTAATTCTGTAAATTTACAAAAAGGGATTCATTTAATATTTACTGTTTAAATCCGAGCACTTTACAGTAACTGTACGCTTTACTTAAATAAGATAGATACGCAGAGCATGTAACCATCTCAAATACCCAGTAATAGAGTAGCAACAATTATGCAATACAGTTTTATAATGGTATATAATCTAAATAAATTATATAATGCTACTGACCACGTGAGCGACATGTTTTTGAGTTCGTAGCACCACAGAAATTGCTCCTCCACTGAGAATAAATCACCAGCTGCCTGAGTTTTATCACTTAAGTGGTGTTTAAATTTAATTTTACAGACATCCACATGAAAAACAATCACTGTCTGAAAAGGACTATGGTTGTGCACGGCTTGCTTCCTTTCTTCCAGGTTTTGGCATCACAATGTCTTTGTTTCGAGGCAGGTAATGAACCATTAATGAAAGCAGCACACACACACATTTTGGTATTCCTGTAGGACCAATCAGATGACAACGCTGAAACTCCCAAAGCGTTTGCCATTCTGTTTACCGTATGCATCAGACATTTAGCCAACAGTCTGTGGGCGTAACATCTGAGGCTGAAACTAACAGCCACCTTTATCAGTGGGGTCAACTTGCACAGACAGGTGACTGACTCACAGTCTGACTTCCATAAAAGGGCAGAGTACATATTTTTCAGTATATAAATTACTTCACATTTCTTTCTTCTCATAAGAGTGGCTGCGTTACCAAGGACAGCTGCATCTGCATGAAAGGCCTCACTATAGATTTCATCTCATGGCTTAATGTCTCCTCAGCCTGGTGTTAGGCCGAGGGCCACTTCCATTAAACAGGCATTGTCCACAGCCCAATGCCATTTCATTTGTCAGTTTCACTGGGTAAGTGCCTGTGATATATCATCTCCCACCGCCTTCCTGATAACGAGAATGGAGACTAAGCACTTTCGCTGCACCCCTTCCCAGAAGCCTTGGCATGGAAGGGGGATATGAAGCGAATACAACCAGTACAATGCACTCAGTGGAGGAGGAGCCATCTTCATAGATGTCTGAGTAACTTAAGCGATAAATATAAAGCACATGGCTAGATACAGTTAAGTATTGATCAGATTTACCAGAAAACCTATTTCGCAGCTCAAGAAATCATGGTTAGCTTGACAACTTTATCGGGAGGTCAACCATTTAATACTAAGCTTTGTTAAATGAGTTTGGTTTTAGCCTGATACATCTCAAAGTACCACTTACAACATCTCAGGCTCAACTCAAAAGATCTTTTCTTTCATTTGTTAATTTCATCAAGCTTCATTTGCTTCATAAAATCCAATTATGATTACAGGAACGATGATTGCATAGAATAAATCAACAAGCAATAGTCGGTGACTGCTATTTTTCTCTGACACTATTAGGTCTCTGCATGAAGCCGGTCTCCAGGGAGCCTGCTCTGTTTTTCTGTGTTGCGGGAAAACGTCTAAAGAGCATGTCTTCATTCTTTTTAGTGAGACTGACAAGCCCAGACTGGATTTATTGATTTTCTCACCTCTATTTCTTATTTCAATCTAAATTGAGAACATTCTGTATGTGCTGAGTATTTTTTGAAGACCTTTACGTCACCCCTTTTCTTCCATTTTACACCCATGCTGCCCTCTCAGGACACTAAAATGTCTGAAAGCAGGCACAGCAAAAGGTAAATACTCGAGTTTTTTTTTTTTTTTTTAAACGGAGCACATAAATCTCACTTTTTATATGATGAGAACTTTTCTTTCTGGAATCATCCGTTTGCTTTTTATAAGCAACAGAAACAAAACATTGTAAAGGTGAAGCCTGCCACCTTCAGTTAGTGGTGTGATGTTGATGAGAGCTCGTGCTGACACACGCACCTCCAGCAAACATGCAATTGCGACCAATTTCCTGAAAGATCTCTATTTATAGCCCTCTGAAGAGCTGCACCATGCTACAAAGGAGACTTAAAAGTGCTTAATTGTGCACATTATGCCTCTAAAAGGAACTCCGGTGAGGGCACCCTTGTGTGCTGCACTCCAACAAACTTACATTTTCCTCTGTACTCTTCTGTCCAATGTTCTGCTTGCACTAATTAGGGCCTGGGTGACATATGGTAAACATTTGCCGCCGATTTGTTCCTGCTTGCTTTTCTAAGCATTCAGTTGAGTTTAATGCACCTTGTGCCTGAATGAGAAAGCTCAAATGTACTCTTAGTGCAGGGAGAGGCCTTTCATTAGTGCTATTAGAAAGTGGCAGGAATTTAAATTGGTTGCGATAAATTAACAGCCCCACTGGGAGCTCAGGCCTGAGCCAGCTAATATGCAATTATATTAGGCAGCTTTGCATCTCCATCTCTGCTTATCTGGAAGAATGCATGCTGGGAAAGGGGCCCTCCCACCCAGCTCAGGGATAGGAGGCCTGCTGGATTAAATGTTAAAATGGTTAATTGGGAACAGCTTGTATCTGCAGCACTTACTACGAGACATCAACATTGTCTGCTTTAAAAGCACACGGATATTATGCCGAACAGACGAGTTTTTGCTTCATTTTATGACTTCAGAAACAAAGCAGCTTCATTTATATCGAGACCTAGTGGACGCTAACAATGTAGCATGTTAAAAAGAATACATCAGCGAGTGCAGCTGAATCATGCTGCTTTCTCATCTAACACCTGTTGGCTTCAGATAAGCATTTTTGAAAAACCCTACGGAAAAGATGTAGGCAACCATGTAGAACACAGAGCAAGGACATTGTTTGGATTCCCAAATGTTTTCAGTTAAGCATTTGTTCGCAATCTAAGGCATGTTTGCCATTGCACATGTCTTTTACTTTCTCTTGATGCTGCTTAAACGCCCGCCTGTAAGCCGTGGGATGCCTATTAGCAAATTTGCCCACTATTGTGTTCCAGAAACTACAGCTGTTCTCTTTAATAGAAACATTTAAAAACAGGCGTTGCTGTTTTGATTGAAATTAAATTGAAATTGACTTGTCATTTTTGTCATGCTGTGTTGTCTACCAACTACAAATGATGCAAGTAATCAAGGAAGACATGACAAATTCAGTGGAAAACCTTGAGAGGATTCAACATGATGTTCAGAGACCAGCAAATTTTATGTGCTGCTAACATGTCTGTCATGTGGATGTCATCTTCGCAAAAGGCATTTTTCACTCAAAGGAGTAGTGAATTCAATCTCTTTCACTTTAAAGTTCAATATTGCACACACACCGATAGACCTGATAAAACAGACCCAACATCTCGAATCATCAAACAGTCTCCGGCATCTATAGAATGCAACATTACTTCTTATGCTTACCAAAGATGGTTATCACCATCCCCTTAACACAAGAAACAGCATATGTTTTACTCTTCTGGCTGCTATTTGTAGATTTACTACAAAGTGCATCTCAGTCAGCTGCACACCAATGGTTTCGCCAGGCTCATGTATTCCTGAGATAAGGAAACACTGCATGCTGAAGACAATCAAACAACCTTGTCCTCTGGACAATGCACAGCATGGTTAGTGACCATGATTAACCTCCTTCTCATGCTGCTTGTGCTCATGGGGATTTAAAGAGATAATTCATTGTTCTGGAGAA
The DNA here is from genome assembly GCA_032359435.1 of Enteromius unitaeniatus. Lineage (NCBI taxonomy): Eukaryota > Metazoa > Chordata > Actinopteri > Cypriniformes > Cyprinidae > Enteromius > Enteromius unitaeniatus. Next base: position 16,774,810 of record JAUMHI010000043.1, read on the forward strand.
ATATCAGCTGGATTCAGATATGCAGACTGATTGAACGTTAGGCCGCAGAGTAAAGGAAAGCCTCTTATTGTAGCGTCATGCTATGAGCATCCAACTGATTGCCTCTTGTGCCAAATTAAAGTCCCTGTGCTGCTCCGTCTGATAGCCTTCACATTTGTTTGTTTTTTTAAATTACTAATACTTGTTTAGGGAGTTACAGTGGAAATCACACTTTAACATTTACAATTAAAATCACAGTGTAATGGCAAATCATTATCAAATCAATAGCTACTGTATATCAGAGTGTAAAAGATAATAATAAATACTAATAATAATATTTTATTTTATTTTTGGAAAAGGTCAGGTGTATTTTAAAGTTAGTTAAAATGGTCCATTTGAGAAATATATTTTCAAATGTTTAATATATCTTTATAATATTTATTGTTTCTCCTTTATTGAACAGCCTTTATAATTTTCCCAGGGCTGTCTGGTGATTTGTAGATTTACATATTTTGCAAAGATATTAGGTAAGATCTAATACTTAATCCCTAACTTAATTATTGAATTAATGTTGTAGCCTAATTATAACTCGCTCCGGCCTTTATTTTAATTGGTTTCATGACGCACGCAGCCAGAAAACAGAAACTGATTGTATAACGAATATGCTTGCGCGTTTACTTATGAAGTTAAAATCCATTTTTTAAAGATAGAATTTAATTGTAACTTATTATAACTTAATTACAATAATAAGCCTATCCTTAATTATGACATACTCATTAAATACCTCTTCTTGATGAAAAACAGGTCAGCCTACTTCACCATCTGTAAATTGAAGCTATGTGATCATATAAATACAAGCATTTTGAGCATGTGAAATCTATTTCTGTACTTTTGAAATCACTCCAGCAAAGTAAGCACAACTCTGAACATCAACAAGATTAGGCCGTAGTAATGTGATTTAATAGCTACAATTGAATAAAGTCGACAGTGAATTGAGTAACTTACATTTAAATATTCCCTGTTGTGTGTTTTTGTTTCAACAAAAAAATTCAAACAAAGAACTACTGTTTTCCTTCCTCGGGAGTGAATAATCCATGTTTTGAAAGAATCGATTAAATAATCTGAATACAGCTCATACTCTAGCTATTTGTTTCTGCCATACAATTATATGGTAAAACAAGATAGAGTTAAAAGCTATTCAGTGTTGTCAGTGTAAATAAGTGTTGTTGAACAAGTCGAAGACCTTCAAAAATATTCTTGATCCCAATCAAGGTTTTGTATGAATCAGTGGATTGAGTAATGTTTTTTTTTTTTTTTTTTGGTTGACAGTCCTTCAGATATTTAATGACACATCATACATGGCATAGCAAAAATGTATAGATACAGTACATACAGAGCACCTTGGTCTCAAAATTCAGTTTCTTGTTGTAACCTGTAGCAGTCAGGAACAAGACTTGATAACTGTATTCAGCTGCTGTGTGAAGGTAGACTAACAAAAGTGGAAGTACGGGTTTTGTGCATTTGCATGTATGCTGTGGAAAGCAGCCAGATCTTTATCTTCATCATCTACTAGATGTCTTATTCTTGCAGACATCCGTTCTACAAACTTGCCTCCTTTATTTTTTGGACATATTTTATGAAAGCTTCTTTCATATGGGCTCCCTTCTGACTGGTTCAGAACTCCAGTCTTCAGCAGTCTGACTGAAGTTGACAGGATGTTTTTGGGAGCATATCAGTGGAGTTGGCAGCAGTGAAGGCCCAGAGTTTCATTAGCATGTCTTCTTTAAGTTAAGGCATGGCGAAGAGGTGACATGTAGGTACAGACACGAGTCAGCTCCTGTTGAGCTCAAGTAAACACGTCCCACCGGCTGTCACTGACAGATAACGGCATACATCATAACATCAAAACAACACGGTGGACAAACACAAAAATACATCTCTGACAGAGAATAAGAGAGCAAGATAAAAACAAAACTTGGAGGGAAGCTGAGTTGAATACATAAGTGCAGAAAAGACACATTTGAAGTCCCCATGAAATCAAAAAAGACAACTCTTCTTTTTTTGTTATGCCATATTGCAGGATTTGTTCTAAATGGTTTATATGATTTATATTAACATTACTTTTTTCAATTCACGTGCCCTCATAACCAAAAACATTCACGTCGTCTCACCCTCAAAACGACTTCTGTGGTGATGTGTACACAACAATCCAATGAAATACAATTAATAAAATCAAAGCCCATCCTATTGTTGACAGACCAAATGTATCTCACAATAGAGAAAAAAAACAGTGTCATTACTTATTAAAGTTAGTGTACAAAAAGACAGACTTAGATGCTCAATGTGGTTCTTCTGCAAACTGTAGATTAGAAATAGGAGACTAGAAATATCTGACTGCCATGACTTCACTTTCCCCACAGTCACCACATCTGTCTTAAAGACGTAGCTTCATTATTTGTAATTCAGCAAATGCTTTTTAATGATTTCGTGAGTCATTACCCTAGCAGTTCACATAAATAATAACAAAAGATAATTAAAAACAAAGACTGTTTGAGTGGTTCATAATTCTGTGATAAGACGTCTGTAGGGATGAACGTAACCCACGGTAACTGTGAAGTTATTGTTCATACAGGCTGTTAAGTCTTTTTTACGAATTAATTATAGTGATTTCTATATGTGACGTTAACATGTTTACCTTGAAACGATTGTGCTTTTTTTATTAAATGAATTAGGGCTTTGTGGAGTACTTTTCAAATGTGAGTCATCCTCCAGCCTTCATGCTGGTCATGATGCAATATGATCTCACAATGTAATTCTGATGTTTAATGATCCGGTGTGTGAAGGCCTCACAGCCACTAGGGCTTTTTTTTAAAATCTAGTGAAGTTAGACGTTTCTTGATGAATTATACAGAATTGACCCTCAAGTTTCTTTTAAGCTTGACTGTATTGTTTATGTATGTTTGGGGTTCCAGAGACGTCAAAATAGCAATAGTAATTTCAAAGCAAACCTTGCATTTTGCCTTTCGACTCTTTGAATATGTCTAACATCATGAAAAAAGTCATTAGGACAGCTACCACTGATGCGAAAGCTCTATGTTTTTCCACTTGACTTGAATCTGTTTGAGCCCAGCAAAATCACACTGTGGAAAAAGACAAAAACTGAACTAAACACCACGTTACAGGAATGTACTGCTGTTTGCATAATAGTCAATGCTGAGAATATTTTTTCTTATTATATTTTATCAGGATGCAACAAATGCAAAAAAGCGTGTGCTGCCATATCCACAGCTTATAAAGCTTATAAAAGCACAAATATCAGAGCATGTTCAAAACATCTCAAGTGCCCCAATATCACCTCAGACCTCAGAAGGTTAACATGTAAAGTAAATTTACACATATCACAGCACCTATCAAATTTGCATTGCACTGAGAGATGCCAAAAATTATTTCAGGGGGAAAAAAAAACACGGAGTATAGTGTTTGTCAGTTAATCTAACATCCTCTGCCTCCCCTGCGTGGGTGGGTGTTTGCGTGTGAACATTTGTGTGGGAACGTGTCCATGTCTGTGTCTCTGCATATGTCTGTGTGGTATCCCAGAGCTTGTGCAGATAACTGTCTCTGAATGTTGTCCAAGTTTGAAATGAACCACTCCACCGCAAGCATACACATCAGTGATAATTACACAGAATAGCTCACTGCCTCTTCAAATATGGCAGCCAATGCCATTTGGAGATGCTCCAACGAGGGCCATGGAAATTAAGCTGACAGAGAAGCCCTGATGAAGACACATAGTCACTTGCAGGCTAATCACTGTCTTTCTTGAAAAGGTCTTTGATTATTAGTTTACAAGGAAATTACAGCGTTTCAAATTTTCAGCTCTCTCCTCTGTCATGTGAGAACATGCTCTGATACAAGCGGCAGAATCGGGTTTGTCCACAAGATGGTAATACAGAGCTATAAAAGCTCTCAAGAACCTTAGACACACTCGCCTTCCTTGATTTGTGAGTAATTGCTAAACGGTATGAAAAGCCTGGAGAAATGCATTAAAATGTTCAAGTCATGTTTATTTATATAGCTTTATCAAACTTTACACAGTGCATATTGTTTCAAAGAAGCTTCAGCAGTGTACAGGAAAATGGCATGGTTAGTGTTCCAAAAGGCTTAAATTTCTGCTGCAAGAAGCTCTGCAGAACACACTAGTGTCATTACTGCCTTTAGAATGAGATTTTGAAATCAGCTGTCCATCGGAGTGCATGGCTACTTCAGAATGATCGTCAGTGAATAAAGTTACATTTGGAAGCAGATGGTTTAGTCACGGAATCTACCAGCAGGGGCTAACGAGGCCATGTTAGCCAGCCAAACCTTGACCCCTTGATTCCTTGAGCTGAGTCATCTGTTAGTCATCAGATAAACAAGAAAGAAAAACACTCTTTGGTGTTGGAGAACTCTAAAACTGGTTGAAATGGATCACAAATAGTTGAAATGTTACTTAATAGAACTATTATTATCAATGTCAGAATTTTGACATTGTTGTTGTTTTTGTAAAAATAATGTAATATAATCCCTGAACAAAGTAAGAAGAACTTGCATAGTTTTTAAAGTGTGTATATATAGCCTATATCAAATGTAAATGTATGTCACGTTTATTTATTTTTTGTTAAATAAGCATTGCTTACACTGTCAATAAAAGAAATATTATAACAATCCATTTAAATTTCTATTTAAAAATAGTTTTAACAACATATCTTCTAAATTAATTTATACAATTATTTATTTTAGTTTTGAATTGTTCAAATCATCAGGCATCAAAGCTCAATAAATACTTTATGTACTTTAAATTTCACTGATTATGTACTACTTACACCGATTATGATTTATGTACTTTAAACTGATTACTCACTGAAAACTCACAAATCATGTTTTTTTGTTTGTTTGTTTGTTTATTCCCTGTTTTAAAATCCTCTTTCTCAAATCAGGCTGTTTTGTTGGTGTATGTAACAGCAATCATTTACTCCCGACATATGAGCTGCTGAAGACACATTACTTTTATTTTTAAGGGATGTGCTGATCCCTGATCTGTTTGCATACGTTTGCGCAAATCATTTATGATCCAGCTTCATCTACAGAAGAAGTGAGTAGAAGGGTTTTTTTAATGAATTTTTGTAAATCGCATTTCCTAATAATGTACTAGTTAGCAAGTTTTGCTGAAGTGTACAGTTTGCTCAGCACTGCACAGAAGAGAGGGGGTGGGTCAGCAATGCTCATTAGCATTAAAGCAACTTGGACCTGTACAGCATACTATGAACAGTTGATTTTGACAGAGTAAAAAGGGTGGTTTTCCATCTTTTAGTTTAGTTGTTTGTAATTGATGAAAATTATGGACATACAGAATCTCACCTGAAAAAGAAAACTAATAAATACAGTAATCTTACTTTGGAAACTGTGGGCTTCCACACAGATGCACAAATGTGTTCATGTTTCCTCTGCAGGCGAAGAGTTTTATAAGGTAAGGGTGTGGCCTCAAAATTACTGACAAACAAAATTTTTTCATCAGTTCATTTTGCTGAAATACATAATACATGGGACAATTTTGACACTATATTATTGATTGTTTATGTTGTTAAGCATGTTGCACACTGATGCACAGAACTGTGAAGCAGTCACAGCTGTGCTTTATTGTGAACCAAAGTCCCTTTAAAGCAAGTCATTTCACTCAGCGGCCATCTTTAAAATGCCTCTCAGGCATGCAAGTGCAGCTCCCATCTCTTTGAATGGGGAAACATCAAATTCTTATGATTAAATTTCATATTTGACATCACAAATCAAATCTGACAACAATTGTTTCAAAGGTCATCGAATGCCCGTTTTCCACTAGCTTATATGATTCTTGAGGGTCTTAATGAAAAGTCTAAAAAAACAGATGTTTTCTCATGCTGAGAGATAAGCATATGTGTGGGGGGAAATATCACATGGTGTTAAAACAATAAATGGCATGCCAGATGAAAAAAGTTCCTATTCTTTGTTTTTATTTGAGCTCCATTAGATGAGGCATGTTACATCAGAACATTTGTGCTGTATACTGTTGCTGGTTTCATGGCATAAACATACACAGGGACACTTTTTTGTAAGAGGTGAAATACGTACCAATAAGTACATATCACTGCATCTCTCCTTTGTCTGATACACCCATTTCAGCTCTTAAGGCAGGCGTACTGTACATGGTGCGATTTTTGAGGTCGTACAATTTTTTTTCGGAGGAAACACAATTACTTGAAGAATATCATTCTATGACTTCAAAAAAATATAAATATGCTGAGAGATTTGAAAACTGATGCATTTGAACATTCGCGTCACACATACACAGCAGGTTTGTACAGTAACTCATGGACTACGGAGACAAACTTGAAAGGAGAGGAGCTCCAGTTCAATCACAGCCAAACATAACCAGACATAACCAGTCATATCCTATTTAGGGGTCTATTAAAACTCAGTGGTCTCAGGGGAGGCGAGAGAGATGCGGACTGCAAATTACCAGCTAGTGTCTGCAAGTCTGACAGTTTTCTTTACAAAAATTTGTTATTTATATACTTTTTAATGCTATTTTTTGTAATATATGCATTGCATTTTTATTTTTCCTCATGAAATATTTTGAAGTACTCCTCGGAGGAAACAGCCATAGTCTTTTCTCTCTCAAAGAAAAGATAATGGCAAAAAATATATATATTTTCTGTGTTAGTGATATAGGGGTAAGAGAGAGATCAGAAATAAGGTGTGACTGGATTTCTCTAAGCAGCGGTTTAATCAGATCCTCTGAATGGGATTAGGGTCTCTTGTAATCTGGACTAAAAGCGGGTCGCAAGGTGTGTACTCTGCCAAGTGAGGGAAAGTGGCTTTGGTGAAGCAATCAAGAGATGAAAAAGATAAAGGGATTAGATTTTTAACCTTGATAATCTGGCACTTTGCATTGCCACGTCAATACACTTGTTTTTGTGTTCTGATTTGTTTTGATTTCTGTTCTCCAGAATCCCTTTCTCTCCAGGCTTATATCATTGTTAGGAACTTAACCCATTCTAACGTCCGCCTAGAGAAGAGTCGCTAGATTGAGATGATTATAATATCAGAGATACAGAATACTGTACATTTGAACCAAGCAGCCTTACATCCATTTACTCACACTGAGTGCTTCTGAAGTCAAGGCATGCAACAGAAAAAGATTTACTATAATAACTGATTATTATTTCTTATATATATTCTATCTAGATTTGATATTGTTTATCATTTTCAATATGATTCTGTGTTTAATTCCTTAATTCCATATTTTCATAAAGATTTTGATAGCACCATCTTTCAGATCTATTTTATATTCAAGGACAGACACTGAACACACACAGTGTAAAAGTGGTTTTAAATGTATTACTGTGTTTAGCATGCATAATTTATGAGCTTTTGTTTTGCATGGCTGTAACTTCATGGCGAATGGATAAACGGACTGGAGTGCTATGCCCTAATTCCCCCCACATACAACACCACACACACCTTCTGTCTCGCTGTCTCACTCACAAGACTCAAATTCAAAATCATGACCAAAATTAGAGTACATATATAGATTTTTTAAATGTTTGCTTTTAAAAAATGAAAATGCACAATATAGCTTCATATTGTTCCAAAGTTTGAAAGACATTTTGAAAGACACATCGTATTCTCGGCAGGGCTGCAAGCAGAAATATTGTGAAATTATAATTGTAACAGTTTAAAGTTCAAAAGCATTTAAAATATTTATTGTGCATAATATGATTGTGTTCTGTTTAAATTTATTATATATAAAAACATACATTATATATTTCGACATCATTTACATGTTTGTTTGTATGTATGTATATATATATATATATATATATATATATATATATTTATATATATACTATATAACTTTGGATATTCTTCATATATATATATATATATATATATATAGATATAGATATAATGTAATCAAAAACTATTATTTTAGATGCGATTAATCACAATTAATCATTTGACAGCACTAATATTTTTACATTACAGGTGTCTTTTCTGTCACTATTGAGCAAATCAATGTGTCCTTGCTAAATAAAAGTATCAATTTAAAAAAAAATAAAAAATCTCAGAAATAATGAATCGCAGGCACAAGTGATGGCAGTGAATAAAATTATTGGAATCACATGCACTCATGGAAAATAACACAGTAGCTATTATTCCATTCACACCATTAATAATCTATTGATGAGGTCTCCTTTTGTCTTTATCAAAGCACAGCTGAAATGGTTACGCTCTGTATTTCAAAAAGACAACGAAGCACATGAGCTAATGACAGTCAACTGCAGTGTAATGTACGAAACAAATTAGTGATATATATTTAGAGATAATCCATAATATGTGGGAGTGAACTTTATTCATTAATCATGCTTTAATTAAGACTTAGCCTGCAGCGGTATAACAAACCCAAAAGCCTGTTTGGACGACTGCACTCTAAATCTGTGCTACTCAAATAACATATTTACGGGAATAGTAGTGCTTGTGCATGTTTGCCCACTCTGTCATGTCAACTGTATGTGTGACTAAAATACTTAAATAGATGTTTTAGATCATTAACTAATGATCATAACAAAGCAATGTTTAGCTAATTTAAATTACCAAAATGAAGTTCCACCTCCCAAAGAAACCCAAACGCCTAGACCGTCTTACACCAGAAATCCTGGGAAAACGTAATAATGTCCCTGATAATACCACAAAAGAGAATGCAAATCGCTAAGTAGGTGTGGGAAGGGGGATGGCTTTCAAATCTCACTAAAAACTCAAAATCTCCTTGATATCGCCCAATATATCCCTCTTCTCCCCTCTAATAACAGGCTTTGAAAGTCCTCTCTAATGGATATCTGAGCCAATCCCGTTCATCTTTTATAAGGCAAGGCGCTCCATCCAAATTATTCTCCCTCTGAAAACAACCAGCTGCCAGCAAGTGACTCAGGGTTACAGAGGCTTTCAGAGCAGTATTACTCTCTCTTGCTGGATAGCACTAACTCAGTTCTCAGCGGCAAATGGGGCCCTTCAGCAGCAGCTTCCTCAAAATGCAGCATTAGTAAGCAAAGAGTCTTGAAACATTTTCAGGAAACCACCATGTGAAGTGTGTACTCTCATTTCGCATTTTCCACTGGGTCATTTGCCTTCTTTTGAATGGCAGAAATGACCAGTTACTCTGTAAAACACTTTTGTCTAAACAGGTTCAAATATTCAGAGAAGAGTCAGTCTGCAACTGATATTCAGCCCTCTTTTTTGTGATCTTCCTCATAGCAGCAGATGATCTAAGAGTATAAAGACAACTTGTAACAACACGGTCGGTTGGCTTAGAGAGAAAGATAATCAAAAAGAGTGCGGATTTGCGTTGGCAAGGGGGTGGGGTGTTGTCTGACAACATGAACCCCTATCACCCATCGCCCAGATGGAAGTTCCTGAACACAGTGTTTTGAGCGATTGGGCCACTAAATTGGTTCTTAAAGCTAAAGATTATACTAAAGCCACCAGTGAAAGTATAAGAAGATAAACAGGGGGATAAAGAAGAATGAGAAAGAAAAAAATCTGTCTAATCATCTCACCTATATTAAATCAGATAACTATTACAGGAATATTCTTGCAAGTTTAGTTCAATTAACAGCACAGTACTGTGAATGACCATGAAAATTCTTTACAACAACAGGTATACAATGAGACATTACAAATGGAAGCGAATTGGGCGAGTCTGTAAACATTAAAATACTCAAGGTTTCAATAGTATAACCATGAGATGTAAACACAGTTTGGTGTGAATAAATTGTACACATTGGAGTAAAATGATTTTGATAAGTTAAATAAATGAAATATTTCCATGATTATTGTTTTTTTTTATTATTATAAATATCGTATTTTCATCTTGACAAGCATGGCAAAATAGCACAATAAATATAATGACAACAACTTTACAGCTTCAAAAATTTCAAATACGTAAATGGGCTTTTATAAAACTTCATATTTCTGCTTTCGAGTTCTCCAAAAGTTGGCTTCATTTGTGTTCCAAAAAATGTTTTGCCATAATACCTTTGATTAAGTTTAACTTGCATTTCATTTATTATTATTTTTTTATTATTTATTATTTTTTTATTTTATTATTATACAAGAGATTCATTCTTAGAACCATGGTTAGACTAAATGAACCCCTTAGTCTGACATTTCTGAAAGATTGCTAAACCTGATTGAAATGAAATCTGCTGATCATAAAGGTGCAAAAAAAAAGCCTACACATTCAGTAGCCCCCAGTGAACTAGAGTTACGCTTCTCTTCTAGCTAAGGAATGCATCATTCAGCTTTAGATCTATTCACTTCCTCCCATTGAAACAGTAGCAACATCCCCATTTAAGCGTCTAACCTTGAGCTTCCTGTTGACAGAATGGAAATCCCATGGATTCAACACAGCTGGCCAGTTCAGAACGTTTGTCTCTGCTCACGCTGAGATGATTACACTCAGGAGACTTGACAAAATGAGTCTGTGTGTGAGAGAGGTGTCTCAATCCAAATAGCTGTAGCCTCTTGGCAAAAACCAGTGTTATGAGAAGAAAAAACCTTTCACAGTCCTAATGGCTTTTCATCATCGTCCCCAATTACCTGCCGTGAACGCAAAGTTGTGACATCCCTGCCCTTTGACAGCACGTTTCAGCATGTGTGTGTAATCGGTTAGCAAAGTTCAGGGGTGCTGGTCAGAACCTCTGTAGCTATGTTTCGGAAGGTTCAAGCACAGGACATGAGCCGAAGATTAGTTTGGGTCTGGGAGGAAGCCGGGGCTGACGTTACGGAAATTACTGCAGGGCTGGAGCTGCTTGATTAGGACTGAAGTGATGGGATTAGCAGACCTCTCTGTTTTGGAAAGGTGTAGGAGGGGAGAACAGAGACTTTGAAGCTGGCATTACTAATCACGGTGGGCGTGATACTCTGTATACCATACATGGGGTTGTGACATCAGAGATAAAAATGTAACGTGATTCATTCTGTGTGACTAATTCCACTAGCATGTCACCAATGTCGCGCTCAACAGCCCTTCCTCCGCAAAACTCAAACCTGAATGCATTCATGAGGGAATGCGCGAAAGCATTTGATATTTCACCATCGATGTTACATGTTACAAAGTACAATTAATACTTTGTGAAGTACCGTGTTGCTTTTGAAATAATATTTACAAAATCGCATGTATTTTATGCCTTCCCGCTATGAGGCAATCCCTCTGCTGTGATTACCCACCCTTGAATATGCTTCCCCCGTTTGTTATTGAAAAAGGTATGAAGGGCAAGTAGACCCATGATGAAACTCTCTGGCAATTTTAACTCTCTCAAGTCTTTAAACCTGAAGGGAATATGTTCGGGGAATTATTGAATTCAACATGTGAGTGCAAGGAAAGCGACATGAAAGTATAGCCCCAGTCTGTTTTCTCTCACAACTGCATTCTTATTTTGTATCTCTCTGCTCCGGGTCGTCTCTTCACACATCTTAACATCAAAAATAATGCGCTAACTGCCTGTTGGAAGCTGCATTGCAAGCGCTGGCTCTGTTATTCTAGCCGCCTGGTTGAATGATGTGATAAAATTAGCATTAATATGCTTCCTGAAAAGTAATTTAGCAACTGGCTTTGATATTTTTGAGTGTTTATTTCTTTGTGATTGAATTAGGCAAAAGCTTTGGAATCTGCAAAACCAATATCGCAACAATGCAAATGGATCTTTTCCCAAATCTAAAGAAAACAAAAGCCATTTTTAAACTTCAGACAGCATGAAAAGAAGAAACATCCTTAGCTTGAATGTGTCTGATGCTATTGTATTCTTCGTGCTGCATAATTTAGCTCAAGCCTTGCAAACAGCAGGATGCATTCGATGCATATTCCTCAGGCACTTCTCATTAGCTTTTGAAGGGGTTCTTTGTGTTTCATTATTAAAACAAATTTTCACTGGTATGACCGTAACACAATTATTCAGAGACGTGTTGCTAAAGCTAAAAAATTACAGACTTTTACGCTTTCGTTGCTTCATCCCCAATGTGGCAACAAATCATTTGTGCTCAATATGAAAGTCTGGTTTCTTTAAAGCGGACCATTTTCAGTATAAGACTAAAGGGGAAGGAAGGCGATTCAAACACGTTATTCCATCCAGACTATGCCCCCGGGTGGATTTAGGATCACGTTAAGTGAACACTAACGTCTCGTTAAGATCAGTCCAAATGCCTCAAACATACCGTATATCAGCTTTCTCCGAGGGCCTCTATGCGCTTGGCTGCTCACCCAGGCAAATGAGAGAAGACAAGAACCCTGCTATTTTTAAAGCACACACTTCACAAGGCATCCACTGCCTCATGTGGTCTGGTCGGTGATGGTGCAGATAATGTCTGCTGGACCGAGGCAGGGTTAAACACCACGGTCATGCCTGTAGGAGAAAAAGGAAAGGTCTTAGATGACGAAGAGGAACATAGAATACACCAATACACCAAGAATTTGATCCAGGGGTGGAGATGGGTAGGTTTAGGGATATTTAAAGTAGGAGCATTTGGATCTAGAGTCTGTGTAGTTGGTGCACCACTTTCGCATTCTTTAACGTTCCACCTGGAAACAAAGTTGCTTTAGTACCTTCAGTACCTTATTATGACCTATATTTACATTTTAAAGGTCCCTCTAGCAGGCATAAAAATAATGACAATGTCGTATTGCGCCTGTTTTCAGGAAATGCCATATGATTGTCATTACCAATCAAAATGCGTGTTTTGTTTAATTACCGTTTGTGTACTTTTTACACTGATCTCAATGTCTTTAAAGCATATTTTACTAGGTAATTTTGTATGAATATTCACACCTAACCCACTCCTAAACCTACCCATTACAAAAAGGCATTCTGGACAGCAACCACAATTTATATGTAAAGCCTAACTTACTGACTGTTGCTGTGTAACAACAGAGTAATTACATTGTAAATGCACAGAAATTGAAATTCACCCAAAAATGAAAATTACGCCACAATCTACTCACCTACAAGCCATCATAGATGTATACGACTTCTTTCAGACGAACACAGTCAAAAGCCCTATTCGGATGGGACTAGTTTTACATGGGGTCGTTAGAGAATTTCTTTGTTACACAATTGTACTTGGTGATTTTAATCCCGTCCGAATCTGCCATGTCTGTTTTTCCCTCACAATTTCTGTGATAATTCCAGAGCAAATTACCTACTGTTTTTCAGCAAATTCAGTGATCCTCTGAGAAAACTAATTCCATCCGAATGCGATGTCGGTGTTTGCTGGTGATTTTTTTTTTTTTTACAATGTGTTACCTTGTGTGTTTTGGCCAACGTGATATGCTGTAGATGCTCTTACCGCACCCACATTTGATATATTTTGATATAGAAAAATATATATAAACACAAATAAAGAGCCAGATCATGTAAACTGTTAAGACTGACTATTGTAATATCAGTATAAGGTAAGATTACTCACGTTCATTTCTGCACTCGGTTACATATGTTTCAATTATCAAAATTAAACATGGGTTTACTACAAATAAAAACATAATAGTTAAACTAAAGTAACCACACATTAACACACATTAAAATTAATTTTTTTTCTGTACTAGCCATTCAGCTTCACCATGGTATTTGTGATTATACTAATTGTAATCAATCTGAATGACTATAGCAATGCACGCATACAGAGCGCAAAACTCAAACGTAGTTTAGAAAACTAGTCCCGTCCGAATACGGCTTTAGTTTTCTTTTAATTTACCTTTCTCTTCCAAGCTTGGTAATGCTGGTGGATAGCGGCCATGATTTGGGAGCTCCATTAATCAGATATATCCACAAGTATTGCAAGGGGTTATCACATGTTCTAAGAAGCAGATCGATAGGTTTTTGTAAAAAGAATATTTCCACTTTTTTTAAAATTATAATGTAAGTAACTGACCTCTGACAACGGCCATATGCGCATTCCCAAGAGCATCGAGTTCCAGCTTCTTGGCAGTTTACATCATACGTCGAGCCAGAAGTCAGCCAAGAAGCGGAACTCAACACTTTCAGAAACCAGCATTACCAAGCTTGGAAGAGTCAGGACAATTATATTTTTAAAAAACTAAGACTGTGTTCGTCTGAAAGAAGAAACTCATACTTCTAGGATGGCTTGGGGATGAGTAGATTGTGGCATCATTTTCATTTTTGGGTGAACTATTCCTTCAATATAAAGTGTTGTTACCAATTTTCTGTTACACATTTGTACTAACACATACCATTCAGTGGGTTGTTACATTTGTGTAGTTACTTAAACATTAGAGCTGTAGATGCTATATACCAGAGTTTCTGAAATTTTACTCGGGAGGTCCAGTGCACAGCAGAGTTTAGCTCTAACCCTAATTAAACACACCTGAGCCTGTTAATCAGTGTCTTAAGGATCATTAGAAAATCACAGGTAGGTGAGTTGGAGCTAAACTCTACAGTGCATTCGACCTCCAGGGTAAGATTTCAGAAACTCTGCTATATACTAATGTGTAATTACACTGTGGTTATATGCTGTGCACACATCTAGTTACTATGTACACAGGTTCTAGGGACACTTAATATAATATAATATATATTATATATATATATTTTATATTATATATATATATATTTGGATAATGAAACTCATGAAATGATAGCTGATCCATATGTACAGTAACACTGTATGTCCACAATAACAAAAGTAGTACTTTAGAGTTTCAAATTTGAAAAAAAGGTATGAGAAGAGAGTTGACCTTGAGCCACTAAGCATAAGGTTTTTGCCTCAGTCTCCAAACAGTCATCTAGCCTTTTATACTGTATAATTACATGTCTTACATTACTAAATATCATTTGAATTGGACAGGTATCACAGAATGAGGTGTATCAATTAAGCTGAAGGGCACCAGCTGGTTTCCACTTTGGCCATTTTGAATGCCATGTTTCAAGACTACAGTATGAAACGTAACTATTTCTCCCCCTTATCAGATATTTTTGCATGTGTTAGTTAAAAAAATAAGGTCAAGTAATACTCTTCAAGGAGAGGAAGCAGATTTGAACAAAAGTTCTGCAGGGCGTTCTGAGCAATTGCTAAAAAAAGGATCAAAGGTCAGACCAATTTTGTTACCAGAGGCCTGTCGTGAGAGTCGGTCAGCCACGTCTTTCAAAGTGAAGGCCAGTAGACATATTCAAAGAAATAAGAATATCCTTACAAAAGCCATGGAACAGACAAACAAACAAAGGCAAATGTCAAGCCGGGCTGCACTTCAGCAATTGCCTCTCTGTCTAAGCACCCAGGGGTATTTATCTTAGGTCCCCTGTCAAAACGGCTCGGCCATTCCATGCAACTAATCCTACTAAACTGACTCGCTCCACTTAGATCAATGGGGCACAACACTAAGCACTTCTGACAGATACATACATCCGCCGCAAGTCCCAGTCCCTAAACTCAGCCCTCTGCTGAACGCACGACTAGACCCCTCCACCGCCCCTTTCTCACTTACTAGTTTAGACAAGATCACAGAGGCAGATATGACAGTTACAGCCTCTGTAAAAAATGTAATACCACTCTGAAGAAAATCTCCCGAGATTATTTTAACTCCAACAACCTGTTTATCATGCTCTTTATTCTATAGCTTTGAATAATAAATCACTTTTTCTTTCCTCTCCTCTTTAAAGGAGCAAGCTGGAACTTAATGATCTCCCACCTCCAGTCCCCTCAGTCTCTCTCTCAGTCGCAATCATTCCCCGTCTCGTTTGCTTTCTCTCTTATTCTCTCTCTCTCTCTCGTTCAGCGGTGTAATGCTCCGCTTGCCTCTCAGAGCTACTGGTGGTCAGGGGGCTGCGGATCTTATCTGATTTTCCAGAGAGGGGTTTGGAGCTGGACTAAAGAGGCAGGGACAATAACAGGAAGCGGCCAGAGGAACTACTGGGCTGGGCTGATCACTTTTGCCACTGAAGTGGCCTGATTGTCCAGTGAGCAGCTCTGTGGGAGCTCAGACAGGTTCATATGCAGCTGGAAACAGTCATCGCCGACCTGAGACTGAGGAGGATATAATACAACTCATTTATTGAAGGGATTTCGAATCGAGGGATCAAAACTCTGGTAGGTGATTTTTTTTTATGTTTGCCATATATATATATATATATATATATATATATATATATATAGATAGATAGATAGATAGATAGATAGATAAATTTGACTTTTTTTTTTTTTTTAAGCTGAGGCCAAGTTCAATTGTAATATTCACATATTCTGTACACCTGTATAACATATTCTGTGTATGTCGTATACTGTGTATGCTCTATTTGGTTTTAATTCATTTTGATGTACATTGTTATATTTCTCAAAAAACTCGAAAATTTTGATTTGAATGATGCTTCCTGGACTAATAGGAAGGAAATTCCCAAGGAGCACTGATTATCCATGGCAAGACGTTGAACTTATCTGGATGTAACATTTTACTTAGGAACAATGGAACTATTATAAATCCGTGCACCATCTGTCCTGCTTTTTTCTTGAAACAGCACAGCAGTTACAGGTTATTCTTAAAGTCTCATCCCATATGCCACTGTAGGAATAATGTTTTATGAGATGCGGAAATCAGTGCTCATCATACGAAGAATGAAAGTTGGTGATGTTAATTATTAAAGGTTATGTAAAACATCACAGTTCAGGCTATAAATAATATAAAACATGCCTACCGTGAGCTTGACATTATGCAACACATATACTTCGAATCTAAATGAAGAGAGGTGTACCAGATGAGTCAGAGGTGAGAACAGGTGCAGTGCACGCACTTCAGACAGTGACACCTTTAACAGGTTGCTGGAACTTGTGACACTTAAGATGTGTGATAGAAAGGAGGGGAGAGTTTATGTGTGTCAGGCTGAATTTCCTAGAGGAGAGAGTAGGCAGACTGCAGATTGCTGGAAGCTGCTCCGTGATTAAACCTATTTTAATCTGAAGCCCACACATAGACATACACGCAAAGCCTTTCAAATGACTGGTTGAAACAACAATTGCTGTGGAAATGCTGTGCTTTTCAATAATGTCAAATGTGGAAAACAATTTGTACTGAACACGCTTCGGTGTCAATGTGCTGAGATAACAAAGAGTCTGATAGCACTGCACTGTATTAAAAAAAACTGAGAGTTGAGAGAGGTGGGTGGGAAATTGAAGAGAAATATGTGATGATGGTTTACATTAGAGTTGTTTGAATGGAAATTATCTGCTTTCATTTTTTTCTATAAAAATATAATAAGAAGGGCAAAAGAGAGAGAAATGGGGACATTAAAATTACTTGTTTTTAATTTTCCAATAAAGCACGAGCAGTGTTACTGACTAAACATAAGTTAATATTTAGTAACCGTCAATTCAAATATAATATGTGTAGATTACATCAATAACAAAAAGACGCCTACAGAGACATGCATATATGTGTGTGTGTGTGTGTGTGTGTGTGTGTGTGTGTGTGTGTGTGTGTGTATATATATATATATATGTGCTCTAAGAATATTTTGTTTTGTTAAATTTCCATGAAATGAAAATGTAATTTCTAAATGTTCTCTAAAGCCTCATATCAAATCAAACAAAGTTAGCAAATCAAACAAAGTTACGCAAATCATTAGGGGACATTCTATTTTATAATTTTGGTAACATGGGAATGTTACTTTTAAATATTTTCTGAACAGTCTGGAAGAAGTAGCCTAGTTAGAAAATTAGACGAATGCATTGTACATAATTTTGCATTTGGTAACTTATGTCCATTTATGGAAAAGATAAGATATTATTTATTTATTTATTTACATTTAACTCTTTTGTAAGAGAGAATTTGTAGAATAACTCTTTCAAGTCCTACCGAGGAGAGGATAAGGAGTAACATTTCCCTTTTGCCCTTAACCTTATTGAAGAAAACAAAAAGAAAAAAAACTGGTATGAATAAACAGGAAAATTAGAGTAGAAATGAGCTTGAATCATAGCTGGCATCTTATGTGCTGTCCATACATTTCTGAAGACATTGTTTTACAGCTTATGTGAAAGTAATCATTTTAAGTAGAAGACTTCATAAAGATTTAGCAATTTGGGAACACTTAAGAAGCATAATCCAATAATCATCATCTAAATGAGTCTAACATAAGAATGGTCCATCAAGTTGAAGTGTGTTATCTGGGATGGGAATGTAGTAGGCTAGGGAATGTATTAGTGGACTTTAAGAGTGTCACACAGTTAGAGTGTGCTGTTTCCCATCATACAGAAGAATACAGTTGAAGGTTTTGGCCACAGGAGGAACCCTAATGAGACAGACCATTTAATGAAGGGATTTCAAAGTCAGAGATGACAATGGGCTTTTTCTTTCTTTCTTTCTTTCTTTCCAACATTAGAAATACTGATGTGTGTGAGAGTGAAGAAACTGTCTTAAAAGGCATGAATTAATTTATATATTTTTGTTTTTTTGCTCCATTCTCATGGTGTACAGATGATGAAACCGTCTGCCTGCAGGCAGATGACTGAGCCTGGCTTCTGGGCAGGAGTCCTGGTGGGTTTATGTACTCTCAGCATGGGAGCTGATGTCCACCAAGCTCTGAAAACGCCATCCATGCTGAGCAGAGTGCTTCAAAGGCATAAGAGAGATTGGAAATGGGATAAACTTTATGTGCATGAAGAAATGCCTCCGAGAAACCCACCTGAAAAAATTGGAAAGGTAAAGGGTCTAAACAATGATACAATATACTGCTTAAAGTCAACTCAGATACTTCAAGTAGAGTCCTCTGAGGAATTACTGTATACATTTAAATGTAATAAACAAAATCTATACTTTTTCCTCATTTCTTTCTCTTTTTAGCTAGAGAATACATTTTTCGATTCATCTGCAAAATTTAATCTCTCGGGAGAAGGTGCTAATACCATTTTTACTGTAAATGACAATGGGGATATCGTTGTTAATACAAAGTTGGACCGGGAGGAGAAAAGTGTCTACAATCTGACAGCTTCACTCATCAACCTTAAAACCAGAAAACACCTTGACAAGGATGATACATTTATAATAGTGGTCTTGGATATTAATGACAATAGCCCTGTGTTTCCACCGCACATCTCTGGATCCATCAGTGAATCTTCTAATGCAGGTAACAGGATGACGATGATGTCCCTGTATACCTTGATGCATTGATGAAATGTGGATTTTGTTGCAATACTGTAAAACACCCAGCAAAACATTATTTCATTTTATGCTTTCATTTCTTTTACATTATCTTTTTAGGATCTATAGTAATGACAGTAAAGGCGACTGATGCTGATGATCCCACCACTCAAAATGGAAGGATTGGGTACAAACTTCTGAATGGGACAGAGCTCTTCAAGATCAACAATGAAGGTTTGCAACTAAAATCTCTACCTCTCATCTGTCTAACCCAATAAGTAAGCAAATATTCTTACAATTTTAAATGAACCTTTTTCTGTTTTAACTGAATTTTCATTAATTACTTTAGTCTTCAGTGTGACGTGATGCTTCAGCAATAATTTTTAATATCCTGACTTCATGCTCAAGATTTTATTATTATAACATCATTAGTGTTGAAAAGAGTTGTGCTTCTCAATAAGTTAGTGGAAAACATAATAATTTTTTTTCCAGAATTCTTTGATCAGCAGAAAATTCAAAAACAAGAACGTTCAGCAGCATTTATTTGAAATGGAAGTATTTTGTAACTTTGTGAATGTCTTTCGTTTGTTTTGTCTTTAGGTGAAATCAGAACATTGCTAGGCAGCCTTGACCGAGAGAAACAAAGTCAGTATCTAATTGCTATACAAGCCAAAGACATGCCAGAAATTAAACATACTGGGAATTCTGCTACTGCCATTGTGACTATCAATATTACTGACACAAATGACAACATTGCCACCTTCCAATCAGGTAAGCTGGCTGTAAAAGCTGTAACTAACACTGCATGCTAGACTAGACTGTTTTAGTCAACAGGAAGTCTTTTTCTCTTTAGGAGTATACCGTTTTGATGTAAAAGAAGACAGCAAACCTGGATACACAATTGGGACTTTAGGAGTGGATGACAAAGACGAGATACAAAACAAAGATCCTTCTTTTGCTATACAACGTAAATTTGATGAAATGTTTGCCATTAAACTAAATAATAAGAAAGATGGAAGTCTTAGCCTCAAAGTGGTAAGCATTTCAAGCTTCACTATTAAAAGCTATCAAGCTTCAAGGCAACTTGAATTCCTAAGACTAAGCAGTGCTCTTTATGATATCAATTAAAGTTGACATTTTATCTCTTAGCTCTTAAGAATAATTGTTTTGCTCATTTTTTCCTTAATCACTCACAGCCTCTGGACTATGAAACGGAGAACATTCACAGGTTTAGTGTAACTGTGTCAGAGCACACAGTATCTAAATCACCAGATAACCAAGGACTCAAGCTGCAGACTACAGCTGAAGTTTTCATCAATGTAATTGATGTTAATGAACCACCTGTTTTCAACCAAACTGAATACAGCTTCAGCATCCAAGAAGGCCCGTTCAGCAATCCAATCATTGGGGCTGTTTTAGCAAAGGATCCAGATAAGAATGAACACAAAGAGATACGGTAAAAAAAAAAAATAGTTGTTTTTCATTTTAAAAAAATTAATCAACAAATAAAAAAAATGCCTTACGTGTTTTTCTGTACTTTCATAAACACTATACTGCCCTACAAAGGCAAAAGACCTTAACTCACTAGAGTGTGGAACTGAGAAAAATGACTTTAAAGATTTTTTGTTGTCCAGCCAAATTAATTATAGCTAGGACACTGGAAATCTGGCAATTAGATGTTTTAATAATGCAATTTATCTAAATAAAAAATCTTTGAATTGTATGCAAAAAGTGAGACATCATCCCAAGGCAAAGAGCAGTAACTTCCACTTTTCCAATGGATTGTATTTACCTGTATGAATACATTTAAAAAATAAATAAAATTTTTAAATAAAAAGGCTCAAAAGAGAAATATGCTATCATGATTAAAAATGAAGTGATCGTTTTATGTGTTAAACTAAAACCGCCAGTAGGTGGTGCTAAAAGTCACTGTTTTTAGCGAGACATCGAGTTTTTAACAAAGCAAATTGCTGTATTCATGAATGGCTAATTAAATCATTGACTCACGATTTGTTCAGAGCCACAGATTCATTCACAAAAATAGCTTAGCCTAAAGGACGTTTTGATTGTGAATGCCAGCAGACAAGAATAATGCCTCAGAATTCTTGTGGATTAAATATCAATGATGACATTCATTGCCTTGGATTTTATTTGGTTACAAGAAAAGGTAGGATATGGATTTAATTGCGAAGCAACACCGTAACTTAAACGCGGCGAACTTTATTGTATGGTAAAACAAAGACAGTACCGGAACTTAATTATAGCATTTCAAAACAAAGCCAATCAGCGCTAATAGGTGTTACGGTGTTCTAACTTCGTTTCTCTAGGGCTTTTGGAAGTTACTGTTAAGCAACGCATTATTTTCTCGAAAAAACAATGAAACTGACTCAAGATACTTATCCACATGATAAAGGAGGTGTTGAATATTCTAAAAATATCAATACCTCACTTTTCAACTCAAATGGTTTCATCTAATGTTGACATTTCATTACTCTAGTTACTCTATTGAGGACTCAAACAGTCCTGTAGCTGTGGATCCTGTACGAGGACATCTGTCCTTAAAGAAGCAACTGGACAGAGAGGACAAATCCTCCTACACCTTCCAGGTTACAGCACAGGAGGATGTACTAAATGGTAAGATATAAACACGCTTTTATGGCTTAACCATGTACAATACCAGCCAAAAGTTTGGACACACTTTCATTTTTCCCACATTTTACAAGAATACAAAAGGTTTAAAAACTGTGAGATAAAACAAATGTTTGAACTATGTGAACTGAATTATGTGGATTCAAGACTTCGTGCTTTCTCATTAATGCAAGGGGTGTTAATGAATAGATTAAACCAATAAAATAAAAGCAAATTTGGTGAGCTGTCCGGGAAGCGAGCCGGGAGAACGGCAGGCCCCGAACCCTAGTGGCCTGAGCCCTAGCGAGGGCCGGAGGTTCGGAGCCCTGCTCACACTCTCGAATCCCCCCAAAGAAGCATAAAAGGACAGCTGCCAAATTTGCTGTGCCCAAAAAAGGCAGTAGAATTTTTTTTTTTTTTTGCGCCTGCAATTGGTGCGTCCGCAGATCTGTAGGGGAAACAGAAACAACAGTTAGTTGGAGAGAATGCAAGGATCAGACATAATGTACTGGTAAAAAAGGGGCTTTGATGGAGTTAGGCTGGGTGCAAAAGCGAAGGTTTGTGGAAGAGGTTGTTCTTACCTCAGAGGTGTGGGAAAAGGGGGCCTCTGCGGAGGAGGTAGCTTAGGTTCGAGGGGTGGCTTGCCTGTGGGGATACCTCTGCGGAGGTGGGAGTTAAAAGCAAAGGGGTAGCTTCTGCGGAAGCCTGGAGTGGAAAGTTAGGGTTAGGGCCGACTAAGGCTTGCATGGATTGTCGGATGGAAGCTGGGTCAGAGCGGATGTAGATTTTGAAAGCATCGGATGACCAGCGCCCTAGGGTCTGGATCTGGTTGGGGTTGAGGCCTCTTTCGGCTGCTGATGTAGCGGCCCCAATCCTGAAAGAGTGGGAGGAGAATCTATCTGGGGAAAAACCTGATCTTGAGAGAACGGTTTTAAGATGTTTTTGGAACCAAGACCTTGAAGTGGGTTGGTTGAGCTTGTCAATGAAAAGGGGCTCAAAGGGGCAAGAGGCAAACAGGCTTCTGTAAGCTAGAAATGCTCTGAGGGTTAGGAAAGGTTGGGTAGGCCTGTAGGTTGAAAATGTAAATATCATGGCCTTTACTGAACTGGTCGGTTTTGCTATGCTTAACGTAAAAAGTCATGGTTTCGTGGTTAAGGATTGTGAGATCTGAAATGGTGGGGTGGATGCTTGGGTTGAAGGGAGAGTTAGTAGTGAATTCGGAGACTCTGAGGAAACCGAAAAAGGCTAAATTAAACATGGCGTCTAGGGTGCGGTTTATGAGGGGAATACTATAGTCTAGGCGGAGGGTGGAGATACATTGGGTGAGGATTTCTAGGGTTAGGGGAAGTCTTTGATCGGGGTGAGAGGGGTTTCCTTTTTGGATACCTTTTAAGATGAGGTTGGTTCGGGCATTAGTGATGGCGGAGGATGGGGAGCCATAAAGGAGTTTGTGGAAAAATTGAATTCCACTGAGATATCCTTTAATGGAACTAGCTTGGAGGAGTCTGAATGAGCTGAGGTAGGAGATGTAGAAGGTGATTGGTAGGAGGGAGAAATCAGGAAAGGTGAGCAACGACAATGGGGTATAATTCGAAAAGGGCTTGGTGTGCCGGGGTTTCGGGCAAGTTCAGCGGGCCAGGGGGAGGAAAACCATTGGTTGCAATAGAAACCTCCGAAACCTATGGAAAAAAGTCTGTGAAAAAGTTGGTTGTCAACGGGGTTGGTTATGCAGTCTTTATAGAAGAAAGATTGGCTGTTCCATTGTGAGAGAAAAGAAATCCAAAGCTGGATTTCTCTTAGGCAGGCTTCGGTTAGGGTGATAGGGTCGTCACGGGAGGGAACAGATGTTGCTAGATTGAGGAGATGGGAGATGAAAGGGTGCCCCTGGGGAATGATTTGCATAGCAAAATTTAAATGCCCCAAAATAGAGAGGAGTTCTCTTTTAGAGCGTTGGGATTAGGCCAGGAAATCGAGATGATTCTATCCAGTTTTTCTTTGGGGAGGGAGGCTTCAAATTTCTGGGAGTCTAGATTAATGCCCAGAAATCCGATGCAGGTGCTGGGGCCCAAGGTTTTTTCTTGGGCTACGGGGATCCCAAGAAGGTTGAACACGTTGAGTACAGTTGATAGGTCGGAGGCGGGAGGGGCGCGGGGAGGGGAGATGACTAGGAAGTCGTCGAGGAGGTGGATCTGGTAGTTATTTGACAGAATCCAGCAGATGGCTTCAGAGAGCATGTCAAAAATTTTGGGACTGCTTTTGCAACTGAAAGTCAATCTGATGGCAAAATAAAACTGGCTTTGCCATTGGATTCTGAAATGGTGCCAGAAATCGGGGTGGATGGGCATGATTTTGAAAACGGAGGTGATGTCTACTTTTGTTAGCAAAGCGCCTCTGCCGACTCTTTTATTTATTTCAATGGCTTGGTCGACATTTTGATATAGCAGGGAGAATTAGTCAAGGGGAATGAGGCTATTAATGCTGGGAATGTGAGAATTGTGTGGCGAGGAGAGGTCGATGATGAGCCTCTTTTTCTCAGAGTATTTACGGGGAACAATGCCTATAGGGCTGAACTGAAATATACTTAAAGGAGGGGAGGAAAAGGGGCCAATCATAAAAGTGGAGTCTATTTCTTTTTTGATTAGTGCATCCACTGTGTCGGGTTCGGTAGAGGCTGATAAGAGTTTGGGGCATATAAAGGACTGGGTAGGCAGACAGGAAACACCGGGGGGAAATTCTTGAGATAAACCTGATGATAGATATTGAGAGAAGTTAGCGTCAGGATGGGATGACAGTTCAATAGATAAAGCAGAAACATTGACAGGAGAAGAAAAGTACTTTTTGGCATTTTTATTAAAGGAGGAACAGATTATTTTTGAGTGGACCCCCCCGCAGAAAGAACAGACATGTAAATATTTGCAAGAGGATCTGAGGCAGCGGTGGTTATTGAAGTTCAAACAGATGTTGTGGTTGGGGGGAATTGGGCGCTGGAAGAAAGAGGGGATTTTAGGAACGTAACTGGATGAGCTGGGCTTTTCGGGGGAAGGGAGAGATTGGTTAGTTAGGGGACAGGAGGAAGAGGGGTAAGTGGTGGACCTGCAGATCATGCAGGTGCAGTTGCGACAGCCGGTGAAAACACGGTTGTGAAGATCTAAATTGAGTGCTCCCCAATAAATGCTCTGATTCAACTGAGTGAGGCGTGCTGCTGCTTTGGCCGAGAACATTTTGTGGTAAGTGTAAAAGTGGGTACCACCGTAGGAGGACAAGAGTTCAGACATGGTAGTGAGAGGGGAGAGAGATGTTAGCAGAGGGGGCGGTAGGGGGAGCACACTGGTGGGATGGGAGGCTGGGAAGAGCAGAGGAAGAAGGGAAGGCGTAGTCCATACGGGGGGGCCCGTGTGCTTGAGAGTCTGTGGGGAGAGAGAGAGAAAAGTTAGTGTTTGATGAGCTTGCGGATTGATTAGCGGTGGGTAACGGAGCGGCTGGCCAGGAGGAGAAGAAATCGGCTAAAGCTTGGTGGAGTTGGGCTGGAGTGATGTTTCCTGAAGGACCGGGTTGGCTTAGCGGCTGGCTGCTGGTGGAAGGAAAGGGCTGGTTTGCGGATTGGAACTGCAGAAAATGGCGGTGGATTGTTGTTTGGATCGGAGTCAGCGGAGGATCTTTGGCATTGGGAACGACAGAAAGTAGATGGTGGTGCTGGCGTTGAAAGGTGAGCCGTTTTCTGGTCCTTTTGCGAAGTGGTGGGGTGGCTGGTGGCATGGCATGGCATCTGGGAGGTGGGTTTGGATGAGAGCTAGCAGTTCCTGTTTATTAGCTTTTCTGGAGAACAGGATTTGGCTTCCCAAAAGGGTTTGACGGATGGAACTGATAGTCCATTTTCCTGAAGTAGAGCGAGCTTAGGCGTATGATGAGGCAGGTGAAACTGGTGGAGGTCTTGAAAGCGGTGGAGAGCGAGCTCAAACTCTCCTAGCTGGAGAGCTAGCTGGCCTGGTAGGCGTACCGCCTCTGCTATGCGCCGCAGCCTCTGGTAGAGTTGAGGGCGGAGCGACAGCTTGCTGAGCGGCCGGAGTATGAGAAGGCTGTGGGCGGGGAGCGGGCTCCTCATGGAGGTAATCCAAAGATTCAGACATCTTGGCTAGAGCTTGGAACGAGTGTTCATTGCATAAAGCAAGATGCAGAAGGGAGAAAAGCGGGGAGATTTATAGTGGGAAGGTGGAATGTGATTGGACGATCGTGATGAAGTGATGAATGGGGGTTGAAGAGGAGCTGTGATTAATTCGGCCACTGTTCCTCCCGAAACTATGTTATTGGCAAAACATTTGCTTGTTTTCCAGTGAATAAAGTGAATGAAGTAGTGTTTTATATTAATATTAATCACTATTAATTTATATTGGTAAAAAGAAAATAATAATATTTTTAACATTTAAAAATGTAAAGCTTTTATATAAAATTTACCACCATGAGGATCATTAATCCAGCTGTGTCTTAACTTTTAGTATTTGTGTTTTCAAAATATGTGATTTTAGTTAGCTCTAGCTAAATTATCTGTTAATCAAAGATTTGGATCAACAAATCCAACAGAATGTGACTTTTGTGAACTGTTTTGTTTTGCTGTGCTAATTACATGTATTTGCAAGAGTAAGTTGATTTAATTAGAAATTGTAGTTATGTATTAAGTATACATAAATACAAACACATGCATGCATATATATTTAATGCAAATATGTTATGTTTATGTATTAAATATATTTAGATATAATATCAAAGATAAGAAAATAAATATAGAAATGCATTTACATGTAAATACTTACTATATATACTGTGCGTGTGTGTTAATATAAACAATAAATAAACACAGCATATACGTATATTATGTAAAGAAAACCTTTTTTTTTCGGATGCACTAATATACAATATATATATATATATATATATATATATATGTGTATATCATAATTTGTATGATCATCATTATTATGATCAAGCTCATTAGTAAATATCAATCTCTTGAATCGTCAGGTCTAAAGTCCTATGCGCTGGTTAATCTGAAGGTTCTTGACATTAATGACAATGCACCAGAACTAACTAACAGGAGCAACGTGTATGTTTGTGAGAGTGATAAACCTGGAACAGTAAGGAGTCTCTTGAATACATTGCACATATTTTTTAGCCAACTTTAGCTACATATTTACTTGTACATAATCCTTCATTCATTACCTTCTGGCAGATCATTGGGACTGTAGGTGCCTACGACAAAGATGAAAATTCGGGCAGGTTCCGTTTCACTCTGGCAAAAAAGAGCTTGAACTTTTCCCTTGAGGATAAAAGAGGTGAGTTAATTCGTGTTCACTATACAGTTGGTCAACAGAGTGGGTCTAATCAACTTTACTCAGGCATTCTACCATTATAGATATAGGATAATGTTTGTAAATTTAAATTTATAAGATCTAGTTTCAACGCAGGTAGTTTCATGAATGATATCAAGACTTTATCCTTAGTTCTCTGTCTACTCCAAAGCAAACTAACTGCAGAGTATTCCTAGAGTAATCAGGCATAAAATTAATATGGCGAAACCCACCAAAATACTGTGAAATGCATCAGGTACGAGCTTTCTAAAAGCAGCTGCCATGCCAGACTGAGGAACATTTTCAGAGCACTGTGGAATTGTTCATTCTTAGTTCATAGTAACTAATGTTGTTAACCAATGAACCTTATTGTAAAGTGTTACCAAAATCACATATTAGCTTATTAAAATAATTTCAGAGGAATCATGCGACATGTGCCATTACAGGAATAATTACATTTTAATATCCAATAAAAAGGAAAACATTTATTATAGTTGTAATTCTAATAGTACAGTAATTCGAATTTTTTATATATAAGAGCAGCCTTGGTGAACACTTTAAAACACACACACATACACAAAATACCAAAGATTTTTCAATTCATTTATTATATCTATATATTCAAGCAACAGCAGAATGTTGCTTTTTACAACTGCAACTGACTTTCCTCAAAATGTGCTAGATGAGCATTTCAATTTGGGCCACACGAATGTCAAAGTGAAGATTTACTCTTCCTACTATTGTGTGAAATGGGATATTCTTAGACTTGGTTGCATTGAATTGTCACAAGAATCTCAGCAACATTTCCCTCCATGCATCAACAGAAAACAAAAGCAGACTCCAGTGACAACAATAGCACTGCTGATGAAAATTGTTAGCTTGCACCTGTGTTATACACAGTCATTTCCCATGAATACGAGCGAAATTAATGACCGCATCTCTTCAATTATTAACATTTGTTGTACTGTAGATAACACTGCGAGGATTGTGCTGAAGCAAGGCGGTTTCAGTACAGAGGACTCGGTGGAGCATGTGCTGGAAATCGAAATCACTGATGGAGGGACACCAGAACAGAAGAGCATTAACCTCCTCCAGATTAAAGTGTGCACATGTCAGACGGGTCGAGTGGTGGAGTACTGTATGGCCTACGCCCGGACCGGAATGAGCGTCAGCGCCCTCTTAGCCATTCTTCTCTGCATCGTCACCATCCTGGGTACATTTACACAGATCTCGTATCTCACTTGTTTTTCTTCTTTCTATTACAAAGATAACCATGAAAGGCCATAGACTCATTCCTCAATGTTTTCCTTTTTAAAAAGAAACACATTTTTAAAAAGCTAGGCGTCATTTAATCAGGCCCAGCAAAACAGTTTATGCAGGACTCATGACCTGACAGGAGCATGGTTATATTAATGATACATGTGAACATTTTAAATCCTTTCTTTGGTGAAAGGCTTTTCTCCTTAATTTCCCAAGTGGAGACTCAGTATGTTTTATTCACCATCTTAGGATTGTTTAAGTGGTCTGATTGTATAAATAAACCAGGTACTGAACACTGTAAATAAGAGCATGTGAGAGAGTCATTTAGACTCCATATTTTCATTGTCATTGTTAGTTATAACCAGTACATATTTCTGTCTTATTTACCATTTTCGGGGTGCAGATGTATCATTACTTAACCTAACATTCTAAAAGCACATACTAAAAGTTACATTTAAAATGTTACCACCTCAGTGACGATTTCCAAAGTAGAGGTTTGCGCTTTCATTTCTAGATGTAAGAGCAAGAGAGCAAGTCACTGATCTGCAGGTGCACAGTCAGACAGATGACAAGTGTTGAAATATCCTGAAGTTCACAGACCCCCTTGATAATAAGAGACTTTCTTCACCACCTTATGTTCTAAGAAACTTGGAAGATGTTAAAATGAGTATTAAAGAAAGAAAGAAAGAAAGAAAATGATTTTGACATGGTGTCTATTTCTTCTTTTTAGTCATCGTCATCCTCATCGTGTTGCGGAGGCGCTATCAAAAGGAAGTTTTGGTTACCAAGTCTTCAGGCGAGATCCACGAGCAGCTGGTGAGATATGACGAGGAAGGTGGTGGAGAAATGGACACGAATGGTTATGACGTCTCCATCCTGTCCTCTGCTTGTCACGACAGCAGTTTTCGGCCCAGCACAGGGCCTTCGCTGTACGCCGTGGTGAAGAAACCGTCTGCTTGTAAGGGTGACATGGCCATGATGATCGAGGTGAAGAAGGATGAGGCCGATCATGACCGTGATGGGATTCCCTACGATACTTTACACATCTACGGCTATGAGGGATCTGAATCCCTGGCTGGTTCCCTCAGCTCTTTGGATTCATCTTCCAGTGGATCCAATCTGGACTACGACTTCCTGGATGAGTGGGGACCTCGATTCAGGACCCTGGCTCAACTCTATGGAGTAGACGGCTCGGATTCTGATAGCTCTGACTGATTTTAATGAAGGCCAGGGTTATCAGGTAGTCATCGTTCTAGCAGGACACATCAGCACGATGGGAGACCGCTGTTTTCTCTTTATGGGACTTTTTTGTAAGGGCCCCTTTAAGAAAGGGATTAACAAGTGCCAATACTTGTTTCCTTCATGCATTGTTATGACATTATGATGAGCACTGTATTTGTAATTTTCATAGAAGACATGTATGTTAGTAGAAAAACATGCCTTGGTTTTTCAGACGTGGTTTTTGTATAAAACAGCATTGAACACTGGTTAGACAAATTCTTTGGTTTATGCTTACAGCAAATCTGATTTCATTTTAACACAAAATATCAGATTTTAGTTTTTCTTTTTTTTTGCGTATATTGTATTACTCAACCCGATCTCATGAGAGAACCTAATTATTTTACGATTTGACAAGTTGGTGATGAATCTGTATGATTAGATTTGTACAAAAACACAAAAATACAACCCACCCCTAAATCTAACCAAATTAACAAAACTGAGATTACACAAATAATATGAATTTGCAACCAAACTCAAAAGTTACAAGTGGCAATAAGATTGTGTTGTCCTTAATAGTTTTTTTTTTCTTATACTGGAATTTTTTTATTTATTTTTTTGCAATTTCTATTCTTGGTTTGCCAATTTATGATTTTTTTGTATGCAAGGGTTTTCTGGAGTCAGTGTAATTGCAGAGCCAGCATTGTTCAGCAGACTCTTCTCATCAGGAAAGCTACTGCATTGCCATGGGAGCAACAAAGGAAGTGGTGATAGCTGTACTTTGAAAGAATTAAAGGCTACTCCAAGTTTATTTGACAGGAATCATCAGCACATCGATTGTTATGAGTAAAGCCCAAATCTCAAAGGTCCACCATTATAAGGCAATTGCAGACGTCTCAGGAAACATGCAGTGAGTTGTATGCCTGTTGAAATGTGAGAAGTGGTCTGAATAACTGTATTACCAAGTGAATCATAAGTGTGGCTATAAATTTAACGGCGCCTTTGAATTTGTTAAATATTTTGATAATAGTTAAAACCAAAATATGTAGCAGGCCAGCCAGTGTGTCTTGACAATGTTGTTCGTCTTTCATTTAAGACTAAATAGACAAAAGGATCTCCTTTCATTGAAAAATGTGTAAACCGTCTTTCTACCTTAAATATTTACCTATGTGCACAAACTCTACCCTGCTTCCCCCATTAACCATGGGCACAATATGTGGAAGCCACCTTCTCCCTTTCCTGTGGGGAATTACACGCCAAGCACTCTTCTCCTGTCTCGTTTAATATGAGCAGCTCCGTCACTGAAATGTCAACTTCCTGTCTGTGTGAGCACAAGGAAATGCATTTCCTGTTCCCTTATCTTTTAAGTGAAGGAACAGATTGAAACCGTTTTCCTGTTTTCTCATCTTGGAGGGATACAGAAAGAAAACTTAGGAGAGCAGGAAAATGTTAAAGAACAACATAAATCATGCTGTCTTGGACACAAAGGCATTGTCCTTCAAGACAAACGGTGCTGCTCTTGAATGTTTCTTTTCTTCCACCATTCATCTTTAAATTATTTTAGAGAAATTGCTTATAATTCTTATGTATTATTCTAGTTGTAGAATTAGCTGTTCAGTCACTAGAGTATGTAACTACTGGGCAAAGACTATTACAGTAAATGAAAATGAGACTGCACATCTTCTGCTGATGGAAATGATCCATCATGTTTCTCAAATAAATGAATAAAACCGTAACTAAAATGGCCTTCGGTTGATAGCGTATGTGATTGTTCATTATTGTTATCATATTTCTTGTAGGTATGTATCCTTTGGATTAGCGGTTATCTACATTATTATGGCCTGTTTAAAGTGCATAGTGTGTCGAATAAGCATCTTTCTTAATGAGCAGAAGTGTCTGAGATTTGTTGGGAAGATCCAGTAGATGTCAGTGTTGGGCAGTCAGACAAAACATTTCAGTGTGTGGTTTTTGTGTGTTAAGAGGGACAAAAAATGTGCCTTTTTTCTATTGTTGCTATTGTTAAAAATATTTTTTTGTTTTCTGTTTTGAAACTGCCAATTTTGTATTTGAATAATAAACTTCTATAAAATAGCTCCAGTGTCCTTAATATAA
The DNA here is from genome assembly GCA_032359435.1 of Enteromius unitaeniatus. Taxonomy (NCBI): domain Eukaryota; kingdom Metazoa; phylum Chordata; class Actinopteri; order Cypriniformes; family Cyprinidae; genus Enteromius; species Enteromius unitaeniatus. The sequence continues at coordinate 16,806,556 of JAUMHI010000043.1, forward strand.
AATAAATGGTAGAAAAACAAAGTTCAATGAGAAAATGTGTGTGAGAGGAGCGTTTGTGTCTCGTTAAGACGATGTTGTATGGGTAGTGGAGGGTGCCTTGAGGTGAAGTTCACAATGTCTGCTGTTTATCGCGCAGACAAACAGATCGCACAGATAGCGGCAAGTTAGCGGAAATTCCACAGTGATGTCATCCCTATAACATACCTTTGAGACACCCAGCTGGGACTTCCTGAGGCTGTAGTCTCAACCACTCATAATATATACAACTTAATTCTCAATGAACACAGAGATAATGCAATGTAAAATCATCAAATGCACATTCATCTAAATAAATCACACACACTTCCTGATTTTGCTGAGTTAGGCGTGTTCCTGGGTTAACATATTTTGTTGACCCTGGAACAACATTTTAGTCCAAAATGTTAGTTCTGACCATATCTCTACACCTAAACCTAACCCTACCCATGAGTAATGCCTAAAATCAAAAGAGGAAATGGTAGATGACTGACACTGCTGTACAAGCACCAAACACTGATTGTAAGCCTAAACTTCTTCACAAAAACTATAAACTGGTTCTTCAAATCTGATTGGCCATTCACAATGTTGACCCAGGGACACGCCGAACTCAGCAAAATCAGGTTCATCTTTGATGACCCTGGAACAACATTGTGGTTAGCCAATCAGATTAGAAGAACCAGTTTATAGTTTTTGTGATGTTTAGGCTTACAATCAGTGTTTGGTGCTTGTACATCAGTGTCAGTCATCTACCATTAAACATGATTTTAAGCACACAACATTGAACACAATGATTATGATTATAAAATCTCGCCTAGGGCATGCAAAATTGGCCAGGGCCGGCCCTGCTGTCCTGTATAGCCCAGTAGGCTAATAACTTAACAATTTAACTGTTATTCTTTGGAAAAAGTTTTTTTTTTTGCTTGTTTTTTTATGTTCACCAAGTCTGCATTTATTTTGGTTCATTCATGTTTCATTCCGAACATAATAAAAAAACAATTCCACAAAAAATTGTATTACTTCAGTGGAGCAGTTTAATTCATTTAATTAATGTGTAAAATATTATTAACTGATGTGCAACATTTTACAGCATACTGTTTAGTCTATAGCCCATAATGTGAAAGAAGTTTGTTTGAAAGTTGAAAGTTTCTTTGCAAATTTAGATGGAACAAGTTGTTTCCCCTTCCCGGTGACCGTAAGAACAAAAGGGCTTATAGACAACTCTGTGAGGCTGTAAGTGGCAAAGGTGCTTTAACAAAGTATTAAAAAAATAAATAAAATAAAAACAAATTTGCAAAGATTTCAAACAATTTTGTTCTATATCTATCTAACTATCTAACTTTTGTTCTTATTATCAATGTCAAAACCACTTGTGCTGCTTAAGATTTTAGTGAAACTATGAGACATTTCTTTTCAGGAGTCTTTAATTAACAGAACGTTTAAAAGAACAGCATTTAATTAAAATATATTTATTCTGCGACAATATAAACGTCTCTCCTATCATTTTGGCTTACTGAATGTGAATATGTGAATTAAAAGTAAGTTACATATTCATTCATTCATTAAGTCAGTCACTCATTCATTTGCTCAAATAACTGTCATGCATTAGGAGAGATGTCACCATGAAAACACGTAGAATTGTAAATCCCCATTTCCACTGGAGTTTTTTCAGGCAAGTTCCTAAAAAATAAAAACATCAAAATAAGATATGAATTAAAAATATATATGAAGGCAATATACATTTGATCCTTTATCGATCGCTCGATTATTTATTGGGGGGGAAGAGGGTTCGTAATGAAAAATAAAGCTGTCACAATAATTGTGATTTGACGATGTGAACACAAGAGGACAGCAAATATGCAGTGCAGGGACGATGAAGACTGCTCTATTTTAAAGTGCTGATTCGGGATTGTTGAAAAGTTTGAGGTCAGTTAAATGACAGTTTCTTTTCATTTAAAAGAATTTATATTATTAGGAAGCAGCAGACTGATGAAGCATGACAGTAAAGACATTTATATTATAACAAAATATTTCTGTTTCAAATATGCACTTATTTTTACCTTTGTGATGTCGATAAACAAATTTCGGGAGAAGCAGGTACGAATACTTGGCGTCGCATTTTTCCCAATCAGCCTATTACCTTTTCACCCAATCAGAACCAAGAGTCTCCGCCTTAAAGAAGCTTGTTTGCCTCCCTTTAGCATCTTGTTCTTGCATCCCTCCACCACCCCTTCTCCACCATCGGTCCGCAATTCTATAATTTCATTATAAAGAATGCACAATGAATTATAAATAAATGTATAATGTGTTGTATCATCTTATGAATATTCATAAGAAATCATTTAATGTGTTATAATATTTACTTATTTGTGATTATAGCTTTTAAGAGTATGATCATTTATCACACACAATGAACACAATTCATCCACTTAAGTTACAATGGATTATATTTTTATGCATATTGCATGTCGCAGTCTCATATATTGCCATTTTATTTGTGTTACTTAAAAGCAAATACCACTTATAAGTAATTATAATAACAGTGCCAAATTTTTCTCTAACATGATAGCACACTTTAGACAGCTGTTGATAAGTAGCTCTGCAACTACATGTCAACAAACCTTCATTAAAGTATTAGTAGCCTGTCTGCTAAGTTTGACACTTAATTCTGATGTTTCCTTAACAGTCGTACTGAATATAGAATACTTAGCAAGTATGTGAAAATTCTACCTACCCTACCTAAGTCTACTAATACTCACAATACAACATTGCATTTTTTTCAATGTAAAGTATTAGCTATCTCAATATTAGCCTCACAGGAAACACTCAGCAACTAACCACTCACAAGATGTTGTAATGTACTGTGCAGATCTTAAATAAACAATGTCAAGATATGATATAGTCCATTATAAATGAAGTAGATTTAATATGGTGTTCGGGTTATAAGGGTTATAAGTAATCATATTATTAAAAGTTACAATAAACAAATACATAATACATAATAAAGTATTATAATAGTTTTTCTGATTATTCATGATAATGAATAATTTATAATGCATAATGCATTCATTATAATGCCTTAAGAAAACCCTTATAATGTATTATAGATATGGCTTCATAGCAAGTGTTACCAAGTCTTCTTTCAAAAAGCACAATGAAGAAGTATACTATATTGGACAAGTGCTAACAAAACAGAGGTACCCTCTTTCATTTACAGTACACTCAGGTAAATCGCACATCCTGATAATGCCACATATTTTGTTGATCCTGGAACAACACTTTAATGCAAAAATGTAGTCTTGACCATATCTCTACACCTAAACCTAACCTTACCCATGAGTAATGCCTAAGATCAGAGGAAATGGTAGATGACTGACACTGCTGTACAAGCACCAAACACTGATTGTGAGCCTAAACTTCACAAAAACTGTAAACTGTTTCTTCAGATATGATTGGCTAATCACAATGTTGACCCAGGGACATGTTGCACTTGGTAAAATCAGGTTGGCGAGGTCAGTACAATCCTTTAGCATGTCTGCTCCATCTGCCCTTGGTTCCTCCATTTCAAACACACAGATAAATGTCTTTGGAATAGAAATGGAATCTAAGCAGTGAAGTTAGATGGAAAATTTGGAAAAGTCAGCAAATCCAGTGAAATCCCTTCACCTTTGTCATATATCTTATCTCTCAACACACTTTCACTCTGAGTGTATTTTCAACAAACATACCTCTTCTTACAATAATGAAAAATGTAGATTGGCTTCACTAAAGATTCCAGCAGAAGAATGTTATATAAACTCATTCAGAAACACTTGTCCCTGACACATTCCCTCCCTCTCCCTCTCTCAGCAAGCCACGATGTACCTTCCACTCTAATGCCCTCGCAAAGAGTTCAATTAGATGTCTTCCTTGGCTTATGTCATGTACATGTTACACACTCTCTCTTTCGCACAAACTCCCTGGGGGACACCTGCCTATGTGTCGATCTGTCCTTTGTGTACATGTGGATCATGAACTTTGGTCTTTTTAGTAGCAGCAACAGCAATACTGGGAATTCGAAGCAGAAATATACACTTGTCAGACATGCACTTAAAAATAAAGATTCCAAAAGAGGGTTCATAAGAATATTCCAATGAAAAGTTCTTAAAAGAACAGTTATAAAGAACCTTTTGTGCAGTGGAAAGGTTCCATGGATGCTAAAGGAAAGACTGATAAAGAACCTTTTTTTTTTCTGTTAGTCACTGAGATCTCATCGCCCTCTCCAAGCCCTTTGTAACATATTGAGTCATACTTTGTGCATTACACAACTCTCAGCAACCAGAAACATAGAGCAAAAAGAAAGAAAGAAACCAAATTTAAATGAGCATGTAAGACAAAAAATGCAATGTTCTTGTCACTGTATAACCTATTGGAGTGAATCACTGCGATGTGGGACACTTTCGACTTCTCAGAGTGATAATACAGGATGTAAGCTCTGTAATAGTCCTGGATAGTCTGCAGTCCACATAGAAGGTTATTATTATTGGTATTATTTATTTTATAATGAATAAAAGGAAAACATTTGTAGGAAAGTAAATATAGAAAAAAATAGCATTAAACAGAGTAGAGAGTGCTTAGAGAGTCAGAATATACAATGGAACATATTCACTATTAACAAGGAGCTTTCCATCAATAAATCAATAAATATTTAATACAGGCCTAGTTGTTAAGTTTAGGTATGGGTTTAGATTAAGGAATCTAAAATACAATCAAGAACTTATAAATGACAAATGTAAGCAAATAAGGACCCCTCTTTATATTAGGTGGCCTTAACTACTACTTACATCATAATAAAAACAAGGCACTTATTGTGTTCATAATGTGTTGCAAAACACTTATGCTGCTATTAAGGTGGGATACGGGTAAGGCTTGGGACAGGTTTGGTAGTATGGGTAGGTTAAGGGTGCGTTAGGGTGTAAGGGATGGGTCGACAGTGTAATTATGTATAGGTATTTTTCTAAATATATATACAATGTAACAACATGTACACAATAAGTGCGTTGTACCAAATGATTAATTAAATGTAAGTAGTTAAGGTCACCGAATATAAAGTTGGACTAAAATAAGTAATTTGCTAATGGTGAGAGAAACAAGGTAAGAACAGCTAGATAGAATAGAAATAGACCACTGTATCGACAGACACTTGTGTTTTGTGAGATCAGAATGCATGTTGTTGGCATGCGTTGTTGCATTGGTCAGTGCATTATTTTTTTTTTTTTTGCTAATTTTACATGTTCAATCATCATTTGTCATATCTTGGAATTTCTAAATTCAATCCAGTGGCAAAAACTCTTTCAGAACCATGCCTTCTGAGTTTCTGAAATACTTCAATACAAGTATGTTTACCAACCAAACAGCTGGATTACTGAAACTGAGCACCATTCACTCTCAGACTGAGACAGATCATTTCTGTGTGTGAATAACCAGTGCTTGAAAATACAGGAGCCACTCTCAAAATTGCAAGCGTAACATAGTGATAAAATATGAAGGCCAAGGTGACCACACACACACACACACACACACACACACGTGGTGTGTTGCCCTGTAGTACAAAAATCCAAAAATGTAGAAAATGCTTATAAATTGTAAGTATGTTAATAATAAGAGATGTCTTTTCAGTAAATTATGCAAAGCAAGTGATGTATGGCACAGCACGGCTCATGCCAACAGCGAGGGGCTGTTGAGATTTGAAACAAGCAATGGCAATTCATCTAATGGCTTATGCACATTCTGTTCCCATTTATATCTGCTGAGCTGTTGCATTCTCAAATCCCAAAGGTGTGATCTTGTACTAGTGTGAGAAAGTGATTCACACTTGCACTTAGAAAATGCTGACCTGCTGTACTATACCTCCTCTGAGATTTAACAGCTGCAAAAAGACAAGTAAAATGAAGGGGCTTTCCTGAGTTGAATGTAAGCCACGGTAAAGTTACTCTGACAGCTATACAGCCACTGTTGTATCAGATCCCAGTATGTTGTCCTTCCTCTTTCCTTGCGGTGTGAAAATACCAAGAAATGTTTAAATGCCAATACAGTGTACTGTATGTGGCACTTTCATAAACACATCGCTCTGTTTATCTCTCTACATATGTCTGTAAATACCATTTTGTCCCTCCTAAGCTCTTTCATGACCAGCCAATATCTGACACCCGTTGCTATTCATACAGTCTTATTTTCTGTAGACACAACTTGGTTAATGTCTAACTGATTTGTCAGATGTAATTATCTGTAGCTTTTTACTTAATGGCAGTAGTGCAAAAAAAACATTTTTTTTTCATCATATTAAAAAATCATGTTATATTTCTGTCATTTTTGCTTTTTTCAACATTTGTCATATAAAATTTACTAACCATGTGTATGACAGTGTTTATTCAAAGGCTGTGTCTTATATGAAGTCCTGTACGTGGAGAGAAAAAAAAAATAGACAGTGTGGCTAATTGTTTCTGTAACTTATTAATTTGTGGTCATGTCAGACTATTTTATTTGTGGCCATGATTTAACTAAAATGAAGGAGCAGCTGCCAATAGACCTCTTGGTGGAAAGAGTAAGGTTAATGTTGAAAAATGTATTTTTACATTTTATTCCTTCCGACAACCATACACTTGAACAAAATAAGAAATAGGATGGTGTTTAATGTTCTGTTATGCTGAAACTTAGAAAGATCCATGTACTTGAAGTTTTGAGAGCTACAGAGACCTTCATTGTGCTTTATAGGCTGATGACAGTTGCTCCATTTATTTAATGGCGTTTCACTATACAGCGTATTAACTATAAGGTTATGGTTTCTCTTTCTATTTATGCAGAAACATAATATTTTCTCTCCCAGTAGGCTACTATTCGTCTGTCGTGAGTGCAGTGTTCTCTCTCTCCTTCTCTCTCTGTATACTGTAATGGCACAGTATCACCTGCCCTCATTTCTTTATTCAGAGAGCCTCATGAAGTGCCGGGAGACTCAGCCATGAGGTGCGAGGATACAGATGCATCAGTTGTTGACTGTGATTTTTTTACAGTCGCTGTAATGAAAGTGCCGTGATCAAGTAAGAAATCGTTTTGGATTCATAGTAAAGCGGAGTTTGCGCAGCAATGTCAGATGACTTGATGTGATCGGTGGCACATGCATGCAGAGAACACGACCGCGCGAGGCGTTTCTACACGTCGAGAAGCTGATTTTGCAGGATCGCGGTTAAATATGTCTGAGGAGGTTAACAGAGTAAAATTAATATGCAGCTCTGAGTCCATGTGGGCTTTTTAGAGCAATCCGTGGAACACTGACGTCCAAGTTGCATGGGGCTATTTTCTTCTCTGCGAGCGGGTAAGTAGGTTACTTCACCTGTTCCTTACCTTAAAGTCATACCTCCACACATAATGTTCTCGTTTTACTCTGTTTCACAGACTGGTCTATTTAGGCTGAAACAGTCACTAAACTATTTTATCAGGTAACCTTTATATATGTAGAAACATTTATAAACTCGTCAATACTGTATAAATGACAGAATGAAACTACGTTAGGATTCACCCATCAAAGTATTTTAATGCATGCTTTAGTGATCTTAGTTTTTTTTTTTATAGATAATATAACATTGAATGATAATGAATTGCCATAAAGTAAAGCTCACTATGTATCACTCATTTGTTGAAGTACTAGCTTGTTGCTGTAGTTAGTTGGTCTCCCTTGATTCTGAATGAATGCACCTGCACACACACCTGAGATAGCAAAGATCCCATGAGATGTGACACTGCAAGCAGGGATGTAGAATTCAAATAAAACAGGACCTTATAACAATGATATGAAACAGTTTCCCATGCTGCTCTCTTTCTCTGTCTCTGTCCCCTTTTCTGATTTCTAGTTCTCTTCCTGCACTGTCATCTTGTTTTCAGTACTTCAGATATAATCAAGACTGGCAAGAAAACACGTGAGTACTTGTTTGAGTGTTTTATGCATGTTTTCTCTACAGTAATTCACTTGTGTGGAGGTTTAAGTTCCATTTTCATAATACAGTTGTGTTGTTTTTGAAAAGTATTTAATATGGCCAAATGCAAAAAGTAAATAATCGGCAGCTGCCTGGCTAATGAGCCCTGGTAAGTTATGCTACATTAGATAAAATAAATAACCCGGGGTATTGACTTAGAAGTCATCAAGTTGTAGATGATAAAGATGCTGTTCTTTGCACTTGTTAAATAACCCTTTACGTAATCAAGCAGTTGAATCAAACTCTTTACAAGTCTATTCAGATTTTCTCAAACTGGAGTTAAAGAAAATGCAAAAATACGACTTTTTAATATTTTGTTACCATTGTCGGAAAGAATAAAATGTAGTATCCTATTAGTTGACATGCTTACTGTTTATATAACATACAGATTTGCTTCAAATAATTGTTCTTATATAGCTTATAAACACACTACTTAAGCAACAAGACAAAGTGATGCAGCTGTATTGGAAAAAATAATAGCAATAATAAAAAGAATAGCAAATCTTGTCCCCAGCAGCATTTTTAAAGTTTGTGACCGCCCAACTCAGAAATTTAGGTATCAAAATTATCTCTATATAGTAAATATGACTAAGATAGAGGTGTCAAAGATGGTTAACTGGTGTACCAATCTGGATAAATGTTGTCAAAACTGACTTGATATGTTATGGCATGGAACTATGAAGTTGTCATGAGGAGTTTGTGGTCATGTGATTGAAATAATGGGGGTGGTCACTGGGTGAGATGTATCCACAGGGCTTTTAAAATCTGGGGGGGGGGGGCTGTCTCTCCCTTTCTTACTCTTACTCTCCTTGGATCTCTCTCTCATTCCCACAGATGAGAACATCATCCTTCTTTGCAAAAAGGAGAAGGTCAGAATTGGAACTTGCCTGGTGGATCGTTTAAGATGTTACTATAGGAAAGATTGTGGCAGGGAGTACATGTTGATGAAACTGATTTGTTCGGGTAAGCAAAATTTTCAGTATTCTTTAAATGTACAATGTTTTCAGAGAGTGGAGATGTGTCTCCCTGAGTCCATCATTTGCATCTCATTCATTGCTGGTGCCTTAAAAGCACATCATGGAGTTATAGACCACAATTTTACGCAGATTTCTAGAACAGAGGTTTCACACACTTGTAATGTTGATACCAGTTTTTATCCTGAGGAATAAACAAACAAACCAAACTGTAGGCAGCTACTTGGGGGTCGAGACAGAAACCATGGCAACGCGGCTTCTGATTCAACTGGGCTATCTTGACACTGAGTTGATTAAGCAGTGTTGTTTTAAAGGGAGTCCTTTTTCTCCTCACTTTGCCTGGCAGCCTAAATGAGCCCAGAGTTACAGCACAAAAAACTATAAAGCAAGTAAACTACCACTCCGAGAGTGCCAGAAATGTCATCTAAGAATGAGAATTGAAATGTTTTATACTCATATCTGACTGAGACATGAGATATGTAATTTAGGAATGACATAAAAGCAGGTTATCAGCCATCAGGGATTGTTCTCTACCCTCCCTGTGCAAACAAATCCAATAAGAAAATAAAAAAGTCTATTCAATATGATTAAAATGGTTTCTGAATGTTACTACGTGCCCAGGGGAGTGCAGTTACTACTTTTCCTTGCAAATTTTTAATCAGAATCTTTTGTTATTGCTGCAATTATTAAACAAGATCAGTACTGTGAAACCTAAGGCGGCAATGCTTGTGATTATGATACTGTTCTTTCACTGACATATAATCTTGTTCGCTAAGTGGCCACCGTCCTCTTTTAAACACCTTTGTAAGACAGGCAGCCCCCTCAGCCATAGCGCATTTAGCGCATTGCTAATTCGGACTGACCTTTGGCTAAACTGTTTACAGACAGAGGAAATTGTATCCTCTTAAACTTATGATGTCACAAGGCTTTCAACACGTAGTAAAAGAACTTTTGTGTAACATCACAGATTTGATCAAGCTTAAATAAACCTGTAAATTAGATCATATATTCTGTACATTTCACATTATTATTATTTTTTGTAATAATCATGTGTAAAATCTGGATTCATAGTGAAAAAAATACAGTACACATGCTGCTGTACAGGAAATATCACCAGTAGCTATGTGTCCATCCACCTGTTTTTATGTGCATTTTTGAATATCGCATACAATATTTGTATAAAAATGTATAAAATTAATAATTATTAATAAATTCCTCTATGCTCATCGAAAAAGTCATGTGACTTTGCGCTATGAGACGGGATAACTTGAATGATCTTGTTCACACAGAAATTATATGTTGTTATGGTCATTTTGAAATGGATGAGCAAAGTCTATCGTAAAAGTATTTTTAAGTAAGTAAGTCTTAAGGCGATAACTTATATGTGTGTCCATATACACGTTATCGTCTGTTCATTATAAGCTCAAGCGTGTCTGCCGCTTTAAATTCTCAATCGTGTGATAACAGGTTTGATTCTGATTGGTTGTCAATGATTCTATCGATCATTAGCTGGAAAAAAAAATGTTCTGAAAACGATTCCCTGTGATATTGTTTCTCTGTCCTTTATCTTTATAGTTGTGGTGTGGACACTGATATTCTTTAACATTGATAATTATATCTGTATCGTTAACATTATCATTATCGTGCTTGTTGAGAACAGGCCTTTGCACATCTGCATTCCCAAACAGCAGCATCCACATTCAAAAGCATTGACCGCATTTATTGTGTTTACACTATTTCCAAACCCGTAAAAGTTTTCGGTCAGCAGCAGTGGAAGGATATGTCTTGTATGCATATTTACACTTTGATTTGTACAAACAGCATATCTTTGCTTTGGTGCTGACACAGAAGAGCACACATTATGTGCGTTCAGCGGATGCTGACCAAAATGGCGCGATGTTGACGTTATGGTACCAAATCATTGAATAAAGTCTTTTTTTTTTTTTTTCTGTACAGTAACTGTTCTTGTAGCTTCATAATATTATAGTTGAACCACAGATGACAGGGTATTCTGACCATGTCTTTTATATTCTAGACCTTGACAGTGCAAATTGTTTCACAGTAAATAATGGATGTCACAAGCCTCTTGGTTTTCAGCCAAAATATCTTAAATTGTGTTCTGAATATACAAATGTAGATCTACAGATTTTTTCCTTCCCCAAAAGTTAGGTATACCTTTGTAATTTTGTCCAATCTTCAAATGCTTTTTTACTTCAAATATAAGAAACTGTGATGCGATTCTTCTCATAGCGGGTTGTCCCTGTAGAAAATGTGGGCAGGCACTAATGCACTCTTTGAAAATTGGCTTTCTTTGGAAATTGTTCTTGATCTTGTTTGTTGTTGCATTGTGATGGTTAAAAAATATGTTTCGAAAAAGTAGGTATTGAGGTAATAATAATATTCCCTGATAAATGATAAATTGCTCATCTATCCAACGCTTTAAATGTCATGGTAACCCTGTGCTCCCAGCTTTTTCCCTGGCTCCCAGCATGCACATCAGAAGAAAATAACAAGGCATAAATACTGATAAAAGGCTGCATCATTTTGGCTCTCAAGGAGCAAAGCACCAAGAACACTATTAAAAAAAAATACAAGTATCCCATGCAACTTGTGCATTATAATCCAGTTATTTTGAAGAACTTATGCAGGGTGTTATACGCTGAAAAGATTCATCATAAAATCTTATGGACCACTTTATGATACTTTTTTATACTGTGTTATTTCCTGAGCTCAGTTCTCATTTACCTACACATTTAAAATATGGTGTTTTTTAACTTTTAATTTTTTAATGTTTTTGATGCCCACCAAGACCAAGTAAAACAATAACATTGTAAAATATAACTACAATTTCAAATTGTTTTCTATTTTAATTTGTTTTAAAAATGTTATTCAGTCCTTTGATAGCTGAATAGTTACACCAGTCTTCAGTGTCCGTCAGAAATTATTCTAATATTCTGATTTGGTGTTCAAGAAATGTTTATTATTATTATTATCAGTGTTATTGCTATCAGTGTATTATACTTTTATTTATTTATTTATTTTTTTATAGGAATCTTATTTAGCATAAATGTGACATTTGCTGAAATATATGAATATTTTATTTGCATATTTTATTATCTGTGCAAAAACGGATAACTGTTTTTTATATATTTTTAAAAATCATGTTTTTAATGTGTTTTATTGTTTTTTATTCATTGGTAAACTTATCAAAATAGCCCAACTACAGTTTGATAAAAATTTGTCACCATGAGAATTTGTTAAAAATCTGCTTTTGCAACCGAACTCTTCATATATATATATATACTGTATAAATACCAGTCGTAAAATATAAAATATACACTAAAAAACGTGTGTATTGACCTTTTGTGAAGATGATTTTTCAAGAAAGAAAAGCATAACGTATAGGTTTGGAAAAACCCTATTTTATTTCCCACGTATCTCTGTTATGTTAAGTTAACATATAATAATAGAAAGGATTCCAGGCCCATATTTTCTAAATACTGTATATACACTGTATATTACCTGGCTGATTTTTCATATTACTTTGGCCAATTAAAGTGTTAGTATTGATCAGCAGTTTGCCTGCTGTGTTGCCATTTCCTCTCTTCCTGACGCGACCTTCCATCAGGCTCTGTCTCAGCTGGTTAGATCTTTGTGTTGCAGTCAGGTTGGTGACGCTGACTCTAGCCCACTGGGGATGCCCCTGCTGTGCTTGTGGAAAAGCACACCCATCATACCTCTCCCTGCATCTTTGGCACAGACAACATCCACCATTATTGCTACTACAGCCCACTCATAAACGCTCGCCCTCCTACAGTTATCCCAGAGGGAGGCTAAAAGAAGCGGCAGAGAAGACAAGAAAAAAAGCAAGATTCAAAGTGGTAGAAAATGTTGCCTTTTATTGTTGCATCAGATTCACACATGGTTGCTTCTCTTCCTGTCACATATTGTACGCTGGCTAAATACTCCTTCTTGCTGTCCTCTGGTATTGACTTTCATGGCTACTTTCAAGTTCATGCAAATCCCAGATGTAGAAAGGGTTTGTTTTGTTTGTTTCGAGAGCATTAGCATTTTAATTCCAGAGCGAGAGAGAAGGCCTCTCCTGCTGCCGCTCTCATAAACGCTTTCAATTAGATGAGCAACGGGCAGCTCTGAGTTTTGGGTTATCAGACTGAGCTTTATTACAGACCTCCCTGAGGAAGAGTACCCATGCTGACATGCATCCTTGCTTTTGTACAGCTGTCAATGTCAGTGGTCCACTTTAAAACAATACTAGTCCATCACATCTTTACTGATATTAATGTGCAGTCAAAGTTAACTCGTGATGCTTAGGTGCATTTAAATGTCTATTTTCTATGAATTCTGTACCTGTTAAAAACATCTTGCTCTGTGTGAAATACTATCGTTTCTCTGTGGCAACTGTTATTCCTGCAAAATTATAAAAAATAGCACTTGGCATGGAAAATGAGCCTGGCACTGTTCGAAATACTCAAGCGGTCTGCTCATATTTTAGTGCACATCAATTTTATCAAACCATATCCTCCAGCTCCAGCCATCAGGCAAAATCGAGCCATTTTCTGCATGAATTTTGAAAAATTGATGCAAGATTGCATCCTTATGCGGGCATGACTAACAATTTCACTCTTGGAAAGAAGCAACCTTGCAAGAGCCCTGAATCTATATGCATATGAGCTTTATACGAGAGAGAGAGGAAAGAAGTGGGAGTTAGCATGATGGTAATGCTTATGAGTTTTTTACTATTGCTTCTGGATCCTTAGATTGTTATTGCTGAAAATTCCTTCTACTTCTTTGGGACATATTCACTTCTTATTTTATAAAGCGGTTCATGAATTGGGAATAGAGCTGATTCTGCACCAAGTTTGTAAATGCACCAGTAAATGTATAAATAATATTATATTCATGTTTATAATGTTTGCAAAAGTGTAGAATTTTACCAGATTCAAGTGGAGTTAAGCATTTAAACATTATTAGATACAGTAGAAAAGAAGTCTACAGAGAACCCTACAAGACAAAAAGACAAAAATGTATTTACTGTGGCCATGAATTCATTTATTCCTTTGTTTTAGGCTATAAATTAAGTTTGAACCCTTTGTTTAGCAAATCACGGTCACTTAAAAATGTGAAAGAAAATAAAGTAGTAAGTAATGGCAAAGATTTACTAAATTAAGAGACTAAATTCTTATTTTTCTTAATTCTTATAATTCATTTTTTAGTCCTACATGTCAAACACCATAGGGGAAAAGAGCCATAATATTTTTCAGACTGATATATTATCTGAAAAATCTGATACTGCATCCCTAAGTTAAATGTTTTTTTATTATGGCAATCAGAGATTGTCATATAGATTTAGTTTATTGAACCATAGAAAAAGGAGGAAAAATAAAATAAGATGCCCCATTTTTAGTTGTGCTCTTTGAGTATCATCTCAGCAACAGCTGCAGTTCCAGCATCCAGCATTACTCAACAGCAGCACAATGAATCCAGCCTGCAGCGCTTTCCATCTGTGCCTGGCAGTTCATATTATTATACTAAAGTGAGAATCTTTGTCTGTGTTTTTTTAGGTGATCTCTTTTCAGGTTTGAAAAGGAAGATGGGTGAATTCTTGTTGATTGAGTGAGACATGCAGAAGTGGTTCATGGGTGCCACTTAAACTAGATTAAGCCACAGGGCCAGTGCCTCATCTCATGGGCTCAGTCTACCAGCCATAACAGCGAGAGTGGGATCAAAGCTGCCAAATCCTGTGGAAATGGGTCCTGCTATTGCATCCCCTGACCCACTAAAACCCTCGAGGTCTAGATAATACGGATCTCCACTGTTAATCCCTTAGCTTAACTTGCTTGGGATATGTGGTATCCAAAGCACCTAGGTTTATTTCCACTGTGCCCTTTAATCTGGGTTAAAAGAAATGGCAATGGTGTCTTTAAATGGCTGCCCTTCCATGACAGGAAGATGAGAATCCAGGGAACCGGTGTCTTTTTTTTTTTTTTTTTTGCTCAGCCCCTGTGAGTTAATCACCCCTATTCAAAACCTGAATTTCAGATTGGATTTTTAGACTCTCAGGGGACTGAATCTTACTTCAAGAGCCTTTTGTTTTTTTATATTTAAAGTGCACTTTGAAAGTCATAAAGGCAGGAGAATAAGCATGCAACATTGGCTATATCTGATATATTCCTGGAAATAATGTTATATTACATAAAAAAAAAGCTTATTTTTGTGAAATCTTGTAAAATGTGTTATTATTGTATTATATTGCACCATAGTTAAAATCTATTCTATTCAAATAACTAAATTAATGTATTTAGTGACATATCACTTGAAACTTGCTGATATAAAAGATATATAATTAAACATTATTCGGAGTGCTACTTTGCCCAATGTCCAAAATTGTGTTTTAATCTCACTATTGATTAGGATTGTACGATCTTTGAATAATATCAGCCTTTAAACACAGGATTGAGTGTAGTAGACAGTTTCACTTTAGTACAATCAAATATACTTCAGTATATCTTTAGTTCCTTTTCGGAAACTTCGAGCTGCATCATAACCCTTTGGGAACGCCTTCTGTGTGACTGCGTGTGAATCTGCTATTGCATCTGTCCAATGGAAGGGTGTGACGTCACTGGAAGGTGTCATCAGAGACCAGGGAGCTTTAAAAGCATGCAAGGTAAGACCGGCATCAGCCTTTCTGTCATTCAGAACTGTGCTCCACTGATCTGCACACCGAAGTTCCTACCAGTGATTACTATGGTAATGTGATGGGTTTGAATGATTGCGGATACAAAGCGTCGCCAAGGGTTGAACCGATAGTTCGGAGTCGTCTCTGAAGGCTCCTATCTTGCCCACAAAGCAGCATCAGTGCTAGTGGGCAAGGGGTACTCGGCAGCAGGACAGGCCGCGTGCGTGTTTGCATACAATAGCTTTATTACAAGCATACCAGGCCGACCTGCTGAAAGAGCTGGATGACACTGAACGCGTGAGCTCTGATGAGCGGTTCCTCCTGTTCAGAAGGAGAGTGTGGCCTCACACGCCTCCCCGTGCCAGGACCGTGATATACAACAGCACTCTTCTTCAAGGTCTGAGGGCTGTGCTTAAGGCTAAGAGGGACCAACAAAAGGGTTCTTCTGAGGGGAGGCCCCTCCTCTCTCCTCTCCCCACTGCCCTCGGCGTTGCGCTCAGTTCTCTCCGTCAGATCCCATCTTAGCGGGACTGAGTTGCAAGGCAACCTTTGAGGGGTCTCCAAAATGGTTAATTCGCACTCCTCGTGGTGACGCGCCATCATGAAGGGCCAACCAACTGTCTTTAACACCAGAGGCCAGCCTCGAGAGGCTGGTCCCCTTAGTAGATTATTTAGCAGCGTTGAAACTACTGCCAAATGTGTCTCAATGGGTCCTGCTGTACTGCTGTAGAGAAAGGGTTTCGAATTCAGTTTGCCCATCCACCGCTGCGCTTCTGCTGTGTTTTTCCCACTCTGGTGGGTCCCGAGCAGGCTCTGGTTATATAACAAGAAGTAGAAACTCTCTTGAGGAAGGAGGCCATCGAGGTGGTCCCTCCTCACCAAAGAGAGTCTGGGTTCTACAGCCGGTACTTCATAGTTCCCAAGGAGAATGGAGGGCTGAGGCCCGTATTAGATCTAAGGTTACACTGTAAAAAAGTTGCTGTAGTTATGCAGATGTTTGCCAGTAACTTACTATAGATTTAAATTTATGTTATTTACTGGCAACAGTTTGTTCAAAGTTAAATGAACATTAAACATTAGAAAGTCTTTGTCTTTACAGAATAAAACTATAAAATAACAACCTACTGCAAAGCATTCTGGGAACCAGAAACCTTCAACCTTTTTCTGTTTTTTTTCCTTCAGATTTTGGTTCCCAGAATGCTTTGCATGAGGCTGTTATTTTAGTTTTATTCCCACTCCACTTGTGCATGTGGCGGCATTATCGGCCTACCACTCACCGTACGATGGTAAAACAGTGGGCAAACACCCCTTAGTAATACGCTTCCTCCACGGTGCGCTGAGGATAAGATGCCTGTGCGATCTCGCGTCTCTGTGTGGGACCTGAATCAGGTTCAGCCTTTTGGCACTCTCACCCTGCATGTTTCCAAAGATAGTAGATGCAGCCTTAGCACTGTTGCAGCTTCAGGGCATTCGCATATTGAACTATTTTTACGAATGGCTGATACTAGCTCAGTTGGAGAGCGAGGTGATGTGACTTCGAGATGTCGTCCTAACTCACATGAAACGGCTAGGTTTAAGACTAAACGCCAATAAAAGTGTACTTTCTCCAGCTCAGAGGACCACTTATCTAGGCGTGGTATGGAATTCGACCACGAAGAAGGCACGAATGTCACCTGCACGGATAGAGTGGCTTCTCAAAACAATCAAGAGAGTGAAAGGGATGGGCCCACCTTTCACACTTTGTGCCCGGCATGGCGAAAGCTTTCCTGTACCCTCAAGCGGGTTACAGCCCTAAGGTCCCCACCACTGCACCATGGCCCGTCGTACTTCAGGTGTTTTATCCTCCTTCCTTTGGGGAGTCAGTCCGCCGAGGAGAGGATTCCCTGCTGCCAAGTGCACTTTTTACTTTTCACAATCACAGGTTCTTATGAGTCGTCTGGTCTCCCCTCCCTGTTGGGTGTCAAGCCTTACTCAACTAAAACTATGGTGGCATCTAAGTCCTTCTTTGCAGGTGTCCCAATATCGGACATCTGTGAAGCTGCGGGTTGGTCCACCCCTTCACGTGTGTCCGGTTTTACAGCCTAGACATCGGTAACACCCCAGGTTCTTCGGTTCTCTCGTCCTGATGTCCTAAGCCAGACAGAGACACGGGTCAGGGACTTGTAACTCTGGGAGCGTGGGCATTTAGTTCCCAAAGCGTTATGATGCAGCTCAAAGTTCACAAAAAGGAATGTCTCCAGGTTATAAATATAACCATGGTTCCTTTAGGCAGTGAGACGCTGCGTCTCATTGCCATACTTTCAGCATCCCTTATAGTGCAGTTCTTCATGACATAGGGCTGACGCAGGTCTTACCTCACATGCTTTTAAAGCTTCCTGGTCTCTGACGTCACGCCCTACAATTGGACAGATGCGATAACAGATTCACATGGCGTTCATGCAAAATGCGTTCACTGATCGCAGATGATGCAAATCATGCAGCATCTCGTTCCCTAAAGGAACCATGGTTATATTCATAACCTGGAGACGTCTTTTACCTAAGCACTACAGTGACGGGTCTCCGGTTCTTACTACTACTGCCAGCCAGTGGGCGGGGCCAGGAGACCCATCAAGCGAACGATCTACACCTGTTCTTCCTGCCATAAATGATTTGCCACGGCTTTGAGCCGGTCGTGACACTACTTTCATACAATTAGAGTGCGTTAAGTACTAAATTAACTGATCCAATTTAGCAGACTTTAAGTATACCATTTAAGTAAACGGTATTTAGTAAAAGATGCAATTGAAGGGTGAATCTTTATTAAGCACATACATTTGTAAATGTATTTGAAGTATACTGTAATATTTATTGTAGTATATTTTTCACCGGGGCATACATGCAGAACATTTACATATCACACACATTGTGCATACTGCATACAACCATAAAGTCTTATGGAAGTATGCTATTGTAAACACAGCAAAAACAATAGGCAGCCTACAGTGTTGTGTAGTACAGTTTTTCACCTCTTCTGATATTTTGAAAGGTTGAGGTTTTACAAACATCTCACAGATTCATTATAAGGTTCAGTAGCAGTAAACATGAAAGTAAATAGTTGCACTATTACTTAAAGTCTTCTTGGATTAGACATTCAAGCGAGAAGATTTTGACAATGACTTTGCTGTACTCTTTCTCTATTTACCAAATCCGTCTGACAGCTCCCTTGACAGCGTAGCAGACTGTCTTAGCCTCAAACACACTGGCTATGCAAAAAACACTAAATTATATTCATACTGCACTGCAATAGCTGGAGGAAACTACAGAAATCTGTTTTAGACAAAGTAATGTTTCTCCTCTATCAAATGGTGAATTTATTATGTTCTTGTTCGTGTATATTCAGCTATTAAAGGGGATGTAATTATTAAATTTAATAAGATTTAAGTGTTAAATGTTTTAAATGTTTAATGTCTGTCCCAGCTGTCAATCTATCTATCCATCCATCCATATATACAGTGAGGTCAATAAGTATTTGATTACCCTGTGATTTTGCAAGTTCTATTACTTAAAAATCATGGAGGGATCTACAATTTTCAGCCTAGGTGCATTTCCACTGTGAGAGGCAGAATCTAAAAAGAAAAAAATATGTATATTTGCTACAGAACCCTTTATTAACAACTACAGAGGTCAAACAGTTCCTGCTTTTTAGATTTTTACTTTTTAGATTCTGTCTCTCACAGGAGAAATGCACCTATGTTGGAAATTGTAGCCCCCTCCATGATTTTTAAATAAGAGAACTTGCAAAATCACAGGGTGATCAAATACTTATTGACCTCACTATATATATGGGGCTCATGGTGCCCTCCTCTACCCACTGCCCTCGGCGTTGCGCTCAGTTCTCTCCGCCAGATCCAATCTTAGCAGGACTGAGTTGCAAGGCAACCATTGAGGGGTCTCCAAAATGGTTAATTCACACTCCTCGTGGTGGTGCGCCATCACATCAGGAATAATTGACGACAGGCCATTGAATTATTAGAAAAATAACACTCACATGTGGTGGTAATTGTATCAGGAAGTGGTTGTAGTCACTGGGCATGACAAAAGAGGAAACAAAAAGATTCTTTAGTTCCGATAATTTAGCATCAACACACATTAATCCATGACAAAGACGAAACGGAAACTGAACTGACTTAGAAATACATGGAACATAATTGGAAGATCTGAAACAGGTAAACAGACACAGGTGGAAACAAATTAATTAAGGGATAATTTACAGGCAGCCGGTAGTTATTGCAGAAATAAGCCCCGACAGTGTGATCTTGTATCACGCTGAAGGGGCTTATTTCTCGATAACTACAGGCTGCCTGAACATTATACCACTTATTACACGGCTACTGGCCACTTGAGGAAAAAAAACTGGACATAAATATAAATTTGAAACAATTTAAATTAAATTAACATTTTCATCCTTCCCATAATGATATAGTACCACGTGACTAACATTCAAATGTTAGTAAGAGAATTTATAACATCTACATATATATATATATATATATATATATATATATATATATGAATTATATATATGAATTGTATATGAATATATAACCTGCAAATGTCTCAACTGACCAATCAGAATCAAGCATTCCAGAGAGCTGTGTAATAACTAATTATAACAACGAGGACAGGAACAGGAAGGACCAAATAAGGGCATGAAGGACACAGAAATGTCCATAATCATGACAGTAATACAACTCAGGTGTGCATTATTATTCTAATAATTCAATGGCCAAGTTCAGTAAGCAAGTAAAATAATATTAGGTCACTTACAATTTAGGCAGAACCACAGCACATCTTGCAACAACCAGCCGGTTCATTTCTAAACGATTCTTTGTCTTCGTTGTCTTGAATGGACAACTCAGTGACTTATTAAACGCTCACTACTGGCATCTACTGCCATTTTAATTTCATTTAAGTCCGGAGAGTGAATTTCAATGCTTAATTTCCAACTTGTTAGGCTTATTTGGAAATTAAAGTGATTTTTATTTTATCCTAGCAAAAGACAAATATACAACAAATATATAAACAAAATTAATGTGAAAAAAAAAAATTTCAGTAAATTTGGGTTACTGTTCATGGTTCATTTTTTGTTATCACACCCTTTATATTACCTACATTTAAAATGTATCTCTCCAGAGCATATATTATAGCCTCATTCTGTCCTGCTTTTAGAGTTCCCTGTTGACCAAGGGAACTCGTACCAGTAACAGTTGTAAAAATCTACAGCGTTTCCCCCAAAGACTAGATGTTTTGTCACAGAAAGGTTGTTTGGGGTTGGCTGGCACAGTTTTATTTTTTTCTTATTGATGCTGTTAAAAATATCTTGTGAAACAGATATCAAGATGACAAACAAGATTCAAATTAA
Source organism: Enteromius unitaeniatus (assembly GCA_032359435.1). Lineage (NCBI taxonomy): Eukaryota > Metazoa > Chordata > Actinopteri > Cypriniformes > Cyprinidae > Enteromius > Enteromius unitaeniatus. Next base: position 16,827,652 of record JAUMHI010000043.1, read on the forward strand.
AGCTTACATTTTGGTGCCAAAAAATACACTAATTTACCTTAAATTAACTTTTTTGTCTATGCAGTAGAAGTCAGTGTTCACCATAACATTCTTTTAAATATCTTCTTTTGTGTTTATGCAGTAGAAAACAAAAAGTCACACAGGTTTGGAATGACCTGAGGGTAAATAAATGATGACATATTTTTTGTGTCGGGCGAACTGCCCCTTTAAGTTCCAAAGCAGAGCTGCATACGTTTGTTTATTTCAGCTCTCCTCAAAATCAGATGAAAAAAAAAATTGGGTGCAGACAGTAGATAACAGCTATTACCTATGATTTACCTCCTCACTGCACAGTTAAGCTTTGTTGTCTGGCTAAATAATGAGATTTTGATTTGTGAATATGGAGCGTCACAGGCAGAATTGTAATCTGTGTCTCCCCTATGGGCTTTATTAATAGGTGAGCCAGAATGAGAGAAGGCTTAAGCCTCTGTATGATTCGGTATGACCTAGATATTCAAAATTTCCCTGACCCACATCCAATTCACTACAGGCTCCACTGTGCTCTGTACAGCAGGCTCTTTTTCTTCCATTACACTAGAAATTAATGGCTTTGAATCTCCATTAGAAAAACTCACCGTGGCATGTTGCATGCATCCCCCTTTGGACTACAAAGCAATTCAAACCAAAAGCAATGCTTTGATTGTATGAAGGAATTGCTTGACATAATTTTGAATATATTATTGACAATATATTAAATGTTTAACATGAGGATAGATGGAATGACTGTTGTAATAGGTGCAATGATGCTTATGAACACAGAAAGGGATATAATTGAGGATTTTATAATTGAGCTCTTACTGTATTTATAAACACTTTTGCTTCTTTTGCTTTTGTTTTTTTGCTTGAACAGGTTTACAAGTAGGGGTAGGTTTAATGGTTGTTAGGTATTGGTCAGTATTGTAATTACAAATGAAATTACAGAAATTAGTTAGACTTAATGTACCTCTGTGCACTTTTTGTGCAAGACTGCTTTTATGTACCTTACTGCACGTTTCGCCACAGTTTCAAAGAGAAATGTCCACTGAGTGGCACTAAAACACAGGTTCAATATGTGACCCTGGCACATTTTTGTATTACATTGATTTAGGTAGGTATTGTGACAATTCGGAATTCAAATATCCACAGCTGTTGCTAAAAATTAATGCTCTATCATGTTGGAAATATGCCCTACACCAAACCAAACCCAAACTTACGCGATAGCGTTAACATATGCAATATCACATGGCCATTTTAGCTTTCTTTTACCCATATTTGAAATGTTTTTTCGAGCTCAAACTGGAGCTTTCCAATGCTTAAGAGCAATGCCTGAAACATCTGAGGTACCAAGTAAGCCTACCGTATAAAAATTATGCCTATGATAGCTGTGCACAGAGACTATGGTGCAACTGTCTGGCGCTTCTGACTCACAACCTTTAAGTAAGTTGCATTTTCTTATTAAAAGGACCTGCTTCTTACTTCTCAAATGCAAGTTTTGAGTAGAGAAGGGTAATGCTTGTTGTTTGTTGTTTCTCTGATCACAAATGCAATTCAACGCAACGCATAAAAAATACTAAACTAAGTATATTACTAAGTATAAGTATAAACTAAGTATAAGTATATAATTCATAAACTGACACTTTATTCTGTAAATTCCTAAACCTGGCATGAGATCATTCTTGCATATTTGTGGTGTCCGTGTCATTGATTAGATGAAAACAGCACTCGAGTTGTTTACATAAAGGCGTTAGCACTGAGCATCGCTGTATTATATATTTCCAACTGAATTGTTTTCCGAATACGCTTTTTGGACTACGAAGAAAAGGATGAAACATAAATCTCTTATTTGCTCCAGTTCCACTTCCCTCTCCGTCACCATTTTACATTTTCTCCTTCAAATGCTAAAACTGTTTATACGTTTCAAAGTGCTGTGTAAAAAGACCTGTTGCTACAATTTATTTCCAGAAATCTTCTTTTAAAGTTGGACAGATTAATGACCAGAACTCGTGGAGATGTACAGTAAATAGTTCGACACAAGTGTGCAGCTATACCCCAGTCTCCTCCCCTTTTTTTTTTTTATTCTAACGTGTTCATGCATTGTGTCAGTGTGCTTCATATTTTGAGGTATTGTATTTGTGTGTGTGTTTGCTGCCCCTCTGCTGTATAGTTTCTTGCTTTCCGGTCAGCAGCTGTTGTCCAGTCGGAGTCAGATGGCTCTGGGTACAGATTGACCTTGAGCTGATGAAGCCTACAGTTCTGTTTGGTCGATTTGGGGTGGTTAGAGTGAGCCCAGCGTGCTGACAGACAGACTGCCCAGTAACAAACCTCATCAAACAGGGCCCGACAGTGACACAGTGTTCCCAGAGACCGCCTTCAGCACAGGCTGCAGACGGGAGCTAACATCATTGCCACAATCAGATCCATTATCCCCCATCCGTCACAGAGCAAACAGCCAGCATCCGTTACAGGCCTGCGGGATCACCGCTGACTCTTCTGCTTAGCCGCACACATACACACACACACACTTACATTAAAGGCGCTGCAGGGGAAATATTATGAATGCATTATGCCAGCTGTGCTAGAACAGCTCATCTGAACCGGTGTGTGGGTGTGCGCACAGTTTAGAGGAAATACAGCAGTGTTGTGAATATGGATCAAAGATTACGAAATTGTAATGTTGGTTATTTTAGATTTCGCTAGGTGTTGTTGAGTATGAATAATATACTTGTTAGGATGCCAATGTACAAATACTATGAATGCAACATTGTTAATGATATGATTCATACAAGTATGAACAACAGTGATAGCTTTGATCGGTTATTATTAGTGCTGTCAATCGATTAAAAAATGTGATTAATCAGAGTTATTACATGCTAATATGATGTTTATCTACCCTATAAAAAGTGGTAACCTGCAGTCGTTTCCTTGATAATTCAGCCAGAATTTTCTCACCCTTGTTTTGTTCCAAACCTGTATACTGTTATTTTTTAATTAATTAATTATTTTATAAGATCATTTTTATGCACATTTGTTTCCAACCATGTCCACATCATGTCCGTCAAGCTTAAATGGATAGTTTATCCAAATTGCAAATGAATGAATGAAATATTCTGTATTCGTTTACTTAACTTAATGTCGCTTTAAAAAAAAAGAAAAGCATTACATTCTCATCACAGGGCCAGAAAAATGTTATGCAGAAGAAAGTTGGACAGGATTAGATTGACATGAGGGTCAAACAGTGGTGACAGAATTTATTTTTAAGACAAAATATGTAAAAAGCATGAAAAAAAGATGTATGCATGGTGAATATGACTCAACACTGTATTACTAGTCTCTTATGCCACATGATCTCTTTAAGAAGTATTTTTCTCTCAACTGCATCTCACAAATCAGCCCCACTTTAGGCAGCAGGTTGGCCATTAATTCCAAATCCCACTGGTTTATGTGTCATATCTAAGCGTATGGTGCCAGTTTGAAGGAAAATAGCATTCGAGAACACCAAGAGAGGGAATTTCTATTCGAGTTAATGACGACACAATTCTGATTCATCACACAAAGCTATTAAATGACCCCAGAAGACTAATAGCTTTGTAATAGCTTATAGTGCATTTTTGCAAATGAAAGAAGTATTTAAGAGAATCTTCTTAAAAAACATCACACATATTAAGGGATTAAAATAGGACCAAATAATGAGCATTTTAACTGTCATTTTGCGGTGAGCTGTTCCTTACTTCTCAAGTGTCTGCTATGCCTGGACTTGCCCTTGGCATGAGGGAACAGGAGGTTTTTGTGTTGATGGCTTTCCTTGCTTCCCCTCGCTCAGTGGCTCATTTGACATGACTGCTTAATGCTTTCCACAGCGCTGATCTTGGATCAGAGCTGACGTTTGCTCAATATTCGGAAGCTGCACTGCCACTGCTAAATCAACACTCAGTACTGAATTAAGCAGAGTGACAGTTCAGCACTGCTGCTTCTGCAGACGTCCCAAAGGCCTCTGAACAGTTGAGGTTAGAGGTTACACTCCTTACAGGGGAAATAACACACTGATGTCAGTGAGATTTATTCAGATATATGGAGAACATTAATATGCGCTGGGGACTAACTCATCCATTTCATTAATTTGCCTTACTTTGTTTCTAATTTTAACCTCATTATTTCATTATGACATAATTGGGTGCATTTTTGCAATTTTATTAGTTTTTTATTACTGTTTGATTTGATTTCTCTGTTGGTTATTTCAGTGCACTTTAAAAGCACCGTGTTAATTATCATTCCATATATTAATTACAGCAGTAATATCCCTATTAGAGCGAATGATCATTATTATTTTAATCTTCGATTATTTGAATGCAAGTGCTTGTCATTTTAAATGGGTTGCTGGAAAGAAGAAAGCACTGAGGCTTCAAAGCATGAAAGTCCTCTTGATTTAAAAGGAAACAAAACGCCAAAAGCCTGGCTCAATAGCTGTTCATTGGAGCAGTCCTCTCCATCTTTATGAGAATGGATTGTGTGCTCTTGACAACAGATCTGTCCATCCTGTGACCTTGTCACTAAGGGCTCTTTTCTGTGTCTTATCTCATCAGGCCGTTGCCTGCTGTTCAGAAGATGCGTGATGCTTGAAAGACATCTTTGAACTCCTCTCTTGCCATTTCTTTCCCTAAAAACATGATTATATTTGAACTATAAACTAATTCTATTCTGCATTTCTGCTAAATGTTACAGTAAATGTGACAATAATATATAGTATTACTACCCAAGCTAGCTGAAAGTAATTAGCTAGAGTGCAGAAGTAAGCTATAATTATCTAATACATTTTTTTTTCCGCATTACTTTATCGTTTTGAATCAGTGGAGCTCATGGTCTGTGTTATCTGGGTCAACTGGAGAGATTGAAGGATGTGCCAAGGCTTGCACTATCTGTCACGTCCTTCCCAGCTGGATCTCCCAGGACCCAGAAGTGGAAATGAGTAAAAGGTTATATCAACTTTTAACGACTCTGACAGATGGCATTTCTCATGAGGCTCAGAAGAAGCTTGTATGGGGCAAGTTTGTCTCGTAGGTGTGAAGCACATTAACAAGTGTACTTATGAGGTACTTGTCCAAATATACATGGCATTTCACAGGTGTTAGCTGCCTCTGCATTGGGTAGCACTTTATTTTACAGCCCATATTCCCCAAGTACATCCTATGTACTTACTGTAGTAACTAGGTACTAACCCTGAACTTACTCCTAAACCTAACTCTACCCAAAATAGTTACCTTATATTACACTATTACACTATTGGTTATATGCTTCCGTTTTTTAACCATTAAACTGTTTTATAGGTTAAAAAAAATTGGCTCACGAAGAGTGCATTTGTAGAGGACACTCTGAACATTAACCAAAACAAGTTTTAAGTTGCTAACTCTCAACATGAAGCATTAGCATACTGTCCATCCACTTGTTGGTCTTTTCATATTGGTATGAATGAAAATGCAAATTCATTCCTTGCCACTAGATGCCGCTTTTGGGGCTGTAATAATAGCGGTTTCCCCAGTAACAATGTACACAAAGCAAAACTGCCTCACAAATGCTGCTTTATGAGGCATTACAGGCATGATGAAATGTAAATGAGATCGGACCCATTAACACAGTGCATGATATAGTAATATATTTGAAACCATAATCATTTATCAGGATTCTTTGATGGATAGAAAGTTAGGATAGACAGCTTGCTTACTTCCAGCGTTTCCGTCTGATATTTTTAGGTATAAGCTGTTGTGACAAATCAGGTTGTGATAGTACTTGATTTGTCTTCATTTTTGTGTAATGACAGCAACATTCTTTCTTTCTTTATTTTTATTTACCAAAAAAGTCGGGAATACACTCAATTTGTAAAGGTTAACACAATAAAGTTTCCATTGTGGTCCTTGATGTGAAGACCACATGAACATGTGTTTGTGTTAAACCCTATAAACATGTTCAGATCCAAGCGTGTCTTGAGCTTTAATAGATGCAAGAACTTCTAAATAACCTGTACAAATAGTTCATATGATCAATGTCAGCAGATTACTTACATTCCATGTATTACATGTGCAGAGTGTTTTGTGTGCTGCTGGATGTGTGGGTAGGTGTGACCTTCTCTTCACACACTTTTCATCCTTGTTGCTGAGAGATCCAAATGAAATGCTTGGTTTACTGTAAATGCTGCTGCAAGTGCTGTTTATTTATGTGTACAGTAATCACACTAAGACGAAACTGAGAAATTCCTGAACTACTGTAAATTGATCTAGAGCAAGGTTTTGAGACTCCAATCAGCCAGAACTTATTTCTAATCTCAGATAAGTTTTTAACTGTGTATACCTATTTCATTCTTGCTTCCCAGCAACCTCATTTTACACTAACATGATGTTGTCTTCAGTGCTTCTCAATTTGATGCCCAAAAGCAGGGTTTGTGTTCTGATGCAAGACTTTTGAAAGGACCATAATGTTACATAAACACAGTCATATCCCAGACATTTTACTGTGAGCAGAGCACCATCCCTGCATTATTCTGCTTCTGCTAGCTTTGGTCTCTGAAACTATTATTGCAGATGAGCCTAAGACTGTATTGCCAACTAAAATAATCTTCCAGATGGTAAACTTCATTTATTATTTTCTTGGTTCACGTATACCTCAATCGACAGAGAGGTGGTAAAATGTTGAAATGTTGTCTGATGATCTGAAATATGATCATTGGTTTCCTGTCATTAACATGAGGAGAAACGTTGATCTTCAGAGAAGTTTTCTCATAAAGGAGATATGTTAATGTGTATGTGTGTAGAAGGCATTTTGAATTGGGTCCATGTACAAAATGGAGAAAAAATACCATTTCCTCATACTGTGTGCTTTTAATATTTGTATTCTTGTGTGATAACCAGGTACTGGAGGTTTGCTGTATTGTGAATACAGTATTGTGATTATATTGAATAAAAAGGCTGTTTTATATAAACATTTTCCACCCGCTCTTTGACCCTTTAACATTTTTCACACTGCACTGCAAAGCTGCACATAAGCAGAGTGTGTTTATTTCTGTGTCCATATGAACAGGTTATTCACACAGCCCACGTGAGCAGAGTGGTGCCGAGTAGCAGGAGTGTAGCTCCAAATACAGTTTCAGCACTGAGCATATTGCTGCCTCGCATGCTGGAAGAACCTTTTGTCTCTTACAGTGAAGAGTACTGTATAATACTGGATTATTTGAGCAGTTTATAGCTAGTCTTTATTCATGTAGGCCTAGATTAATCGCACAGGCTTCGGCATCAGGATGTACATTTGTGCTTTTGATATCAGAATAAAACTAGTTGATCTTTGTAACGATCAGCTGGATGTGCCAGCACAGCTCGGGATGGCACTCCAGCTCTCCACGAACTGTGTATGTGTTTGTTTCTGTTTTCACCTATGGACTCATACCAATGAACTCACGTTTCCACCCCGCTTGTCAGTTGTCATGGTGCTTCATTGCAAGTCTCCACCCCCCTGACCTAGTTTTCAGTGTATAAAGACTCCCAATATTTGAGTGTTTGTCACGGATCATTGTTTATGTATTGCCGTCTACCTAATGTGTTCATTCGTGTTCTTGTACCCTGTTATCTTATTCTGGATTTATCATTGTCGACCTCTGCTTCCCTTGGATCTACGTTTTCGTCTTGAATCTGTTTACTGGCACGTCTGACTCTCGCCTGGTTAAATCGTTTACCCTATTGTCTATGCCCCTTCTGATTCTGATTGCCGGTGTTGGACTTTGTCTGCCAGACCCTGAACCCAATAAACCCTTTTGCATTTGAACTCGCACGCTTCACTTCCTCCATTTGTGACAATCTTCGTGCTTGTGATCGTCTACGGTGACGCATGTATAACAGTCGCGGGCTGTGTGTGGCATATTGACAGATATGATAAGTTAAAACCTTACGGAATATGTATAAATGGATGAACTGATGGGTTCTCCAGAAAAATGATCTGGCTTGAAGCACACAAAACGAACGATGACCTTCCTATGGTGTTTTGCCAGAAAGAAAGTGAAAGAGAAAGACTTTACAACTCCTAAATAACTGGTTTGTAAATAACTTAATAATTTAAAAAAATATAAACTAATCAATTAATAAAGTATGAAAATACAACAACATTAAACATTATATATCTACTCAAGAACAAGGCATTTATAGATGCACTTGTAAACTGTTTACTAATGCATAATAATTTTGGAACAATGGTTTATAAATGATTAAGTAATTGCTTACTAATACTTATCTAATCATTCACAGTGTGTAGTTATTATAAAGTGTTACCCAGTAAGATAGGTATGCTAATAAGTAACTAGTTAACAGTGAGAATTGGTCCCCTTACTAAAGTGCTACTGAATGTACTTTGAATATCAGTGTATTTTGCTCCATTGACATTTTAACTAACTATAAAGTAAATAATATAAAAAGGTAAAAAGAGAGTAGTATTTTGTCAGTGTAGAACTGAAAATGGGAGTCTGAAAAAGTGCCTAATGTTGAACACAAAATGTGGGCTGCAGTTATAGAAATCTGTGGCACAGAATTGGATTGTTCCCAGTGGGAAGCATGACAAGAGAAAGGAGAGAAGAATTGTGAAAGTGCGAGTGTTGTTGTATGTGTGTGTGTGTGAAGGAGAGGCTGAAGAAGGGCAGGAAAAGCATAAGTTGTTGTGATTATGCAATAGAGTTGTTGATGTTGGTCTGCTGCGACCTTCAGCATAAAGCCATGTGGGTTTTTTTTTCTTAGACAGGACAAGGATGCAAGAGCTAGGGGGAAGGACAGTAGAAGGACATGACAACTTACATAAGTCACACACTGAATTCAGTCGAACCAGAGTGAACTGATCTCCCAAATGCAATCTCAGTTGCATTCAGCTCATAATGTCACACATTTTGAGGGAGAGAGCACAGCAGACATGTTAGCATACTCCATCTGGATACCTGGAGGTTGCCATGCTGCTGTAGTCCTAGAGATGCAACCATGTGGTCCTTAGAGACCTCACTGCCAACCCCAGCACTGAAGACCCATGTATTAGCACACGGTAATGCTAATAAATCAGATGTAAATGCAGATTAATGAATGCCAATGCTTCGCTTCTATACACTATTCACTTCTACAAACAGGATTTCTGGGTTAGGTTTAAGTCTGTAGTAAATGCAACGAAGAAATATATATATTTTTTATCAGTGTTGAAACCAGTTTAATGTTCTTGTGAAAAACGGCAGTTCAAAATAACAGTATTTATTTATTTTTGTAACAGTATAAATAAATAAATATTTATTTATTTATCTATGTATCTAATCTTACTGTCCCAAGAACATTTAACGATTGCGTAATTTTCTAAACGCATCTTTGAATGTGCATTTTAATGACTACTTGACTGACAGCGCTACTTAATTTCTGTATTCCTTTAATTAATTGAGAGGTTTATGAACTGATCATAATTAATGGAGTTTGTTACACAAACAGGTTTCTCACCGCATATTTCTAAAGAGTCACAGGAGCACTGAGGTATTTTAACAACAGTGCATTGCTGTATTCTACCTTTAAAGCTTAACAATCAACCAACATTTAGCACCTTATTTTGTTTGCCAATTATGTGTTCACAGCACAGCTGATGTTGGATATATCTGAGTGCAATATTTAAAAAAAAATTAGTTTGTTCTTATATTTTAAACCCACATTATTGCACATTATCTTGAAAAGGGACCAGTTCAAATACATTAATGTTCATAACTGCTGTCAGTACTGACTGAGCCTCAAAAAAGCCAACTGTCAAGTGGCAGCAGACTTTCAGCTTTGTGTGATAAAGCACATGTGATGGTAAAAGTGCAAAACTGTTGATGTCGAGAAGATCTTGTGATTGACTGTGATTATTTAGCTTTGAGTCTTTCCAGTATTTTGAGCAGCTTGTGGTGCGAAAAACATACTGTTGGTGGTGACGTGTGGTGGTTTTTTCTCATATTGAGATCAGTTACGTGACCAACCATTAATTACAAAAAAATAATAGATAATCTACATTAATATCATATTAACCATATTATTTTGGCTGTTGTTATATTCTATCTGCAGCTTATGAAGTTTAAGAGAATTATCAGATCACATCGAACACTTCCTGATGTTTCCTTTGTCCTCAGAATAAATATGGATACAATTGAAGTACTGTGCTGGCCCCACAGATACACTGATTTGATTTCTGTCTTGTTTATCTCCAGGAAGGGCTGGAGGCATCAAGCCCAGTGTTAATATCATCATCTTTCCCAATAGGCTTTATTGAATCTGTCTGTATCTCTGTAGCCTATGTGTATATGTGTAAGTGTGTGTAGCTTATTTTGGTTTCTCTCTGGTCCTAATGGAAAGGGTGAACCAAGTCAGAGAGGAGCTAATGGCTGGAGTTGGGCTTGTCGCGAGCTTCCACCCCGCATATTTAAAAATTCAATCGGGTCAGGATTAAAATTTAAACACTGCAGACTTGAGAATCTAATCCACTGAGGGATGAAAGTCTGGGGAGCGTTCCTGATCTGCGGTCCTCAGAGAGGTAGGTTTGCGAGTGTGGTTGTGTGTCTCAGAGCAGGGCTATTATATAACTGACATAATCCCACACCAGTATGATCTCTCTGTGTGGGAAAGAAGAAAATGTCTCTTTTGTGTATTATGCAACACCTGCAGCTGTAAATTATTTAAAGGGCTTCAAAAACTGACCATCCATCTTACCTTTGTCTCCTGTTTCCCTTCTTATCTTTCTTTCTTTCTTCCTGTCTTCATCGTTCTGTGGACCTTCCACACATCTACCATCTCTTCTGTACAGTGAGCTCGAACCAGAGCAGTCATGCTCATGAGTACCCAGACTGCCAAGAAGGGGGTAATGAAGCCAGCTTGCTGGTGTCCCCTCTGGTGGTGGCTGGCATCGTCATCGGCCTGGTGCTCTTTCTCTCCTGCGTCACCATCATTGTGGGCAGTTTGCGCAAAGACAGCCGTCTGCGCAACCCCCACCTGCGTGCCAGCTACGGTCAGTGGTCTAATTATGGTCTAATAGGCTCCACAACATATCAAACACACATGATGGTTTTGATTGTAGCTTCTATGTTACACAATGGCATGCTTGAGAAGTTGATTTGGTGTCAAAAAGCTAAAAGGAATCAGCCCTTCCATGAATTCAGCCTCTATCAGTTAGTAGTATAAACTGCAAAATTATGAAGTTTAGTTTGAACATTGTGTGTCCTAGTAGAGTAACCACTGGTGTAATTAATCATGAACCATGGTCGTGTTTCACTGTGTTTTGTGCCATCAGTTTGTGGAATCTTTTTTTAAATGTCACTTTGTTTGATTTTCTTTTTCTGTTTTATCCAGTGACATTTATGCATTTTTAATGAGGTCATATCATGAAAAATACATTTTTCATTTTAGTTCATTGTACTGTGAAAACACTGTTTTACATCTTTATTTTTATCCTTGATCATTTCAGTTTGATCTTTACAGACTATGAGACACATATATATTTAGGGCTAGGTAGGGACCAAGTTTACAGGAGGGCCAAAACAAAAACTTACTGTACTTTGATATGACTTTATGTATTTAAAATTTACATTCATTGTTGACAATATACATTTTCCATTAAAAATAGCTCATTGAGATCTTTGATATATATATATATATATATATATATATATACACACACACAGGTGCTGGTCATATAATTAGAATATGTTCAAAACGTTTTTTTTATTTCACTAATTCCATTCAAGAAGTGAAACTTTTATAATGTATACATTCAGTCCACACAGACTAATATATTTCAAGTGTTTATTTCTTTTAATTTTGATGATGAAAACTGACAGCTAATGAAAACCTCAAATGCAGTATCTCAGAAAATTAGATTATAATTTAAGACCAATACAGGGAAAGGGTTTTTAGAAATCTTGGCCAACTGAAAAGTATGAACAAGAAATTATGAGCAAGTACAGCACTCAATACTTATGGCGCTTTTCCACTGCATAGTACGGCACGGTTCAGTACAGCTCACTTTTGGGGGGTTTTCCACTGGTAACAGTACCTGGTACCTGGTCCTTTTTTTATTACCACCTCAGCCGAGGTTCCAAGCGAGCCGTACCGTTACCAAAATGTGACGTGTAAACTCTGCTGGTCACTGATTGACCGGAGAAAATCATCATTACTGAGTCACTCACACGAGCCGAACTGAGCTGTGCCGTGCCGTAACAAGCCGTGCCGAGCCGTCATTAGTTGGTTCTCCTTTTGCCTGAATTACTGCAGCAATGCGGCATGGCATGGAGCCAATCAGTCTGTGGCACTGCTCAGGTGTTATAAGAGCCCAGGTTGCTCTGATAGCTGCTTTCAGCTCTTCTGCATTGTTGGGTCTTGCATATCGCATCATCCTCTTCACAATACCCCATAGATTTTCTATGGGGTTAAGCTCAGGCAAGTTTGCTGGTCAATTAAGAAGAGCGATACCATGGTCCTTAAATCAGGTACTGGTAGCTTTGACACTGTGTGCAGATTGCTAAGTCCTGTTGGAAAATGACATCTGCATCTCCATAAAGTTGGTGAGCAGCAGGAAAGTGCTCTATAACATTCTGGTATACAGCTGCATTGACTTTGGACCTCAGAAAACACAGTGGACCAAAACCAGCAGATGACATGGCACCCCAAACCATCACCAACTCTGTAAACTTTACACTGGACCTCAAGCAACGTGGATTATGTGTCTCTGCTCTCTTTCTCCAGACTCTGGGACCCTAAAATTTACTTTTATCAGCGAAAATAACTTTGGACCACTCAGCAGCAGTCCAGTCCTTTTTGTCTTTAGCCCAGGCGAGACGCTTCTGGCACTGTCTGTTGTTCAAGAGTGGCTTGACACAAGGAATGCGACAGCTGAAACCCATGTCTTGCATAGGTCTGTGCGTAGTTGTTCTTGACTCCAGCTGCAGTCCACTCTTTGTAAATCTCCCCCAGATTTTTGAATGGGTTTTGTTTCAGACTTCTCTCCAGGGTGAGGTTATCCCTACTGCTTCTACACTTTTTTTCTACCACATCTTTTCCTTCCCTTTGCCTCTCTATTAATGTGCTGGGACACAGAGTCTTTTGCAATGACCTTTTGTGTCTTTGCCCTTGCAAGGTGTCAATGGTCGTCTTTTGGACAACTGTCAAATCAGCAGTCTTCCCCATGATTGTGTAGCTTTCAGAACTACTGTAGACTGAGAGACGATTTAAAGGTCTCTCAGTCTGTGAAGGTGTTTTGAGTTAATTATCATCAGAATTAAAAGAAAAAACACTTGAAATATATTAGTCTGTGTGGAATGAATGTATACATTATACAAGTTTCACTTCTTGAATGGAATTAGTGAAATTAAACAACTTTTTGAACATATTCTAATTATATGACCAGCACCCATATTTGTATATGTATACACACACATTTTACTTATGGCCTTCTGGTTCTGCTCAATATGTTTTTTTACCTTGATGTATTTACTTGTATCAGGCATAAAGAAAATATAAAGGTTTTTATGTCATAATCACACCATCTGTACACATTTTTTTTGCAAGTACACTCAACAAAAATATAAACGCAACACCTTTGTTTCAGCTCCGAGTTTTCATGAGATGGACTTAAAGATTTAAAATTCATTCCAGATACACAATATTACCATTTCTCTCAAACATTGTTCACAAATCAGTCTAAATGTG
>JAUMHI010000043.1:16861299-16883488 GCA_032359435.1 Enteromius unitaeniatus
ACTAAAACATTTTGTGACTGTACATTGTATACAGTAACTGAAATCTGCTACACTGGCATACATTTACTTACTTTATACATTATACACATTTTAACCCTTATTTTTTGCTAGAATGCAATACTAGGAAGTGTAGCATTTACACACAAATGTATCTGTTTACATCTATTTTTGGTTGATGTATCAGCAGTCTCTAATCTCAGCCAACTAGAGATGCAGAGGCAAAAATAAAGAATGATCCTCGGGTAGCACAGATGTTATTCAGAGTTCACTTGAAGAGGCATTTTTTGTGTTCATGGTGTGATAGGATTACCTTCATGACACAAGAAGAAAAACAAGAGAAGACAGAAACTTCAGGAGAATGAAACTAAACTAATTTCATCTGAACCATCTTTTTTTGTGGTGTTTACCCGCTCCTTTAATGGGTCTCAGTCATGCTTAGCCATTTTCCCTGCTATCGTCACCTCTTCCAGTTGAGCAGGTGGTGTGTTAATTAGCCCTCATCACCTCACTGAAGCCTGACGGAGGAGGTAAGGCAGCGGATCTCTGAGTGTATGCGGGACCCGTCGTTACAGCTGCTGCTGATAGATCAGTTTATTATACAGCCAATGATGGCCATACAAAATAATTCACATCCATAAATGGCAGCTTAATACTACAAACAAGAGAGTGAACCAAAAGATGCCCATCAAGGAAACATCAAACCAATCGATCAATCAATAAATCCATATATCTTTTTAGAAGTAATATATTCATAATTCAATATTCATAGTTAACTCACTTAAACCTACAAACATATATATACAGTGAGGTCAATAAATATATATATATATATATATTTTTTTAAGAAGCTCACAAAAGCGGCATTAATTTAATCAAAAGCACAGAAAAAAAATCAGAAGAGCTGTGAAAGTTTTCACAAGAGTTTCACAATTCTACAGAAATCATTCTAATATGTTGATTTGCTGTTCAAGAAACATTTCACCTTTGAATATAGTTCTGTAGTGCTGCTTACAGTAATTTTGTTTTGGAAACATATTTTTAAGAATTCTTTGATGAATAGATCATAAAAAAATAGCACACAATTTATTTCAAACTAAAATCTTTTGTATCGTTACAAATACATTTACTGTATTTATAGCCATCGAATACTAATATTAATTTTGTTGAAAATAATTTTTTGTAAAACCCTTCCCCCTCCCCCCCATCTTTTGCACATAGCCAAAAAGATGTGTCTATAACAGAGATCTTTGTGCCCACCACAAAGCCCTCTCTCTCTGCTCATCTCTCATGAATAAGCCTGGGGTGGCAACTTAAACCAATTCTAGCATCCCGTTTCCGCTCTCACTGACAGTCTGATATGGTTAACCATACCAAGATCCAATTACCCTGCTGCTATTCGCTCTTACTCTTTCTAACACTCTATGCTCTGCTCACGCTGAGGTCACAGGCATAAGACTGCTTCACTTTACTGGAAGCGCACATGAACCTGGTTAATGTAGCTCTCTCTCTCTCACACACACACAAACTCACCTTCACACAAACAAGTAGGCCATTTCACTTGCTTTGTCTCTTTTTTTGTTTGCTTTTCCCTTGGATGGACACATCAGGCTTTAAATCTGATGTGCTTCACTGGAGCTTTGTTTGCCGTGTAGCAGGATATCTCACAGAGAAACTGAAATTGGCAATTTGGTGGGGTGGGAAGGAACAAAAAGAGAATCAAATGTCAGTAATACTGAGGATCCGGCATTCAGTATTCGAAAAATACTCTCACTTTGTAAATATATAAGATTTAGAAGCCTCATTCATAATACAGTCATAAAATTCATAATATTATCATAAATCTAACACTTCTGGTCAGTTTTTTGCAAACTTAAAGTGTACTTTAACTTTTTTTAATCAAAAAGTTGACCTAACTTTTAAAGGGATTCTAAAATTGTATGCATTAAATAGTATATAATATTAACTGTTATGTTACTGTATTGATTTCACTATATAAACTTTAGTTTATGGCTTAGAGACCCCTAACCCCTGGAGACTGGGTGGTTGGGGTCCAAGAAAATCTAAAGAAAAAAATATTTACTTGAGCTTTTAAAGGTGTTAAATATTAAATATGCACAACACAGTGATTTCATCCTAATAATTTTAGTGTCATACCATTGCTTGAATGCTATTTGTGCATAATGTGCATCTGTTGAGTGTTAAAAAAAGGATGAAGCATTACTTGACATCATAACAAATCAAAAGATTAATCACAATATTTTGTTCTATTGATATCAAGTTAAAATATTTCAAAGGAAATTTCCCACAGTGTATTTTACCTGTAATATATTCCATATAATATTTGAATATTTTTTGTGAACGTTTTATAAAGTCAGTATAAAAGTAAATTATTCAATTCTGGAATCTCCTCGTTGTCTTTAGAATATCAAACGATATTTCATTTTTTTATACAGAATATAGGTGTTTCTTAGCATCAATAAATGTTCTGCCCTCTAGTGGTTATAAAATGTAACCTGTAATGTAAATGTATACAGGACATACAACAGTACGTGCTTTTTTTGTCTTTTGAACTGTAGTATAGTAGATTGATAAATGCATCAGTTACATAATATTAAAATTAAATGTTTTTTGAAATCAGATGTGTGTGTATAATTATATATCAAAACGGTCTTTTCTTTCAGTTATGATGAATGCGTGGGACAAGGGACACAGATATATGTTCCCACGGACGATCCGCCCCCCTACTCCCTCACCGACCCGTGCCGGGAGCATCCAGCCTCGCACCGTCACCGGGGGATGGAGGATCTGCTCGCTGGTGCTTCTTGGGTCTCAGCAAGTGGCTCGTCCCATTACCCAACCAGACTACAGGACTTCAGGCATCAGCCAATCGCCTCCATCTCTTTGTCAGCCTTACCTTTAGATGAGGCGCCCCCATACGAGGCGGTAGTGAGTGAACAAAACCAACCTCTTCCTCTGATGCCCCTGGATCTGCTCAAGCACACTACAGCAGACAGCAGTCCTCAGGATGGCGTTTCCCACAGGATCCTGTAATCCTGCACACTCATACGTCACTGTACCAAACCAGCTTCGAGAGGGACTGTATTCTGTGTCTGGGGTCTCCTGAGTCAAGAGCTGAAACTGACACCTTACCTCTCGTTCAGCCGAGACAGACACTGCACCTCCTGTTTTCTGTGACACAGTGGGAGCCGTCATGAGAGCACAGGGCTATCGACCACTTTTTTGTGCGTCACCTCACCTTGTCTTTTGCTTATGGTGTAATTAGATGTCAGCGTGTGTCCTCTTTTACTGCTAGACCGATAGAGAATTTCAATATCACAAGCAGCAATTTCGATAACCGTTAAAATGGGTGTCCCTCAATAAACCTGGGGACGTAATAGAGAAATTTACACTGGAATAGAAGCTTGTCTTTCTTTTAAGTATGGAAATGTGTATTCCTGCATGAGTGACTATTTCCAACACGTCTGTTACAACTTTTCTCATTTTTTTGTTTTGTTTTTCAAATTTTGGGTTGGTTTTAACTACATGAGTCATCATTTGAAGATCAAAACCTTTCATTAAAGTTGTCCTAAAAAAGGACAGCTTTTTTGATCCACTTCAAATGTTGACCGCTATTTACTTTTTGTAAAACGTTTTTTTTTTTTAAGATGATATTTTGTAAATGTAATAACTAGTATAACTAGCAAAGATGAGAAAATATTACCTTTAATAGAAATTTGAATGTCATCAGAAAATCAGTGTGCTTTTAATCCATATTCTTTACACATTGTTGTATTTCTTTACTCCTTTACATCAGTGGTTCTCAACCAGAGGGCCAGGGCCTGCAAGGGGCCTAAACCAAGCCTCCCGATAAGGCTTAAAAATGAGTTATATTAACAGAATCTTAAAGGAATAGTTCACTCAAAAAATCAAATATGCTTAAAAATGACCAACTCTCAGCACATCTAAAATGTAAAGTGAGTTTGTTTCCTCGTCTGAACAGATTTTGAGAAATTTACCAATGGATGATCTACAGTGAATGAATGCCGTCAAAATTACAGTCCAAGCAGCTGATAAAAACATCACAATAATGTGAGTCCAGTCCATCAGTTAACATCATGTGAATGAGTCAAAAAGGTTGAGAACCACTGTTTTACATCTATTTCACTGTGATTTATTTACATTTCCTTCTGTTTGCAGAGACTACCGTTTTCCTAAAGTCTCAAACGCATCTGAAGATAGGAGAACAGCAGATGTGTGATAAGTGATATCAATGCATATGACTATAACAACTATAGTTAGAAAGGGCTTTAGGGAACACTTTGCCAAAGGGTGTAAAACACTTGTTCTCCTAACCTGCATTGATGCTGTGTACATTAGAACATAAGAGCTGAGTCTGGTAACCAAGTAGCTCAAATGCAAAGCCGCTGTAGCATCAATGTTAACATGAAATAAAACATAAGAGAGTTCTTACTGGACACATTCTGTGCTTCCAAAACATTTATGTATCAGATTTGTTTCTGTTTTTGTTCTAACACTGCCCACTATATTCACTGTAACACAATGGGTTCGCCACATGCATGTTTTCAATATACAATGTGCCTATTAATCACCATGACTGTTAAATTAACTTGCTAAAGTGAGGAAGATCTCATTCCAAAACACACATATATACATAGATTTATTTAAATATTTAAAGGCTGCCCAGAAAAGACACTGCATGACACCTCCACTTTCCCTTAAAGCACGAAAGTAAATACTTACAGAAAAGAGGGCCTGTAAGGGGTTTTTTCAATCGAATTTGATGCATGAATGCGTTTCTTGTGTAGTGAAAAGCAGCTCAAAGCAGAAATGAATATGAAATGACCCACTATTATTTATTTATTGTAGATTGAATGGTTGTCAACTTTGGACTCTCATATTATAGCACTTTTGACTTCCTCCAGTGTTTAATTTATACTCATCACCAATGAAGAAAGGCTACTTTTTCTATAACGACACATCTGAAGTAGCATTAAAAGGTCATTTTGTGGATGTCGAGCCTGTCTCGTTCTGCTCATATTTATGTAGCTCTGTAAAGGCGTGAGCTGTATTGGTCAACACCTTAGATGGTCCAGTTGTTTTATAATGTAATGAGTAGAGGTGTATTTGCTGTTGCCACCACACTATAATAATAATGCTGTGTCTGTAAACCCTGAAGTCTAATGGAAGAGTTTACCCAAATATAACATTTGCAGAAAATGTATCTAAAGATGTAGATCGAGTTTGTTTCAACAAAACAGACGTGGAGAAATTTAGCATTACATCACTTGCTTATCAGTTAATGGGTGCCGTCAGCATGAGAGTCCAAACAGCTGATTATCACAAATAATTGGCAGGACTCCACTCCATCAGTTAACAATATCGTGAAGTGAAAAGCTATTTGTTTGTAAGAAACTAATTCGTCATTAAGGTATTTTAACCTTCAGCTGTCAACGTCTGGACAAAATCATTTAGAATCCATAAAAAAGTAAATTCTTAATGTCTGAAAAAATCGGACATACAGTATATTTGTTGTTTTGTTTCTTTGTAAATGGCGTGGACTACTTTTTGCAACGTTATAGTTTGAAGTTAAAAACATGAAGCCAGTTTGAAGTTAAAAACATGTATTTGTTTACTACAAATACACAGCTTTTTGTTTCACGAGGTTGATCAACCGAAGGGGTTTTAATGCTGAATTTGTCCAAATGCTGAATTTCTTCAAATCTGTTCTAAACAGCACTCTCAGACCATCCAATATGTAGGTGAATTTGAGTATATTTTAAGATAAAATAAACACATGCAATACAGATTTAAAGAAATATCGCCAAATTCTCAATGAAGATCTATTTCCCATTGGTCACATAGTACTTATTTTCTGTCAGTTTTAGGGTTTCTTGTATTTTAGCAGCATCTAGTGAGCTGATGCTCAGCTAAATCACTTTAAACTGGCTTGCATTTGTGTGCTAAACTACTTCTGCAGTTTCATTAGACCACACGAATACACCGGAATAGCACCTTAGCCCCGAAACCCATTGTAAATGTTGACTTCCATTTAATGAACACATCTCAAATGTGTTACTTCTCTGTCACTATGTTGTGGTCGGTTGTCCAAAGTGATAATGCTGTTTCATAGAGCTGCAGATATTGATGTATGTTTTGTATTAGAGTCTTTATTCCTTTACCACTGTATCCTATAAATAAAGAAAAAACACAGGACTTATCTATCTTCTATTCTATTTTTTAAATAAAACGTTTTGAAGAAACAAACACAAATTCAGTAAACATCTATGTAGGATTTTGTTGTGCGCAGTTACTGCTGGCAGCTTTCAGAGAATGCTGTGCGGTTTAGTAACAGATGTTGATTGGACACTAAAGGCTTCCAGATGGACAGAATATATCCTGAACCATTTTGCTCATTGACTCCTGTCATTCATAATGCATTACGAGTCTCTCGCTAGCACTGATGTGGATATTCATCTCTCTCCTGCCTGTTTGCATGGTGGGCTCACAGAAAGCATCCTGAACAGATGGCCTGTGCCATAGCTCTGCCCTTAATTAGCCTCTCATCCCAGAGCTCCACTTCTATTAAACTATACCAGAGGAATGCTCATTTCATCCAGAGCTGTCAACACACATGGTGATACACACAACTTAATCACAATCACTACAGCACACAAATACAAGTCCAACCATTAAAACTATTTAAGGTTAATTTAAACATGAATGAGACGCTTATAATTAATGTGCATTTCACCATCAGGTCAGATAAAATTAAATAAGTAAAATCTGAGAATAGATGTTACTTTGAAATAGTTCCTGTTATTCTCTAAGAACCGGCAAGTGCCGTGCTTTTTCAGATCCTGTACTATAAATATTTCTGTAATATGAATATATATGTTACACTAGCATTCAACACCTGGTACTGTTTCGTTTTTATTTTATTTCTATGTTTTTATACCTACGGCCATTACAATCTGAAGTAACTGTTTTCCATTTAATATATATTTATTATATATTTTAATATATATTTCAGCAGCCATTGCTCCTGTCTTAGTGTCACATGATCCTTTAGAAATCATTCTAATACTGACTTGGTGTTCAATAATAAATATATATAAACATTAAAGGCATTTTCCTTTCTGACATCACTCAAAAACGTGTATGACGTGAGTAAGCATCATTTTTGTGATTGCATCGCCATCTTCTGGACATTCTTGAGCAGGCGCGTGATGAATGAACATACTTGTTTTCAGCGCTGGATGTCAGTAATGTTTCCTTCATTGAAAGGAAGAATAACAATGGAGACGTGTAGGTATACCAGCGACCGTTTTTCGGACAAATCACGGACAAATACCCCCCGGTATAATTAAGTGTACTCATTAACGTACAACATATATTCCAGTTGTCTCTTGAGGCTGAGATGAAAGATTTTGAGATCGATATTACGTCGCCGATGCCTACAGGACCGTTTCGCTTATCGGTCATGGACATTTATGAAAATGCAAGCCTTTTATTGACGTAATCCCGGTCAGTTGTTAAACTATAATGAGAACACGCATATTTCAGGTTCTTCCGTATTTGCGTCGTTTACGATACCTGCATATTTACCATCATCACTCCTCATTTGCATACTGTCCACTTTCGCTTCCTCGTCTCTGAGTTCATCAACTTGATCACTTTCTGTTACACGACCATGACCAACAGCGTCGAGGATCAAATGCCCGTTTCGCGAAAAGACGTGTTCGTGAAGTATTTACGGTACTACGACAAAGTTAGTAGCGAAGGCAATGTGACGGTGTGCTCAGAGACACAGGTGACAGATGAAGGCAGACGCGTGCTGCTGTTAGCGGAGGAAGAGCCGCGGAAGAGACTCGACGCGCTGGACTTCTACCAGACTCTCGATCAGTGCGCGAGAGACAGAGACTGCCACAGACGAGTCCACGACTTTAAAAAAGCTGCCGAGTTACTGGAGATGTTCTGCGTCAACCTCTTTTTGTTTCCGTGGAAGAAAGAGTTTAAATCGTTAAAGGTAAATAAAAGCCGCTGACGTTGCTGATAGGTCTGTCCTCTCTGCTCTCCCAGTTAACGTCAAGGTTAGGAAGTTAAACCGGCCTCAGAGGGTTTGCTGTTTTCATCTGATCTTCTAACCTGTTTCATAGTTTCAGTTTTACCTAATGAGACAGGTCTATTTCAGTTATTCTGACTTGATTTGGCTCATAAGTCAGATTAACTGAAATAAGCCTGACTTATTTGGTAAACTTGTTTAACGGAACCTGGTAAGACTGGTTTGTTTTATGGTTTTAAAAAGGGATTGGGGAACTTTTCATTTTGCCAGAACGGCTGTGAGATAGTCTGCCACTGAAATGCCACATAAAGCCATCAAACTAGTTTATGCTAGTTAATTTATTATTATTATATGTTCTGTTTTGAGGTCTGGGAGGGGCAAAAGCACTTTTTGATGAACACAAAATCATTTTTAACACTGAAGCATTAATTCAGAGTTACAGGATTAGTTTCGGGTTAACAAAACCAAATCACCCAGATTCAGCTTTGTTGGTATACCATGATCATCAACTTTCTTTGTAAACTCAGTCTTTCATCGTGTGCTCATAATGTGTGGCATCATTTGGCGAATCACTTTGCTCACATCTGATTGGTCCGATTTTAAGTTCTCTAACTTTAACTTTTTAGTTCTCTTTAGATCTATAACTCTCAAAATATTCTGACCTGGAGCAGGTTAGCTGTGGCGTGTAAGTTACTATGGTAAAGAATGTAGCTAAAAGCCAAGCCACTTTCATGGTGCCTAAAACTAAGGATTAGTGCACATTAAGCTGAAACTTAGCTGGCTACTATTCTGTCTTCATATGCAGGCCCCTGTTCTCTGGTTTTAGAAGGATTTCGAGTAATTATGAATTGTTTAGACAATAGTTGACATCTACTAGACCATCTGAAGGCATAATATCTAGACTTGAAGGCCAACTAAAATCAGTTAAAACTGTCACACCATTTTAGGCTGCTCTTGCTGACTTTCTTTAATATCTAAGTTCTGTTTGAGGTCTTAGCACCTTTACCTACAAAACCATATTTAACACAGAAGTATTAAATAAATAAATAAATAAATAAATAACTTTGCTATGATTCTTTAAGTGATTATACACCATTAATCTTAGCAGGCTATAATATTTTGTTGGTATACTCTATAACACAAGGTTTAATTATTTTAGAAAAAAACATGAAACGTTTTAAGCACCATACAATATATATACAATTAATCTGTGCTGTTTTCTCCCTTGTCTCTCAGACATTTACAGGACAATTTGTCTATTACATCAAGCCAGTATTGCCTTTCGCCAGAAGTATTCTTCAAATTATTGGATACTGCATTGAAACAGACACTGAGTATAGACTGTCAGACAGTTTTGATCCTGAGAAGGCAAAAAGTATTGGATTTGACCTTTTCCTTGCTCGATTAGAGTGTGAGTATCTTCTGGAGCTCATGAACCAGAGATCACATGTGGAATGTCTGGAGATCATTCGAATGAGAGCGGCTCCTCTGTCCTTCAGCAGTGGAGAAGTAGTTTCAGAACCTATCAACATCTGTAACCTAAACAAGGAGGTTTTTAAGGTTGATGGGCACGTTGAAGGTGGCTCTCTGGTTAACCCAGAGGAAGAGGAGCAACAAGAATCACTTAAAAGTCATAACCCTCATGATCAGGAAGTTAACAAGTCTCAAGATGCTTCTATCACTGATGTCGAAAGACCCTCCAACTCATTTATCACTGACGACAAGTCTATTTTAGAGATGCGGGAGAACTACCCAGACCTGGCCATCAGACAAAAGCCCATTTTCCGAAAGTCACAAAGAAAGTCTGTGCAGCCTCTCAAGGCCCACAATGCGGGCATGTTCCACGAGGCCAGTGCTGACATAAGCGGCCCCCAGTCTATAACCATGCACACTGAGACCAAGCCAGGCCAAAGAAAAGTACACAACGCAAATGCACTTGTAGAGGCCCAGCCCTCAGATGACAAACCATTGGATCTTCAAGTTGAGAAGGTGCTGCAAGGACGCAGCCGTGAAGGCTCAACAGAAGACTGCCTGGCTGAGCTCACTGAGCAAATGGGGAAAATGCACATGAAGGAACTCAGTGCAGATGAACCGCTTAAATATCCCATAGAGGAGACCGCACAGGCCCAGCCATGCAGTGGACCCAATGACGTCATCACAGCTCCACCCACAAGATCCCCAGATGGCATGAGCCTGCCCATCTTGTGCAGCCCATCCCGGGAGCTTGTCTGCAACATCACAGGTTGTGGGAGCTGTGCTAGGTCTGATGGGGTTCTTGAACAGGACAACCTTGTTAGAGAGCCTCCTCATTCAACCTACATCCATAGCTCACTGAGTGTGTGTACACCAGTGTTAGGACCACTGATTGACCACAGTCAGAATGCTAATGAGGGCTCAAATGGACACAAGAGCCCCACACATCAACAACCAGAAGACGAACTAGTCCAAACATACGTGGTGATTTAGATTCTTCTTAATCCATGGCTGAGATTTTAAAGTGTTCTAGAGTGTGGCAGCACACCAAAAATATATTTGTGCTAGTCATTTTCATTGAGAGAGTTTCTTGAAGCCCTGATTTCTTTTATGAAGGTGACAGGAAGAATGTCTGCTATCTGTCTTTTTAACGTCTATTATAGCTTTTTGAAGTGAAGGATGGTTTCTTGCTGCTAAAAGTTTCATAAATCTGCTATTATTAGAGCTTGATTTTCTAGGTACTGTGCCTTATGAGATGGATAAATGTGCACTAACTTGTCTTAATGTAACATTTGTTCTGCTGGGATGTCTTAATGGGGTACTTTAAGTGTTACAAAATGGCGTTTGGGGCTTCATTTATAAAATGCGTGTATGCACAGATTTGATTTTACAGCTAAAACTTATGTCAACGTCAAGATTTGTAAAAATGGTCTTTGACGTCTGAAAAGTGCTCAGCGCCACACCAGTTTTCAAGCAGGTGTACACAGTCTCTCTCACAGTCAGTGTAATGCATGTATTTGAAAATCAACAAATCTCAAGTGAAGGATTTGGGCATTGACCGGTGCAACTAAATTCAAGATCATTTGTGATTAGTCACTTCTGAAAGAGAGGTCTGCACATGCTTTTTGGGTGTACATTCAATTCTTACGCATATTTGAGAAATAATCATAGATCTAATGTAGGTTTCTACACAACATTTCATAAATGAGGCCCCTGGGACATCTATATCATACTACCTGTTATTTAAAATATTAAGGTGCAAACAATTTTTGTACTTATCGTGCCATACTACTGAGGATACAGTGCAGCGCGTCATAGAATTATGTGACTGTAAATTACAATGTAATAAAATAACTATTTTCAGGGGTTTTTTTCCAGTGTATTTAAAACAATGCCTTATGCAGTATAAATTACATTGGTCACAGTAGCATCTTCAGTAACATAAACTGACCGCAGTGCCTGTATTTGATAGTGACATTGTCTGCATGTAGGAGGATGAACAACTCATGAAAATACAAATAATCTTTAAGACCCTAGAATGATCTTCACTGTAAAAAGCAAGACTAAATCAAATACAGTATATTTGCACAGTCTGGAATTTTCATCCTGAATTTAAAATTACTTAAAAAAAATAAAGAAAGAAAGAAAAGAAAAAAATGGAAATGTTTCCAAGTGCAGTAGTTTAGATGAAATGATTCCATAAACAAGACTAAACATGAAAATACTATTAAATATGTTTAAGTAAGACTGCAAATGCAAAAGCAACCATTTAAATAAAATTCCTATCATGTGTAAGTGAATCAACTGTCCACTGCAGGAGGAATGTTTTTGTAAAGCCAGTTTCAAGTCAAAAATGTGCTTGCTTCATCCGTCTTTTGAGAGCTGATATTAGTATGGGTTGATATGATCATTGTTGTCTCTAATCATTTCCTCAGCAATGTGCCGTTAGTATCTTCTCTCTGTTCTCCTCATACTGATGCAGCATCTTCTTAAGATCATGATCTGCTGGGATCACCTGCCCACCAAAGTGAAAGCACAAATTAAGATACAGCGCATGGAACAGCTCATTAACAGGGGATTACACAATATGGCACTCTCAATAGATATCATATAATGAAACTCACCAAAACTGGAGCAGGAACCTCAAAGGACTTATGATGGATGAGCCAGTCCTCATAGAGATTATGGATTGATTCTAGGTATTCCTAAAGAGTAAACATCAGAGAAGTATAACCTCTTTCAAAATACAAGTAATGCTTGTTATCTAGCCTTCTGATAACATGAAAACTCAAGTCATCTCAAGCTAAAACTTATGTTTTAAACATAATGGCCTGGTTTCAGAAACAGAGCTTATCTTAGCCTTAGTTAAATTTATGATATTTAAGCAACTTAAAACACCTTAGAAGAAAGCGTTAGATGTGTGCATTTTGAGACAAAACACAGCACAGAAGTTGACTTATAACAACAGCTCACCAGTGGAATAACCTTCTCTTCATCTCTGCACCTCTGCTTTAGTCTCTCGTAACAGGTCTGTGGAGAAGTCTGCAGGTAAACTGTATAAAACCCATTGAGAATATCTGCATTACACAACATTTATTACATCTACCAAGCAATGTTAAAATGCAATGTAGATGAATTAGCCATACCAATAAGGTCCACAGGAATAGCGATATTCTTTATGATCCACTCAAACCATTCGCTTAAAACAGCAAAGTCCACCTCGGGCATCTTTCCGCTGTCACCCAAATAAAATAATACTCAGGTTTATGATCAGTACACTTTGTGTTTAAATTGTATTTTACGGTGCCTTTGATATAGTGTACTAAAACTACTAAACAATAATCATTAGCCACCTGTACGGTTTGGTTTAGAGTTAGTTGCATGTAATAATACGTCATTTAATAATATTACAACAGCAAGTACATCTAACTGTAAGTACACCATTTTTGAGTAGGCAGGTCGAGTGCATTCTGATTTATAAGCAAATGTACCTTTTATAAAGATTTTCCACAAAAATGTACTTTGCACTGTAAATAGATCTTTCCAGCATTCTGATTGGTGCCGACTGTGGCCACAGAAAGAAAACAGGTTATTGCAGTCATGATTCACATTCCATTTTCTCTGTTCGCAACGAGGGCGGAGGCTCATTTCCGTAGTGCAGAACAGAAAGAGATACATGTAAAGCAACAAAATGAAAGTGACTACAGGGACATGAAAAAGGACTTGTACATGCCATGGGTAAGACATGCCGATCCAGCATTGTCAGTTGGACATATGTCTGAAGAGTGAGTCCCCATCTAGAAGGGTCCTGGTACATCAATCCCTGTCGCACGATAAGATACATTCATATAATAAATGGAGTCAAATGGATCAGAAAGAATAAGCTCATTATGTCCATAAATTATATGGTGCTTTATCCCTACCAATGGATTGCATCCTTGTACATTTCTCCATTTAGAAACAGGCTCTGTTAGCACCTACAACACAAAACAGCTGTCCATTAAATAAATGAATGAGAAATATTATTCAGTACTCATTTACTACATTACCTCAATGTCACTGGTTTTGCTGAAGTATTCCAGACATGTTGTCTTTCCACTAGCAATATTTCCCTCTATCCAAATCTGAACAAAAGTGGAAACAAACGTCAAAACAAAAACAACAACCCATACACATATTCAACAATATGTCTTCTCTGGAGTATTATTGACCCTCTTTCAGATGAGAGGCTCTATTCGTTCAGATGTGTAACTCACCACTGATTTATTCTCCTCGCCGTTTCTAACCAGTTTCCCTTGAGAAGAAGACAACATAATGAAAGCTTTCTGGGATTCAACAGCAGACCTCTATGGTAACAGTCAAAGTATCGGGGATGCAAAAGACAACGAGCTTAAACTCATGTCATTGATGTTAACGCGAGGACTGCAAGAGCATGATATAACTCAGTTAGGGAAAAGCTGAAGAGAATACAAAAAGGAACGGATTATGAATCAAATAAGATGAGAATGAGAGCTGTGGTCGCAGTTATATTGCGTGGAACGGAAGCTGGCTCGGGACTTACGGTGATTCACAGATGAGCTGCTTCGCGAAAATCCGCTGAAGCGCTTTCCCAGGGAAGGCGTTCGCCGGACAAGTGCATTTGTTGACAGATGTTTGCGGGAATAAAGAGGTAAGACAACACGACACAACTCTTTTAAGAAGTTAACAACCATCTCGCGTGTTTCATAGGCGTCTAGTAGCTAATGTTGCGCACGCAGAGATATGTGCGATGAACTCATGATGCGCAAAACTTCAAGTGTTACGTGCCACAGTGATGGCCGACCAAAACATGTCAAAATAAAAGCCACGATTTGTAATTCCTCGTTAAAATTTTTATAAGGTGAAATACTGATATTTAATACTGCAGCTAGGTGGTCTATTACATTTTTGTGGGAGTTATGTCGTTTTTTTCTTTTTTAATAAATGTATTGAAGTAACAAGGGAGTTACCTCCTACAGCTATCTACAGGCAGTAATAGTTGACCTTTCTGGAAACCAGTTTGTCTGTTTGTTCCTCATCGAAACATGGTGCTTCCTCAGATCTTCGAATTAAAAAAATAAAACATAAAATGTAAAAGACTCAAATAAATGAAATGGCGAAAGAAATGCAACTGCTTAATATCGTTTGTTTGGCATGGAACATATTATATCTGTCTGTAAAATAATGTGTGATTAACTGAAGAGTTTAACAATACAATGACTGGAAGTATATGATTTCATTGGCTATGATCAGCCAGAATCACAGATCATGGACTGATCATAGATGGTAAAGAGAGTATTTTAATGTTTGTAACGTTAAAATGTGCAGCCACTTTACAAAATTATCAATGCAATACAGGGGTATATCTTCAGATTTGAGTTCATAACAAGTTAAATGAATGAATGTATAGGCTACCGTAAATAGAAAAACAGATTTGCACGGCTGAAAACTGTGCTGAGTGCATCTGCTGAAAGTGTCATTTCCGGAGTCTAAAAGGAAATACTCACTCAGGAAGTAATGTGTCAAGATCTTTTAAGCTGTGTAATAAAAACAACTGCGTAAATCATCATATTTATTTAAGTTTGTACAAAGATATCCACAATGGAAGTGGATCTGGCTTTGGTGCAGTCCAAAAGAGGCATACTGAAGATATCAGAAATGGTGAGACTTTTGCCAATTTAATCATTTAAATTTGTTTTAAAAGGGCAACAATATAGACCTGTAAAATATCTTTAAACATTTCAGTTAAGTAACATCTGGGCATCATAACATTCTTACTAAAATTCCTTTAAATGTTCATTCTTTTTTCAGGTGTGTTCTTTTGTGGCTTTTGTTTGTTATGCAGTGGCATGTAGGCCAGCCTACATTGCAATAACATGCATGGAGTTTTTCCTCACGCTTGGTTTCTTTCTACTCTACCTACTGAAACTCAACAAGATGTTCACTCTCTTCTTCTGGCCCCTTATTGTAAGAGCATATATCAAATGTCCTTGATTGAATCAATGCACTCTTGCTCAGAAAGCTGTGTTTAACACCACCAATACCTCCAACTTTGAACTGTGAACACAACTGTAATGTCCTTTTGCTCTCACAGGATGTGTTCAACTCATTCTCTGCAGCTGCACTGATGTGTATTCTTAGCCTGGTAGCAGTTTCCACGTACACAGTGCAGGCCACGCTCATCGGAGGGGTGAGAATGTTTACATCCTTCATTTCTGCAACTCTCTCTTTCTCTTTTTAAGAACCATGCAGGCCTTAAATCTTTCAGACCTATTCCATCCTCGTGCATATTCACTGTAAATGACGCAAACATTATGATTTTTCACAATGACGGTTTTTGGTTGACAGATTGTGGGTTTTGTGGCTGCAGTCTTGTGGTCCTTGGACGGCTTTATTCTTCTTAAAAAAATCACATTCAACAAACCAAGAACCACCACACAGGCCCAAACATAGAACAATTAAAGCTCTGCAGGTCCAGCATTCTTGCAAACAGACTTGTTTTTTTAAATAACCAAACAAAGTTGTAAAACACTTATATGGTTATAACAATGCATTTGATTTTTAATGAAAGGAGTTGCCACTTTGTCCTGTGAGAAATGTATCCATGTATTCTCTGTTAAGTTATGCAGATTTCTCCAGATTTCAGGAATGGAAATAGGCTATTACTCAGTTGGAAATGTGTAAGTTTGCAAAAAGATGCACCTACAGTATCTATAAATCATCAGCATTCAAAATAAATTCTTAATTCAAAAATTTCATAAATTGTGAATCATTATTGTCTTAACATTAACAGTGACTGACTTTTTCTTATTTCACAAATTAAAATAGCACTTTGTCTGAAAGATAGAGTTATGCTAATTTGGTGTTGATTTGACTTCAGAATATAGGCCTATGTTTGTAAACCATGTATATGTAGCATATATATATATATATACATATATAGAACTCATTCTATAATTGCGGGTACATTTGGTGTCCCCGTCTGTCACCGTCAACTCTGTTACCTACAGTTGGTAGACTTACAATGGAGAAAATAGTGTAACAGAATTGACATTTTTATTTATTTTTTCCCAAAAACTCCACTTGCTGGCATAAATGCTAAGAACACATGACACTGATGAAAACATGGTTAAAAGAGCTTTAAATAACCCAGTGTGAGATCAGTGATAAATTCTGTTTTTCTTCTGATATTGTGGTAACAGAGTTGATGTTTTAAAAATAACATTTGGTGTAAGAAGTTTTTAGATTGTAATATTTGAAGAGAGCACAGATATCAGGGAGTGAACGTGACATCATTTCCTGTAACTTTCAATTCTGAGAGATAATTTCACCAATTTAAAAGCAAAATATGGTGTGATGATAGAGTTGACACACTTTTTTCTATAAAACAAATTAATAAAATGAATAAACTGTTGCCAAGAGACAAGTACTATAAAATATTTTGATTGAACATTGATACATGATCACAAAAAAATACACTGACTAATGCGGACAAGAAGAAATCATGATTTTCAGCTATTTAAGACACTTTAAAAATAAATTCTTATATTTTTATAGACTGCACATCTTGTAATTCACAAAGAACAACAATAAATAAATTTAAATAACAAAAAAAAATAACCATTTGAAAATACAAACAAATATTTAATTTCGTTTTTGTGGGGACACCAAATGTACCCACAATTATAAAATAACCCATATATATGTGTGTGTGTGTGTGTGTGTATGTGTGTGTATATATATATAATATATATATATTATATCTATCTATCTATTTATCTATATATATATATATATATATTAGACTTTAAAAAACATTCAAAGTAGACTAAAACTTTATTATCTGTTATCATGAATAACAAAGTTACTAAGTATCAAAACCCTTAATTGAAAGCAGAGCGGATGAAACGTGTGGACTGCTGCAGATGAAAGTTCCGTGCAGTTGTTGCAGTAATGTTCGCAGCTGCCACTCACTCACTCACTTATTAACGCTCTCCAGATTTCGGGAATGCAGATGTTGCTCTTTTGTGTGCTTCGTTTCCGCACTGTCATTATTTCCGTTTCCACTCCGTGGAAAGTTATGCTGATTTGCGAAGAGTAGCTGTTCCTCAGCGGAGAGCAGGAGCATCTCATCAGTGAACTTTCTGCGGGATCGGAAGAGTTTGATAGAGGCGTGATCATGGGGGACATCGAGGCTCCGGAGAATAACCGATCAGCACAGACCGTAGTCCAGGCTCTTCTGCCGAGTAAACAATTCATCACCTCCCGAAAAGGACTGCTGCTGCTCGGTGAAGTGGTATGCTTTTCGACTTGTACCATATTGAATCCATTCACGTGTTTAAGTCATTGTTTTGAGTCGTGTTATATCCGCTAAATGCTATTGCTGCAAGGAATTTCTTTATTATTCTTATTATTTGGCTTTTGGATGCAGCTGCAGAAGTGCAACATTAAATTCTTCTGATTTTAGTTTTTTTTTTTTTAATCGATCTGTTTTTCGATGGTTATATAAATTACTTTTTTCTTTCTTTCTTTCTTTCTTTTTTTTTTTTTGAAAAGCATCGGAATGTTTTCTACAGCTATATAGGTCAAACGTTTCTCATTCATCTGAAGGGAGAGTTTTCAGCGAGCTTAGTGGCTTTCTTTCGTCTCATATTTTTCACACACACACACACACACACACACACACAAAGAGAGAGAGAGAGAGGAAGAGATACTTAGGGGCCTAGCACCAAATTCTGGACCCTATGCACAAGCAGTGGCCATGAGCCCCCGTAAGTTTGAGGTTTACAACTAACCTTACCACTAATCTAAGATTTCTTATATGTGTAACAACAAAAAGCCTCACTACACAACTTCTGTTTTATTTATCTCTGTGTCAAAAACTATTCTCTTAATTTGGCCAGCCAAACAGACAGAGCATCACTTACTTACTGTTGCTAAGCCTTGTCTTAAATCCAGTCTCAGATGATGAGGGGTCTGTTGCTTCATCATCCTCTGTGACAGTTTCTGAAACTAAGTGCCATGCGTTTCACACGTTAGCGGTTGCTTTCCCTCGTTTCTTTTTTTATCCCTTTCTTGCCTGTCCTCAGACACTATATACTTGGACACCATTTAATGCACCAATCAACTGATGCATTTACCCCAAATATTAGCAACAACATTTATTGTGATCTTAAAATTATATTTTAAGGAAAATAAAATTTGACTCCTCAGGGGCCCTCCTCCCACTTTTCCCTCATCTATGACGCCCCTGGATATGTACATGCTTTTATTTTTATTTTTTCTGCCAATGCAAGTTTCCAATAAAGTTAGACCATCATACTTAAAGTTGGCATGAAATGGAATTTAAAAGGTCTGGTGCACTCACCCTGTCAATAAGCTTGAACAATGTACAAAATAATTAACAGAAAAATATTTCCTTATGTATCCTGTCCTCTCAGGTGATGTCGTTCATCAGTTTCGTGTGCTTTGCTGCTTCAACAGCAGCTGCTTTCGTCACAGCTCCCTTAATAGAGTTCTTGGCTGCCGTCTTCTTGCTGTTTGCTTATTCTACAAAGTTCAATGAGAGATTTAAGGGCTTTCACTGGCCCCTCATGGTAAGTTTTCTGACCTACATAAAAACAGCTGGAACTTCATAGAGTATCAGATAATAACATTTCTCCATGAATACCATTTCTGTCCTTTTTCCAAATCACCATGCCTGTTGTTTCATCAAGGACTTCCTACGCTGTGTCAGTGCATCCATCATCTTTTTCATCATCTCTATAATGTCTGTGTCAAAATACGTGGATGGAGCCTCAAAGGCTGCTGGGGTAGGCTCTTTTATCAACGCTTCATCAGTGACTGAACTGTTTATTTTTGATCTGGTTATACAAGCATGTGACTTGTTTGATGTTTGCATAGGTTTCATGTGTCTCTGTTTTTCTTTCTCTTTCATTTCTTAGATCTTTGGCTTCATTACCACAATATTCTTCGCCCTGGACTTTTATTTCATCTTTAATGAACTGGCCAACTTCCTCAAGGGAGGTGATTCCAGTGAAGGACCACCAAATACACAAGGTATCAATACTGGGTTCTTATTTATCCTTTAAATTATCCTAAAAAAACCAAAACTGAAATTATCCTTTAAATTATCCTAAAAAAAAAAAAAAAAAAAGAAGAAAAAAAAAAATCTCTATATATTTATCCTTTAATACACAACTGAAATTATCTTTTAAATTATCCTAAAAAAAGGGAAAAAAAATAAAATAAATATATATATATATATATATATTTTTTTTTTTAGGATAATTTAAAGGATAATTTCAGTTGACAGTAAATGTGACATGACTTTAAAGACAATATTTTTACAAAATATATATATATATATATTTCAAATAAATCCTGTTCATTTGAACTCTCTATTCATTAAAGAATCCTGAAAAAAAGTATAAAAAAAAATATAGGGTACAAAAATACTAAACGCATAAATAAATAAATGCATATTTTCAAATATATTAAATTATAAAATAGTTATTTGAAATTGTTATATTTTACAATTCCAAACTTCTGAACAGTAATACAACTCCTGACATGTGAAAGAACTCTTCTTTCTCTGCCTCTGCTGGAGTTTCATTCACAGGATGCATGCTTGAAGTTTCCACATCAAACTAAAGCAGCAAAACTATTAGCGAGACTAGACACAGGAAGTGAAAGGTGACATAGTTTCTGAGGAAGTGTGGTTCCATATCTTCATAAATAGTTATGCACAGTGTAGCTTTTATTTTAGTTACTGTGATGATTCTCCAGGAGTTCTGCATGGTCACTTAAAGTGCAATTTATATTCTTTGGTATTGTTTAAATCTATGTATTAACTCTCACTATAAGCAAACTGTTCCAGAAACAGCCATGCGGAGTCACATGCATTCAACATCAATGGCAGATTCTTTTCACTGGGAATTCCCCATCTCATTTTTCTCTTTCCTGCCGTTCCCAGTCTCTTTCTTCCAGAATAACACATTCTTCTTCCTCACAGATGATGACTCAGACTCCGACTCTGACTAAAGATGTGATTGTATCCAAAAACCTGGTGTATGACCACTACAGTGCCTGATAACCAAAACAGACTTGGGTATAACCTTCTATTGTGTTTGAAATTTTGGGTATTCTTTTGACGAGTTGAATTACAGTAAGCAGTCTATTTCAAATGTTACATCACAGAATAGAAGCTGTAGAGTTTTCAGTAATCTTTGTACATACATGCGTCCATGCAATCTAAGCCTCTCTCATTCGATTTTCCCAAAGCTGTGAATTATTCCAGTGATGTAGTTTCTCATCAGTCAAGCTAGTTGACTGTTTTTGGAAGAGAGGGTATTGTACCATGTATGATGTTTATGTACTGCCTCTTACATCTTAGGTGTACTTAAAGCATGATTGTGTGTGTGGTCACTTTCAGTTCAGATTTTACAGAACGTACAAGTTCAGTTTTTTTCTGTTTCTATATTTGGGATGTGTGTGTATATGTTTACTAATTAAGAATTATTCGGAGAGAATATTTTCTCGATTATGTTTGTCTTTCAAAACTGATGCATGACTTGTGATGAAGCCCTGTATTGGGAACAATAATATCTTTTAATGTTTTGTAGCTACAAAGTAAGTTTACATCAAGTATGAAATTAGTAGGTGATTGGCTGGCCACAGTCACCTGTCTTATTTCCACAGGTCTATACATATAATGTTGCAGTAAAACCAATGTCTTGCCAAAGTACTGCAAAAAAAGGCAGGAGTTGTCTTATCGTGCTCACCTAGAGATGCCACTGCCCTGCTGTTGAACCTGTATTATAAACGTGAGCTTCAGCAGTGGCTGCATGAGTGTCTCCTGGTTTACTATAGTATTCTCAGGCATGTTGCATGTAACCACATGTAAACCACCTTCTAGTGTTTCTATGAAGATCGGTTATATGCTTCGAGTCTTTTGCAAACGTGCACCGTCAGATCGCCACATCAATAAATCATTTTGGTGCAGTTTTGTTAGTATTGTTTATTTTTAGCAAATTAAGAAAGTCAATTTGCCAGTAATCTGGAACGTTGGGAGCAATGTGTGAGTTTTTAGTGATTTCAGCATACTGAGGAAGTGTTCATTTAATTCACCTCATTTAAGGGAGGCCTACGTGGTTGCAATCAATTTAAGTACATTTTGCTGAAAGTTAGTCAACTAAATTCATTTACATGTAGCTAAAATAAATAGTTTGCAACCACTTACCTTAAAGAGTTTTTTTTGTGTGGAGGTTTAAAATAACAGTACCACTGGGATACATTTCTCCACACTTCTTCAAAGGTCACTTTTCCAAACTTACTTCTCTTTTCCACATTTCAGGTTGACGCAGCAGTTAATTTTCACTACCTAAATGTGCTTAAACGATCAAAACATTAGTTCTAAAAATCTGCTCTTTTAAGTATTTTAAACACTTATTTTTTACAAAGAAATGTAGAGAGATGTAAACGGGGCTTGTAGGTAGGCTACATAGAATATTGGTGGCTGTTGTTTCTGACTGAGAGGAATTTGTGTAAATGGAAATATGTAGTCACTGAATGTATTTTGTGCCAAAGCAGTGGAAAATGATCCACAGTTTAGCC
>JAUMHI010000043.1:16883588-16907145 GCA_032359435.1 Enteromius unitaeniatus
AATTTGTGTAAATGGAAATATGTAGTCACTGAATGTATTTTGTGCCAAAGCAGTGGAAAATGATCCACAGTTTAGCCCTCATACTGTAAACTTCTGCTGTGTACCCTACAAGAGTTTTAAATAGTGACAATTACTGAAAAATGTCTGTGATTGTAAATACAGTGCATTCCTGTACCACAGTAAGGCTTTTTCCCATTTACTGATCAAGTCCATCCAAATCCATTTATTTGAGGAAAAGATTGCCATCACAATATTCTTAAACAATTAGCATTTTGTAAGTCTATGCACAACTCTATAAATACAAAAATACAAATTTATAGCACTGTTGGAATAAAACTGCTTTCTTGTATACGGGAAATCATCAGAATTTGACTCCCTCAAAATGCCAACTTAGTTTCTTTTGAAACACTTTAATGATTTGCGAGTTGAAAACCTCAAGGTCAAAAGCAGGAATTATTTTGATGCTTAAATTTTTTGAGTCAAAGCACAGTGAAAGCTCTTGCACATTATTAAAGCATAAGCACACAGTATTGCTTTCAAAGAAGGAAAATTAATCAGTGACTTCAGCACTTCAATGCAGAGTCCTTCATTCAGACAAAAATCAGTATCTCGATTGTCTTTTAACATTTTCAAGCCCACACAGTGTTGATCAATGTCCACATCTCAAAATGATTTCATTTCAACATTGGTCTTATTCCAAAAAAATAAAGGTGACTTCATTTAAGAACCTTAAAATAAGACATAAGTATGTATACGTGTATGTATAATATATAAACGAATATTACAAATGAGCATTTTTCTAGAAGGAAAAAAAAAAGTACAATTGCACTATGCCTTCAAATCTGGTAAAAACATATATTTAATTCCCCCCCGATGATCCTTTTTTATTTTTTTTTTAAAAGACCCATTATAAGGTCAACAAAGCACTTCAGAAAACATGATCTTACCGCGTATCAGATCATCAGAGAGCGCAGATAAAATGTTTACATTTCACACCCCGTGAAGCAGATATTCTCCTAATGTTGTCGTAACATTAGTGTCCAAGAGTTTCGACTAATAAAGCCTCTACAACTAAGGCACACAGAAAAAAAGATACACCGTTTAACTAATGCATTTCATATGTACTGAAGTACACTTGTTCCTTCAAATACAGTCTATTAGTGTCAGAATTCATACAAATTGGAAACCTTCAGAACATAAAATGTCACACACAGATACGTAATATATACACCTTCTTCTAAAACTCTACCCTTGCTTAAATCAACATATACAGATAACTGGACAGGGTTGGAGTACACAGTGGAGTAGAGAAGATATTACAAACAACAAAAACGGCCAACGGTCTATGCACACACGATTTAGTAACTAAAAAATTGTATCTAAAGATTAGCCTCTAAAACGTTTCACAAACTCGCACTTTCCTTCGCCCAGAGACTATCTGAAAGCTGTTCCTGTCTGTTGCAATGCAGGGTCACATTCACGAGGTGAAATACTACACTTGACACAATCTAGCTACCAAAGCTGTGGTATTACAAAAAATAATAACATTAAAATAAATACCTAGTCTAGTCTAGTCACTCCATCTCTAAAGAAAAACAGCCTAAAGTTTGCTAGATGTGATTTGATACAGGAACACTCCTACAAATTCCTGTTACACTTACATCAATCTAGTTAGCAACCATTCAGTTCCATTATTCCATTCGGTATAGTTATTTATAGTTTTAACCGCAACTGACAGTTTTTGTCCGTTTTATTGCAGGTGTTATTAAAACCTTTCCTCGATGTGAGTTTAGGACCACAGTGGAGTGAGTTTCAATCAATAATTATCTAGATCATTATAAAGTAAAGCCCTTAATTAACAGAAATATACAGCATTTAAGTATAAAGACAAAAGACGCTGGCCTGAGGCTGATGAAGAAGCCAGAGGTTTGTTCCGCTTTAGAGTGTTCGTGGAATTGTTTGTTCATCCTGACTGCCGCTCCTCAGGCTCCTGTCATGAGGATATGAAAGAGGAATGCAAACAGGGCTTTGCTTGTCTTAGTCTTCATTGGTCTGTCTATGTGCTTTACTGTAGCTCAGGCCGCGACTCCACTTCTCCCCGCGAGGCTGTTCGGGCACGGATGTACTCGCTGGTCTGCAGGGGTCCGTCTCGCGAGTCCCCGAGACGCCATCTCCGTACTGCCAAAAATGTGTTTAGACCATACACACCCATCACCAGGAACCCAAAAATCTGGATGTAAACACACACACAACAACTATTAATACTAAAGAAAACTGAAGAGGAAAATTTCACCAAAAAATACAAATTTGCTCCAGATTTACTCAGGCCTTCCTCAATAAAGATGAGTTTGTTTCTTCATCAGAATTGGAGAAATTTTACATCACTTGCTCACCAAGTGAATGGGTGCCGTCAGAATCATAGACATAAATAGACGCCCCACTGGACGGCTCCAGGCACGTAGATGCGATGTTGAAACGGTGTACTTGGCATCCTTCACTGTACTATAGGTTCGCCCAGAGCCGTTGAGCCGTTCTATGCAGGATCGTGGCATACAATATGGCGGACGGTTTACATATCACGGCCCACAGAAACATCTACGTGTGTATATATATATATATATAACTATGGTCAGAATGATAATCCACAAGTACACTCCAGTCCACCAATAAATGCCCTGTGAAGTGAAAAGCTGTGTTTCTAATAAACAAATCTATCACTAAAACGTTTTAAATTGCTACTTATGTCTAAAATTCAAATCCTCCAAACATAATATTTTAGAAGATGTTAACTGATAGATTGGAGACATGTTGATTACTTGATAAAAGTTGATGATGTTGATAAACGTCTCTAATCTAATCACGGACGAGCAATTTTTCAGAAAATGTTCCTTTTTGGTTCTTTAAGTTACCTACATATAACATTAAATCTACTACGTGTCCAACTAATGGAGCTGATAACAGCAATGCTCCAGGTCTCTGGCAGGCTCTGAGGGCTGAAGGAATTTTGCCATGCCCTGTGGTTCAGAAAAATCCCCGGGTGTTAAAGTGGTTTCCAGCTGAGAACATCTGTATCATAAAACTCTTAGCCCAAATCCCCAGCCTTTGACTTCCAAGGCGTTTGTGGATATTTGCTGATCTCGGGTCATTCTTAAAGTGCTCAGTATTTCAGTAGGAGAACCTGATCCTGTATCAATCCTGAGAATTACATCTCTTCACTCTGCCATGTACAACAAACCTCTTCACAATCACAAGAGTTCAGCAGCCTCAACCAAAACAGACGAACTAACTAGAAGAGTATGTGTGTATGAGATGTTTATAGTGGCTTCAGTTATAGCACACTGTAATGAGCAATCCCAGACGGAGTCAATGGACTTTTTTGGCATTTCCTGTGCTGATTTTGGGAGAAAATCAGGGGAATTATGGAGTTACTTATGAAAGTCTCTTTCCGGTCTCAAAGTAAAAAAAAAAGAAATTAAAGGTTACTATGATTTAAAACATTTCTCATGATTATCTGATTTTTTTTTTATTAAATGTATACTCTGAGGTGGAAAAAGGCTCCCAGTAATTCAGCTTAAAATATACTTAAACAGAGCTGAGTGTGCCGTACTGATAGTTAAAAACATAACCAAACAGGCTTAAGTTGACCGTGACTCTGGCTGCTCAGACGCCCCGTTGTCTTCCTGTCCAGGACAGTGTTCAGGAACGGCTATGCGCTCGCTCTGTTTCAGCCACTTGAGGGCAGCAGAGCTCTGGCAGGTTAGGGCCCACTTCAAATACTTGAGAAATGACTAAACATTTGAATTCACCCGCAATAACAGCGACAGAAATCATGAAATAAAGAGCTGAGTAAGGGGATAGATATACCACAGCTGCGATCTCTGCTCCACTTTGATGGTTGAGAGCTGCCAAAACCACTGAAGCCAAAAAGAAGAACAAGGTACTGGTGGCAGTGTTGATCAGATCCTGCAAGACAGAAAGAGAGGGTTAAAGTATACTGAAAAACTGTTATCTACAAAAATATTAAGATGCATAAAACGCATGCTTTTTTGATCACCGAATTACTAGAATGAATACTAGAATGATTTATTGAGGATCATGTGAAACTGAAAACTGGAGTAATGGCTTCCGAGACGAAAAAGAAAACTTTTGGACAGTAGTATATATTTTGTTTCCAAAATGATCTCTTAAACATACAAGGCACATAATATACACTACATTTTTTTATTTTTTCTGACAACTGGAGCACATGCAGCACACAGAAGCAACACATATACTTTCATAGCCATGTTGTGTTCCAGAAGAAGATAGATGAATCTCTCGATGTCTACAAAGAGAGGGACAACCATTATTTGCAGTGTGTGTGCTCATATAGAGGTTAGTTCATTAAATAATAACATTTATTACACGGCTCTCTGGAATGCTTGATTCTGATTGGTCAGTTGAGACATTTGCAGATTCGTTCTTTTCAAATAATAACCGCTCCAAAGTAATAATGCATAGCCGGTGCTACTTATTTGTTTAAAATCCCGTTTCTGTTCCCAAAAAAGTGGGAACCAATGAGAAACGAGCTCCCCCACCCCCGGCAAGACTGGGGCGGGTGTAAGTTCTGCGATGCTCAATTGCTTGCTAAACTCTTCGAAAATAATCACTGAATGAGTAAATACCAGCTACTCTCATATTAATCTGGCAAAACCGGCAGAAATTGCTTGACGACACTTTCCTACTGCTTTACTGAAGCTAGCTACAAATGGTTCGCATACGTCATCCAAATGAGTGATCTGATTGGTTGTAGAGTCGTCAAGTAGTATACAGAGGCATCTGATGGACTCCTCCCAGTAGGCGTAAGGTGGCTTGGCCAGACAAGTTTAAGTGTTTTTAGCATTGTTTTATAAATAGAAAACTGAAAATATTTTTTTCTAATAACATACATGTCAATTTAATGTGTCCATAATGAAAGAAATTAAGCTCGACTGCACAAACACCTTGTATTTGGGCCATAAAGACATTCATTTACGGTCAAGGAGTTTTGGAGTGCTGATGGGACATTGGCAGAGGTTTTGAGTCTCTTTCCTATTTTTGATTACTACTACTGTCACAGTTTTCCATCTATTAATACACACAGCACTTTGTAAGGATAACGTCACAGTTTAAAGTTTTAATGCTGTAACAAATCAGAGTCCGAGCACTCAGGAGCGAGTGAGGATGAGAGGAACCGGCTGGAGTTTTCTGAAATGAGGCCAAATCCTCCTCTGTTCACTCCTCCGAGCGCTCAGAGTCTGGAATGGACGTGGGTTTTGTCTTAGCCATGACTCTGTGGGGGGTGAAATGTAACAAGCCCTTCAAAGCACAACCTCACTGCCTGGCACCTCAAATTTCACATCACTGGCCGACACAGCAAGAAGCGCTGGCTTTGATGTCTCCAAGTAAACTCAGACTGTCTGCTCCTCTCAGCTCTCGGAGGTGGACAGTACATGCAGCGTGACACTTGAGGGCAGTGACATGAATCTGCCGGATGAGAAAGTCATCTAATCACAGACCACAGTTCAACTACTGAAGATGTCCTGCAGACACAGTGTGAAAGACGTTCTAAACGGTTAAACTTGGAGAATTAAATATTTGGTTTAAAAAATTTAAAGTATGTGACTTAAGTATGGTGTCTGTCCCATTCTTGAAATTAGTGCTCTGTATTTCACCCATCCAAGTGCACACACACACTGTGAACACACACCTGGAGCAATGGGTTGCCATTTTTGTTTAAGGGTTAGGTTGCGCATAGAGTTTATTTACAAAACAACACTGATGGCAGATGGACTATTCTGATGATGTCTTTTATACTTTTCTGTACCTTGACAGTGTTCATTACTTTGCAGTCAGGGGGATAGTCTCAAGCCTCCTGGTTGTCATCCAAAATAAATTGTCTTCTGAAGACAAATGAAGCGGGTTTGGAACAACATGGCGGTAAGTGATTAATGAATACATTTTCATTTTGTGGTGGAGTAACCCTTTAAGATGCTTTTTTTTTGTTAAGTTTACACACACGTTGTTTTCCTATGGTTTTTAAACTGTAAAAATGGCATTTTGTATTGCACTACACCAACCCTACACCTAAACCTACCACTCACACAAAACTTTAAGATAAAAAAAAAAAACTCATTGTATGATTCATAAGCCTTTTAAATTACGGGGATACCAAAGGTGACCTCATAAATCACATTCTTATTGCCTGTCATAACCATGTAACCACGCAAATTTGTGTTCTCATAAACATGTGCGCGCACACACACAGTATAAACATATATTACATATTATTTGATCGTTGTTTTTAAAAATAATAAAGGTAACATCCAGATTCCTTCCACTACAGAACATTAAAGTCTCCTTTTCTCTCACTTTATCCTTAAAACCTCCATAAAAACACACTCTGAGAGGAGAGTAGGGATAAAGCTGGGTGGTTCGTCTGTGTGCAGCCAATAAGCACTCCAGCGTGACTTAGACATGACCACCCATGTGACAAAATGCATGATGGGAGTAATTGCACACTCTGCCTCACATGATACTCTCTCTCGCTCTCTCTCATCCGCACTCACTCAAGCGAACCCATGCCCATCTCACACGCAATATAGAACATTATAAACCAGGATACGGTCTCAATCATTCAAACACATGCCAAACCAGCCTTTGCCTTCACACGTACTTCAACAGACGGATCAAATGCAAGCCAAACCAAACTGAAACACCCTTAATGCTAAAAACTGCTGATGTGTTTAAACCATTCTAAGCGTAAGAAAAGAGCTGAAACTAAACTACCAAGTCCTCCGAATTATTTAGTTGTGTAGTGTTCACATGGGTATTTTTGGATATTGCTACAAAGATAAATGTGCTGCTTATGGCTGGTTTTGTGGTCCAGGACAAGTATGATAATAGATATTTATAATGATACAAAAGAATGTCAAATAAATGCTAGAATCCTAAACAAAAAATGAATCAAAGTTTCCACAAAAATATTTATAATAATAAAATAATGTGTCTTGATTCATTTGATTCACGAAGCATCGTATGAAAGATCACATGAAGTCATTTTTGCCATGACACAAATAAGTTGCACTTTTAAATGTATTTAAAGAAAGAAAGAAAGTTGTATTTAATATGTAAAAACAACAACAACAACAAAAAACCTTTATGCACAGTATGATGGGTTAATAAGTGATAGAGCACAGAACCAAGCTCATTTTTCAAACTCTTGCAAATGCACAAGAAACATATTTAAGTTGATGCAAAAAAATGTATACATGCAAGAGTTGGGGTCTTAACAGTATACAGCCTGTGCCAAATATTCTCAGTGGTGCGTGAATACTGAGTTACACACTGCTTTAGGCAACAGGAGGCCCGTAGATCTTGGAAATGTACAAAAAATAATAATGAATCCATCCTAGATTTGCTGGGTAAAATAACAAGAACCCTGAGCGTTCACTCATATCTCTTTATCCGCCTCGGTGGCGAGACTTTAACTTTAAATGAAGCTGCTAAAAGCTTTTCCTGGACCTTTCACTGGTGTGCTGTTGTTCTCAGATGTGTGTGTGTGTGTGTGTGTGTGTGTGTGCGCGGGTATATGTGGTTTATGAGGACACAAATTTGTATAATGACATGGTTATAACAGGTATTACAATATGTAGGTGTTTTATAAGGACAATTTCAGTGTCCCCGTAATTCAAAAGGCTTAAAAAACATACTAAATGGTGTTTTTTTGAAAATCTAAAAATGCACACAGTTTCCTGTAAGGGGTAGGTTTAGGTGGAGGGTCAGTGTAGAGCAATACCACATACAGTCTGTACAGTATAAAAACCATTACTCCTATGGAGAGTCCCCATAAATCACAAAAACCAACATATGTGTGTGTGTGAACAGACTATTAACCTTGATCCTTCAACAGGCCCATCACTAGGCTATAAAAAGTAGCTCTAGATAGGAAATCATTATGATAATATTAGAATATGAGAAAACACCAAAATGACATTTACATAGTATAATAATCATTTGATCTTTATCAGTCAGGTTTCCTAATCACACATCTTTAATGCATCGTTGCCCATATCACAATTGGCCATTTGCTGGTGTTCAGT
The DNA here is from genome assembly GCA_032359435.1 of Enteromius unitaeniatus. Taxonomy (NCBI): domain Eukaryota; kingdom Metazoa; phylum Chordata; class Actinopteri; order Cypriniformes; family Cyprinidae; genus Enteromius; species Enteromius unitaeniatus. Next base: position 16,891,709 of record JAUMHI010000043.1, read on the forward strand.
AATGGCACATCATCATAGGTGCAAATCTTCTCAAGTCTCAGAGTGGGCATTCCATTAAAGCAGTCATTATCCCATCACCTCACACAGTCAAATCTCTCCTCATTTTCTATTAAAATGCCCTGTCTATTTTTGGTTGAGCTCAATGAACACTGGCCATGCTTTTCAGTATATGTATGTGTGTGTGGTTGGAGATGGTTTGGTAATGGGTACAATGGTGCCAGCGTACCACCGCGAGCTGAATGCGCTCATTCTACTGAACTATCACTTTCAATAATGTCAGTCACTAAGCCAGCCCCCTTAGAGCCTGGCACTGAATCACACCATCAAAGCAATCAAGGGAATAGTCTGGGTGTTGTACAATAGACGGACCGTCCACCACAAGAACCAACTAGCTTTGTGTGTGTATAAGCTCCAATCTCCATTCAACATTAGAAGATATGTACAAATTTAACACAAACATCTGATTTTAAAATCGTAAAAGTTCTACCATCCACATCTCTTCTCTTTATAGAAAGAAGTTTAATTGCTTCTGGGTTTGGGAGGATTTTATCTCAAAATGAAAATAAAAACCCTCTTCTAAGACACAGGCCACAATTAGAGGACCAAAAAAAACACAGTTTACTTTTAGCACTGTGTTATGTGAAAGTTCCTGAAGCACAGCAGTGGTGAAGTGACGCAAGCTGGAGATCCAAACACGTAAGAGGGGAGGACAGCCAAGCTGTTGCTGAACAAACCCCGTCCCAGTGCATCCATTCCAGAACAAATGAGAGGCATGGGCCCATGGGGTCCAACTGGCAGGAGATGATGCTCAGTCCAAAGCCTCAGTCCTACCACACCGCTGAAACAATCCTAAAGATCCCAGATCTTCCAATGAGCCATAGCAATACTTAGAATACCCCAACTCGTCAGTATTCAAAATACACAAAAGCATGCACACTGGCACGCAGCTAAAACCCTGTTTAACATCTCTCCCATCAGCCAAAATATGGTTTGTGTGATCTAGCAAGTTGAGCTTTGATTCGCATGCGAGGCATTTAAGTTTAAATTCGGCTCTCGTCATTTCCTGATCTCATTTATTTTTCTTTCCCCTCTATTTCCTGTCATTTATCCACTGAAAAAAAGAAAATTCTATCCTTAATAAATTAAATTAAATTATCCAAAGCATAACGAGCCATTTATGAGCCAAAACAATTTCAGTAATAAATAATGGCAGGTTAGTGGGAAGGAACTAGAGAAGAGGAAACGAAGAGAAAAAAAATAGAAGCAATTAAAAAAAAAAACACTTCTATAAAAGTGGCAAACAAAAAAGCACTTAGAATAATGTCTAGTCCTAAATCAAGCTTTATACACTGAGGTTAAATGAATAAGTATATTACACCATTTTTTACACCAGTTTGTCCAATTTTCTCTATCTATATTTGGGTGTAGTAAAACACTGAAATTTGAACTTATAATGGCAGAGGCACTTCCTTGTTGTCTGTGTGAGGTTAAGCACATATTCTTCAGTATACCATAATGCAAGGCAATAGCTATGGTTGGATGTGAGTTGTTTTTACTTTTCTTGGTTCGTGCACAGCTCTGGAAATAAAACTCTACAGCCTTTTCCATCATAAGCTCTGTAACAGATCCGCAGCACTGAGGTCCAATTATGCTGAGCTTTGTGTATGTGTGTGTGTGTGTGTGTGTATAGGCAGGGAGACAAAGGGAACCATGCCTTATTAATCTTTCAGTGAATCAGTAAATCCATCTCCCAAGAGCAGCCATTCATGTTTGATAGAAGTGGGTTTAATGAGAGCTGTGAGCACACAAGCTCCATTCTGAGCAGTGTGAACCCGTGTGCATGGCCTCCTCCTCGGCAGCATTGGACGCAAGGGAAAGGCTTACTTTCTAAAAAGCGAGTTATTGGCATGTCTTTGGAACAAAACTTTTTCCAATATGTAAACAGCTGATCATCACAAATAATTTCTGCCTAGATAATCTATCATCACAAGTGCCTCTTAAAATCGACTGGTTTAGAAGGAAAAATAGTTACACTGCAAAAATATCTTCAAGGCAAGCACTTCCTCTCAATGCTCAGATAAATACATATCAGAAACTGACAGAAAACACATTTAATAAGCACTATAAATTAAATAACATTTTAAATTGACAGGAAAAAAAAATAAAATATATATATATATATATATATATATATATATATAATAGAATAGAAAACATAATAGAATATATAAAATAATAAAAAAGTTTGGAATAGGGGCTGGAATGTTGTGTGGATCTTGTAAAGAACTACATACTGTTAGACTCCAGTTGATATGGGGCACTTTGGTGTGCAGGTTCAGGCTGAAGATGAAGAGCAAGACGCCCGTGACGACGAAGGCACTGCAGCTGACAAACTCAAAGAGGTAGACGCCGGCACATGGCGAGCACATCATTATGGTCTCAATGAAGATGAAAGAGATGAGAGCCAAGACCTGCACAAGAATGGAGAAAACCGACACTTTAGACCAAAACAAGAAGCATTTGTCCCAGCAGTAAACAACCCACTTTATTTTATCGGGCTGAAAATTACAGAAACATCTGATGTTGACTTAAACGATACAACAAATCAAATTTATCTCAGTGCAAATCACGGTGTCTGATTTAAAACAACAACACAGCACAATGCAGTCCTTTGTGTAGAGTGAAATACCACAAGAAAGTATTTCTCAAAAAGCTGTTTCAAGGTATAAATGACTCATCTACATTCAGGGTTTTACTTTGTAATGCGTTTTCCACATGGTCATAACAGGGCCTTGCGGAGTATGTTGAGCCCTACCGAAGTCGTAGAGGGTTCAGCGATGTTTTCCTGCCGCATTCGTCAGTAGACCACAGCATGGGAAGAATTCTGAGGTTACCGTGCTATTTAGGTGTTATGCAGCCTTGACTCTCTAGCACAAAACCTCAGACAGATTACAGGTTGGCCCGCTCCAACAGGGGAGACAGAACCTCTGCCACAAAACATTCCAACATCTACACAGGGGCCCAGCATTTCCAGCTGGCCCGGACCGGATGCTGTCACAATAAAACGCTGCACACATCTAGGAATGGAAGAGCAATGTGAAAACCTCCCTGCGAAGTGAATGATTTCTGTGATGAATAAAGAACTGGATGTGGGCTTGCTAATGGCATGACAGAGATAATCGGCCAGCAAATTTAGACTTTCCTGATGCTGAAAATAAAAACGAAACCATCGGCTGGACCATGGCACTAGGGAATCCAATTTGTTCATTAGATGCTACAGCGGACCTTTTCTGAAGTCCACACTGAAACACACTGTTGGGCAGTTATATAGCTATGGTTGTGTAGTTGAGTTAGCAGGTTGGATTATTTGTTTTTATTTTATTTTGTGTAAGAACACTACCATAGGGTTTTGTGATACTGGGTAGGAGTGTTAAAGACACTTCTCTAATTTATGAAGATCAAAAAAAATCTTCTTCTATACTTTCACTTCACTCAAAAATGTTGCCAACTTTTACGTGTAAAGCAAATAATATTTGACTCGTAGTTTCTATACTTTCACTCAAGTAATGGATTTGTGTACTTTGTCCGCCTCTGTTTAAAGCAAACAACAGTAAATCTCAAGGTGGAGTTTGGTGTCCTGTTAAAGGGATGTTTCACCATGGCTTTCTTTATTTTAACATCATAGAAGATATTTTGTTAGATATTACTGTTAGTACTGGTTTTTTGTTCTACAGATGAAAGACAATAAACAATCTGGAATGATATGAAGGTGTGGGAATGATAACAGAACAGAAGTTTCATTTTTGGGTGAACTATCCCTTTAATAGTGGACCGAACCCCACCTTGAGTTCAAATCAAGGTTATCATAGTTTTGCATTTTTAAATTCGTTTTTATTTTAATATCGTTTTCAAATTTGCTATGAATTTTAGTTTAGTTTGTTTCATTAATGGTTTTCTTAGTTTTCGTTTCCTTTTTATTTTGTGAAAACATTTCCATTTTATTTTTATATATTTAGTTTCAGTTTTAGTAATTATGGTTTGGCACAGTTAGCAGAACACTTCCAGTATGCAGACCAAAGAAAGGTATTTATTTCAGCAACATTTAGTGTTTGCACAGTTGACATTTAACTGTGGTTAACTCTGAATAACAAAAATAACAAGGGTTTAAAATACAAAAAAAGAACCAAACAAATTCAACTTAAAAGTATAAAAGAAAAGCATGAAAAAAAGGCCAATGGTAAAAGCATGCAGAGATACCCAAAAATGATGCGGTCAAACCTTTTTTGCTCCATCTGTCTACACATATAGTGACTTTGCGGCTCTCTCTCAGCATTTCTTTCACACGCCGAGTTGCGGTTTGCATTTTTAGTGCAATCAAGGAATTGATTCGTGCAGCGTTGGGGGTAATGAATCTTTGTTCTAGAGCAGCATTAAAACATTTGAAGGCTACCGAATCACAAAATCTGGTAGACATGCCAGTTTCAACAAACAAATCTACAAGTGCGTTTTCACATTTCTTATATTCATGTGAATTTGTTGGCCAAACCTCCGCTTTTTGTAAGCACGATGTCGGAGTCTGCTGCTGGCCAGGTTGAATTTGAGAGCTAGCACTCTCGCCGACTTTATCATCAGTAGTTTCCCTTTCTGAATCTTTTGCCATGAATGACTTGTATTCTTCCCGGTGGTTAGTTTAGAGATGTACTTTAAGGTTTGTGGGGTTTTTCCCCTTAATTTCAACACCACAGTTTGTCTTGCTGAACATAACAATGCATTTGATTTTTCCAATTTCTAAATTGAATTCGAAATAGTCCCAAACAGGACTCATAAATATAGCAGCCTGTTGGTTTAAACTAAACAGACACACATCTGATTTTCCGAAGTGGATGAACGCTTATTAATTACGAAAACGATTATTTATTTTTTGGCAATTATTATTTTATTTTAGTTATTTTTTTAACAGCTGTTGCTAGTTTCATTTAGTTTTAGTTTTTCAGTTATTATGAATTTTACATTTTATTTCACTTTAGGAAAATGTTTTTTAACCAATAGTTTTTGTCTTAGTTTCAGTTTTCGTTTACGAAAATAACCTTGGTTCATGTGAAAGAACTGAGTGAGCTAGTAGTTTAATAGTCCCCAACCTTAGATTTGGCAACACATCTTACTAACTACAACAGCATATTTCCAGAGTTTCAAATGAAGGCTGACCTCATGTAAGCATATTGCCCCACTAACACAACACAAACCCTTCTCTATCTCATCCGGCTTATTTGCATTGAGTGCATTAAGGAAGTGTGGACCAAAGATAAATGACCGCTCACATCAAAACGTTCCTGTCATAGAACCAGCAGAGCCAGCATCACTACAGTTGGCCTTCATGCCTCATCAAAACACAGACTAAGGATGTGCATTTGGAGATGAGGTCATTGTTCTTGACAAACGCAGCATGGCCCACGTCCCACAGGGCAGCAGGTGTCGGGCGCACCGAAAGCTCAAGATTTTAAGTAATGATAATATGTCACTCTCCACCCTCATTCTGCCGAGCCTGCTACATTAGGCAATCAGCAAGTTCCTCGTAGCAGTGGCCACATGGAGTCAAATCCCCAGTTTGTACACACGCCATCTGTTGTTGCCCAGAAAATTAATGGTGGGAGGCTCGGTCTGACAGCTTGCATTGTGTTCCAAGAGCTCCTCCTTAAACGGAAATGAGCCTTCCAGCTCCCACCCAACAGTCTTTTCCTCGCCTGAAGGGAATTGCTCCTTGCACAAAATTTAAAACGCTATTCCTTACCCTTGGAGATGTTTGCAGACAAGCAAGTTCTCAACATTACATAAGTTTTGTGAGAGGGAGTGGAGAGGCAAAAAAAAAAAAACATCTGGTAAGTCCATCCACTCGCTACATTACAGAGAGAGCTCTTTTATTATATTTAACGGCCCTTATCAAAACATACATTGAAAAACTATCCTTTAAGGTAAAATGACATATTTATGATGCTACTTCATTGCTTTAGACTGCACCAATAACATCTAAAATGAACAAAACTGAATCCGAATGACACGAGGTGGAATCATCTGGATCTGGTGGCTTCATTCTCAGAACTTGCATGGACAGTATAAAGGTCAATAGTTGTGCCCTTCAGGTCTGAATCTAACATAGTTGACAAGGTCCTTCCTGGTCAAACCGGTTGTAAAAAAAGGAAGCCATATAAAAACAAAAGGGTTGGTTTTAATATGGCTTATAAACACGTAAGATTACAAATGTTTTATATTTCTAATAAATGCTGTTTGGTTTAAATTTCTTTTCAAAAAATTATTCTGAAATTAGAGAGAATTAGAAATGTAGGACAAAAATGGCAAAAAATAAAACAATGATAATAATGTTTTCAGTATTAAACTATATTAAAGCAGAAGCATTTACATTGCAATAATATTTTCAAATCTTACTAATCTTTACGTTATTTTGACTTTCAGAAACATCAAAATATATAACAGAGCTTTGGAATGGTGGTGTACAGTTTATACTTACAGTAGGTATATAGTTATGTGCATTTTATTCTAGTTATTTATTGTTATTAAAAAAATATTCTCTCTAGATATTTACAATCTGTTCTTTTAAGGTTTGCAAAAGCATATTATAAGAAACTTCCTCTAATATAAGAAAGATATTTTTGTAGAAGCCCAACAGATTATATCTGTATACAAAAGTTCACTGACTATGTTTGTTTAATCTGTGGATGGAATGGGGTGATCGCTGATATTAGCCAAGAAGGCTACATCTGCAGATGGACAAAAAAACTCTGCAAAGATTAAACAGTCAAAAAGACTCCTCCTTATCCCACGGGGGCCTTAGGTAAATCATTGGCCAGGACACTGAGAAACAGCGGTGGTTGAATATCCTTGGCAAGTCAACAGCAGGAAACATGCAGCCATGTGAAAAGTCCTGTGCTACAGATCGGTTTGTTCTTTTTCCCCCAAAAAACATTCCAACCAATCTAAATACCACTCAGATTGTTAGCAGGACAGAATAAGGACATATCGAGTGCACAGGACCCAAAAAAATCCCACACAAAAACATGATAATGTGACAAAATCAACTGAAGTCTAACTAGCGGAGCTCAAAACAGCCTTTTTCTTATGGGTAATATATTAAATCCAAGTTTTGAGGAATGATTGATCACACATTCAAACAAGCCTGAGACTTTATGGTCGTAGCTCGAAACACCCCAAGGAATATCACTGGAATGCTGCAATTTAAAAGTTATGTGGGAACTTTCTGAATCATATCCTGTTTAGTTTCTAGTCCAGTATTCTATTTTAATTCATCCCCTCTCGCTAACTTGCTCATTACTGCAAAACAAAATGCCCCATACCATATGACCTACCTGAAGAAAAGCAACAGCTCATAGGTTAAACATGATTAAACAAACTAGAGGATTGTTCGTTTACTCTTACTTCCGTTTCTAGCACAGACGTTAACTTTTCTGCCAATCTTTGATGAGCTGCAGTCTATCACATAAGAGTCAAAACAGCCATTAAGGCTTCTGGTCAGCAACGAACAGAGCTTTATTACTCATGCCTGCCTGTAATTTGACTCCACAGGCAAATGAAGCTTCTGGATTCACACTAAACAGCATAGATAGAAAACCACGCAACACGTTCATGAAGATAAAAGTGTTGCATTTCCTCCATATGTCCTCTATCTCTGCTTTTGTGTGTGTGCTCCCAAGCATTATCACTTATTAAATCAAATTCAATTGCGGCTATGGAATCATTTGCCCCCGAGACGCACATAAAAGCAGAAAAACTTGATCCATTAAGCAATCTTTGAGCAGGCAAGCTATCTTCTGTACTTGGCACACAGGTTGTTTCCTTTGGAAGTGTACACAAGCCCTTGTTTCACCTAATGACTTCCTTAGTTTCACTCGGTTTTCCCCCTGTGCATGCAGTTTCTTAACTGTGCATCACCATGAGGGCCCGATCTGAGATGCTTTGCTTTTGCTGAGGCAGCAGAACAACAGAGAGCCATCATTTTCTCTCTCTCCTTAAGCTTCCCACTCTTTTTCAACATCTGGCAGAAGTTCACAGGCAAAAAAAAGCTCTTTGACCACAGTGACTCCAATCAAGCAGACCTAAAGCGCAATCTGAACGTATATTCATTCAGACTCCAGGAAACATTCCCCTCCGTCACTGATGCATTCCAGAGATTTTGACACTTATCGGCACGTATCCAACAGGAAATATTTTGTTTTTAAAAACCCAAAAAAGAGGAAATCTGCTCTCCTCACACTAATCCAGTATGAGAAGAATGTAATGAGGAGTGAATATCTAACTGAAATATGTGGAAAGCAGATCTGCTATCTATGTGTGGAAAAGCCACTATGATGGAGACATCTGTGTTGCCTTGAATATTCTGACTAATAATGAAAAAAATGGGTAATTTCTCTTGCTTACACTAATCAGATAAAAACTTAAAGATAAGATAAAACTGAAAACTAATGGCATTACTTCTGCTGTCCTGCTCACAATATAAAAATCAATGTCAAGTGTCTTTCTTACACCAATATCATCCACCTGAAAGAAAGAAAGAGGACACTGTTGATGATGAAGACATCTGAACTTCTGAAGGATGTCACCTTACTGACTCTAAATGTATTACCAATGACACTTGTTTATCATGCAATGGAGAAATACTGTGACTGTTTGAACTTACCACTTCTATAACTTTTAAAATACCGAAATGTGACTTGATATAGTCCAGATCACACCTGATCGCCCTGAACACGTTTCTGGAGTGCACGGGCTCGGTGGTCGGCTGATACGGACTATTGGCTCCTGAAATCATCGAGGTGTTGGAGGCCTCGCCATCAAAGCCCTCCGTCTCCTCGTTATTCCTCATCCTGAACTCTTTTATCTCCACGTCCCGCCCAGATATAAGAGCTGGTTCGGGGCTGAAATGATCAGCGGTCCCCTGGTCCTCTGAAAAGAGCCAGGCAGAAAACAATGTCTCAACAAAGAACAACCCTCGTTACTAAACTCCAGCCGTGTATGACCTACAGATCCCGAGCCCCAACACTACATCCACCTCTCCGTCATCTCCAGCCCCACTCCTGCAGTCGGGAACGGTGCTGAACGCCCTCGAACGATCACGGCTGTTCTCATGGCAGTGTCCATATTTCACAGTTTCTGGATGCAGAATGTAATGTTGCTGCGAGTCTCCGCCCTCCAAACTACATTCCTGCGAGGATAGACGCGTTTATGTGAAGTCTTCACGACCGTTTCTAGAGAAGCAAAAGCACGAAAGTCATACTTCTTAAGGTCAAGTTTTGGCTTCGTGTCTTCTCTTATGCAGGTAAAGATCGCAATGTAGTATTCATCAGAGCAGAGCAGTTTAATGTGTCGCTATGGCAAGCCGTTTTAACATTTATTGCTTCAGCTGAAACGGTTTGACAATGAATCCTATGAGGACGCTGTTTGCTATTTTATGTTTACATTATTGCTAGTAAGCAGGCTGTTCAAGCTTTACTAGTATTTGCATATAATAGATACTCGTGAAAATTAAAAAAGATCTTCATTATAGGGTTAACAACTACAACTGAAACGTTTGTAATAAAATAACTAGTCAAATGAATAAATGTTAATCAGCTTGCCACAGTTTCCAAGCTCTAGTGCGCAGCCTTCCTAGAGAGCTATATTGGTACTTTTTAAACAGCTTTGTACAAATAAGCCACTTGTAGACAGATATACTGTAAATACTGTCTCTATGCTGTATTATATATTTTAAATTCTCACAAAAGTATACATATGAATAAAATACTAATATATACACTACCAACAGAACACACACTATTATAGATTGCATATTAAAATATATAAATGCATACATTTTCATTTAATGTCTTAAAATATTGGCTACAGATGGGAGACCAGCACTGCCCCCAACTGGTTTGGTTCTCAAAGTCATGTAACCATCTAAAAACTACAGCAACTCTTACACCAAAACTTTGTAGGGTCAGAAGTTAATTATTTGTAGGTCTAAAGTACAGTAAAGTAAAGCTATGCATCTAGTAAAAATCAACTAGCGTGATTAATACTTACATACAATAAATAATCACAAGATGGTTGTGGTCTGGTTTTGTATTTTATTTAAGCCAGGACTGAAAAAAAGACGTTTCCTTATCTTTGTTTGCATTAAAAGCAGGTTTTCACATGGCCACATACTGCATCAAGTTAAAGCCATACAATCAGACTCACTTTAAGGTAGGCTATAACACACAAACACAGTCCTTTGTGTGAATAGAAAGGTCTTTCGATTCCTGTATAGAAATTTTGGAAGCCAGAGCATTTTCTCAACATTTTCGTTCTTACAGGGGTAAGTGCATATTTGAAGGATTATACAGAACAAAGCGGTCAACTTTCATCCTGAATGAAATGTATATTTAAAATGTGCTGTTCGTTATAGAATTGCAATCACCCCCGAATGAGGGAAAGAAATCAATGAAGCTGAAGCCAAGTGAACTCGTTTCTTTTGGTGGACATCCTTGGACCTTTTATCCATTGTGTATCTCCTTTGGGAAAACAGATGGGGTCTGCGTTAAGAAGCTTTTCAAGTACTTCAGGCATCTCCGGAGCAGCTTGTTAGTTTAAAATTTCTTAGTCCATTAAGTTGTTTACACTTTTTTACAACCAAGCTACTATTAAAATCAGTCAAACTTTGTGTGTGTGTGGGAAAGGACAAAAAGGTTTAAATAAGCTAACAATTTGTTACTTTTGATCATTTAACTAAGATGAATTAACAGTTCCAGTAAGTTACAATGCTATGAAATAATATTAAACTCCACTTTTAAGGGGAAAATGAATTGTGTCCACAGGAATGTGTCAGTGATATTTAAACGGTGAGGTTTCAGTCACACCGCAAAAGCAGAGGATGCAATGAATACTTAAGTGCTTTTAAGGTACACGAGCGCTTTTGAAAGCAGGTAGAATGTATGTGATCAGAGGCTTGATTAGTGGCAGCCCCAGTAAGTTCTTACACGAAAAACCTTAACCACTAAAACAAGAGGTATATTATAGTACAGACTTAATGTTGTGCTTGAATATCAGCAAATGCTTTAGCCCTGCCCATCGTAAATGGAAACCATTAAGCAATATTATGCAGCATAAATGTAAAATTCAATTGAGTTCCTTACCTCTAGTTCGGTATGAGATTGATCTTTTTCGGATTTCTAACACAAGTTCATGCAAAACAACCGTAAACTCTACACGTCTCGTGGTCTATTCCCTTGAAGAGCTTAAAAAAAGGACAAAGACTTTAAACTGTAGTGGGAAAAAAAGAAAGCGGACATTGAACACAGACCACCCCAGTATAAGCAGAGGATCCGTTTTGGAATGATGGCTTCTCCAGGCTCAGCCAAAGAGCGGCCACCTGGGAGGAATTTAGGGCAGCTACTCAACATAGACATAACATGTGGATTCTACATCTTTGGTTCCAGATTCCAATTCTCTGCGTTTTCCTTTTTCATCTGAAAATGTAATGATCATTTAAAAGCCACTTTAGCTGCTCCATTTACAGTCTCTCCACTACAACACTAAAGTTAGAAACTTTAGAAGAAGAAAAAAAAACAACAATCATGTCTGTGGATGATTTTTTCAAACTAAACCAACTAACTTTAACTAAAACAATTAGGAGTATGATACAGTATCAGTAGTGGAAGAAAATGTTGAGACATGTACTATGAAGACCAACAAGGCTGTATGGACTCAGAACTACCCTGAGTGAAGAGACAGAGCGTGTGGAGTGACAACAGTGAATGCTACACTGAAGGCAAAGTTGTCACTTCAGGTGGGCACTGAGGCAGGGCACACGAAAAACAAACATGCGTCGCCTACAGGGTCATCTACCGAAGTTGGGAATGTTTTACGTGAATCACTTTACAGTTTTCAGGTAACAGAGATCTTATTTGTAAGTACTAACAAAAAGACAAGACTTACAGTCCATTACTTAGCCACATGAGAATGGCGCTAGTGGTATAAGCCACAATTTCCAACTGGGAGGTGGGATGAAATGTTAAACGCGTGTTCGACATTCGCAAAAAGAAAGGCAAGCTCCCTATGGCAGCAAAAAAAAAAAAGATCTAGGCCACTGAAGTAAGCAAAATGTGTAATTGCTGCAAAAAGAGGTAATGACCACATACATGCATTTCCAAAATAAAAACGAAACCAAAAAATAAGTTACATGAAGCTGGACCAAAAAGATTGACTGTTGATGCTACAGTGCAATTCCTCTTTTGGAGACAAGCACCTCCACTATGACACAGGCACTTGGGAGTTATACTAGGAAAGATGCTGCCCTGCCCCTCTCCTCCAAAATCATAGACAAAACAAAAAGCTCAGCCTGATACGCAATGCTTTCATCTGAAATAGTTCTTCATAAATTGTTAAAATAATTCAATTTTATACAAAATCAAATCAAAGCAAATATTTAGCGCATATTTACAGAATTCAAAGAGGCGGTGTGGCAGCGTCTGCCATTCTTGTACACTGAAGGCCAATGGGTGTTTGTCATTAGTGTCATGACATCAGTGATGTTAACCGTGTTAAGTGAAGCTTAACGTCTCACTGATTAAACACAGAGAGAAAATAAAAGCTTGATTTGCTTTCTTTTTTTTTTATAAATACATCATCATAAACAGTTTGTACACACTATATACTTCTTGCAAGTACTTCTTGTTTCCAATGAATATATTTAGGCTTTTAGCAGTAGTTGTAGCTGATTGAAACACTTGCTGGTTGAATGCAGCAGTGCGTTTCTGCTCTCGTCAGGAGGAGGGGAATAAGTGCTGTTTTAAGGCTCCCCAAGCTAAGCAAGGCCCCGCACTTCAGAGGTTTGACTCCCTCCCTAAGGACAGAGCACCCATTACCTGACCTGCACTATGCCACACCAAAAATTAATCACCACAAATAAACAAACAAACAGAGAAAGGGGTCTGGAAATTAAATCAAAGAAAAGCAGTTGCATCTTTTCAAATATCTACCTCTCTTTTTCCCCCACAACATCAGAGCCTATGCATCTGACAGAATCCCAACACTTTCTGTAACCCGCGGTCTGTTTGCTGATTGACACACAAGGTGGGGGGGAATTTTGGTCATGAATAGCTTTTTTTTTTTCTCCTTTATGTCATTACATGTTGATTTCCAGAGTGGACAATGCTGTTGGCACTCTCATGCCTCGTTCTCTGTCGCAGGGGTGTTGTTGGCCGTTACCGTTGAGTCGGGTTTACGAGTCATTAGGTCTAGTTCCGCCTGGACGTCAGTCAAACCCGGCTTCTGCCCTTAGAAAAAAGAGGAGAGAGAAAACACAAAGTAATCTCCTGTAGTTTCTGTGTTGTATATGAAAATAACACAGGTTGGTTATGGTTTCAGCTCAGTGGATGTGGATAAGTGCTGGTATGCATTCAAAAGCAGCATGCTGTGCAGCTAAACAAATGCAAACTTAATAAGAAGGATGAGGAAGAAAAAAAACAAAAAACGTCATGCGGTTCTTTATCCGGACACAATGGGGCCATAACAGCAGGTAAAGAAATGTGTTAATATATTAGCTATATACAGTAGTCAACAAAACCCTTCTTGTTTTAGGACAACTTTGATGAAAGAGTTTGATCCACTTCAAATGTTGACTGCTGTATATATAATTCAGTATTCAGAACTTGACATCATTCTAGATATGAAAACCAGCGAGTATGACATATCACCATCCACGGTGGGGTCACTCAGACAGGCTTTTTAGCCCATGCCTCCTGGATACTCTCTCTGGCTGTAAAGGCAACACTCCAAAAAAACTGCATTGTCCAGAAGGAACAGAAGACATTATGATAAAAGATGATCAGGTGAATCTCATGAATGATTGCACAGGTTGTAATTCAACCAAACATCACAGGGGGAAAAATCCTTACAAACATCCTGTTGTCCATGTGTACCAAGTTTTGAAGTTAAGACATCGCATATTGAAAAGGTATCAGGTCTCTCACTCTTACAACAATTATGTTCATAACTTTTTGCCAAGAGTATCTTAAGATGATGCAGACCAAATTTCATGCAAATCTGACATGATATAAGAACCTTAGGCCAATTAAGAAAAAAAATGGTTTTCCCTCAAATTCGAATCACTAGAAACATAAAATAAAAGAATTGTATGCACTGCAAAACAATCTTGCATTTTACAATTAACTAAAATGTTTTGGGGTGAAATATGCTATTTTTTTGAGATTCACCTGTTCCTGTGGTTTAGGCTTAAAAACAAAGATGTTACCTGTTTTCTTGGCAGAGCCTTGTACGCCTGTTCCTGCTGCCGCTCCTGGTGTCCCAGGACTGCCCGGCACACCCGTCTTTTTACTCAGCAGACTGTTGAAGAAGTTGGCCAGCACTCCCTCGTTTGCTGCTGCTCCTATAAACACACCAATTACTAAATAATGACCTCAGGTGACAATGGGGATACCCAACTTGCATTCATTTACCCTGTGCGGTGTACCATTATAGTATTAAAAAGGCTTAGTATAGTATGACTATTAATTGCAAACCGGTGAAAACTTTGAGAATTAAATGAGATCGAAATATGAGGGTGCAAAAAAAAATCAAAAAATTAAGAAATGGCTTTATGAGGTGTCCAAATGAAGTTATTAGCAATGCATATAATGAATCATAAAGTAAGTTCTGATACATTTAGGGTAGAAAATGTACTAAATATCTTCATGGAACATGATCTTTACTATATCCTAATCATTATTGGCATAAAAGAAAAATGTATTCTCTTTACTCCTACAATGTTATTGTTGGCTATTGCTATACATATACCCATGCTACTTATGACTTATGGTTTTGAGGTCCAGGGTCACAAATGTGAAATATGATGCCTGACACACTATACGGGAAGGTTTAAGAGTTCAATTTTAATTAAAGTGACTTCTATTCCTGCTGGTTTGAAACATGCTGACCAGCTGAGCTTAATGATCAGAAAATCTCATTTTCCCCACAGCAACAGGAAAGCACGGGAATATACTGTTTGGGCAATTATTCCTACATTCACCTCATGAGGGCAGTGTTTTAAAGATGTTAGACCACGAGGCAAAGGGACGAACCAGCAAGAAAAAAACAACACGGAGAGAAACAGAGACAAAGTGCTGGTATTAAGACTTGCACATAAACACTGTTTTCACTTGACTGTGATTTGTGCCAGTCTGATGAACAAAGAGCCCTTACATCAGAAAGCTTCGTTTAAGTTCTGCATGTGATCTTGTGAGGTAAGATAGCTTACCTTTCATGTTGGGATCTGGTTTCTTCACCGCAGTCATGGGTGAGACGCTCGCCACATTGGTGGGCCCTGTCCGGCCTGTCGGTCGGGGTGAACCCGATGCAGTCCGGGCAGGAGACTCCTACGAATACAAAAA
>JAUMHI010000043.1:16910696-16948665 GCA_032359435.1 Enteromius unitaeniatus
GCATCCAATTCAGTTTATGAATGATTACATGATATAACTTTTTTAATACTGTATCCTAAATTGTGGATAATTAAGCCCTACATCATATGCTGAAGTACATTTCTGAAGTGTTAAAGATTAAAAGAAAAAAATAACACAAACGTACAGAACCTAAAACCGTGACCCTAAAACCACAATACGAACCGTGGGTTGTGTGAACCGTGCCACCCCTAGAAAGACAAATATTACAACAGCATGAATACTGAGACTGAGTGAACAGGATACACTGTAGACAGAACCGCCGGATGTGTGACTGAATGAAGTCAAAATGCTCCTCCTTGTAGTCATGCTCCTTCTCCAGTACACTGACAGCATCACACTAAAACACAGAGATGGACATAATCAGTCTTAGGTGCAGTATATTTGACAGTATGATCAGAATCAAACAACACAAGGGTGAGAATTGCTATTTTTGGGTTAACTGTATCATTAATCTCCTGCTTTTAAATGACACACATCCTAAAAACATCCTTAACAAGACTGATGCAGCAGCCATGTCTGTGAATGACTCAGGTTGTGGCCGATTGCCAGCAATAATCCTTTTGGCAGGAAGAGGAGGTGCCAACTAGGCCTTTTAAAAATCCAGGAGGCTGCCACGACAAAAATACCTTGGACTGATCAGTCTTGGCCACTGCCAATGCAAACTCATCTCTGCATGTCACAGACACTGCTGACCTTGTACTGAACCACAGGACAGACTAAAAACACCCTGTCTTTAACACTCGAAACAAATGTGATAAAGCAATATATTAATGGAGTAAACTAAACCTAATTTTGATATTTTTAAGATATTTTGATTTTGTCCTTAATTTTCGAATATACAAAGTAAGCTTGTTTTATTTGAACCTCAACATTCTTTAAGATCTTCTCATGTTGTGCAAAAGTAGGTTTGGAGGAGCACGAGGGTAAATAAAGGATGACAATTGACATCTTTATGTGAACTATTTGGTAGTATGCCAGTGATTTGCTGCTGTTAGCAGAGCAGTAATGATACTAATGCATATTGATAAGAGTGAATTTTGTGCTTTCAGGTAAACTGGAAATCGGAACTGCTTTCTGAAATTCAATCAGGCTCTACTCTCCTCTATTCCAGGGTGAGGCTGTTTGATCACTTTGCCTCCTGGAAGAACAGAACAAAGAGTGAACATTTTACTCTCAGACCTAAACTACCTCATTTAAAAACGGCCAGTCTTTCATGCACCCAGGGCTGGAGGGAGGCTAACAATAGAAGAGATCATTGAGCATGTTTTGATCCGAAAGAGCATGTGAGGGGGGCATGGTGCGTCTGCAGCTCTGGACCTGCGGGCTACTGAGACACCATAAAGAGAGCTTTTCATCCAGCTAAAGACACTCAATGATGCATCAGAAACAACACACCCAATCCCTAAACACAGAGAAAAACAACTCAAAATATCCCCTCAAATTGTCTCCTACTTCTAAAAAAGGACAAACTACCATTCAAAGGTTTAAGATTTTCATGGGCAAGGACAAGCAAATATTACTTATAATTTAGCAAAATTAACTAAAAAGATGTGCAATTTTACTAATTTATTTCAAACAAGTTGCTGAAATTTTAGTTTTGCCAATGTGTTTTAATTAAAATATTAATTAAGTGTATTTTTTAACCAAATAAATGTAGCCATGGTGAACATTAATACTTTTTTCTACTATTTGTCTATAATCTTATTGACCCCAAACATACAGTATTGTTTATACACACACACTTGCTGAGACTGAAAAAAGCATGCTTTAATAATGTAATTGTAATGGAATAAGTTCTACATTCACTATGCTGACCGAACTCTGACTCTAGGACACCTATTAGAACCAATACGACATGTCAAATGTTTTTATGACTACCTTTGTGCAAACTATGAGCACTGGAATGCCCAGGTTGTGTGTGAGGACGTTGTCTCCGAGGGGCAGCAGTACACTCTCATCTTCGCCTACAGCTGGAGGAGCTCGTCTCTGGGGTGAGGCCGGTGTGGCTTCCTCTGGTTCTGCATACTCCTGAAAGGCCTTAACCACTGCAGAGAAAACAACAAGACACAAACAGGGTCAAACGTACAGTAACTTACCATATTTACAGTAAACGGTGTCTGCTACTACATCATACAGTTGACGACAGTAACAGAAGCACCAGACCATTCATTGCGTTATATATTAGGGCTGTCACGATATTAGATTTTTTTACAGCATGTTTATTGTGGCCAAAAGATTTCACGATATCGATATATCGCAATATCTATAGAAACCTTTGGGGAGAAAGCAGTCAAATTATTTTTTTGCTCCATCATAGATGAGGCATTATGTGCATGGCACGCAATCAAATCAAATCAAATCAAAGGATGGTGCTGTATACGTTCCATTCAAAGGTCATTGAAGCGTGCGATACAGGAATTTAAATTGTGCTTATTTACAGAGGTATATGATGCTACACTCATCTGTCAGTCAGATTATATATGAGAAACTTTTGTACAAAAAAAGTGGCGAAAAAAGATTTTCATTACAATAATAATAAATCTTTGTAAAAGCAAGAATTTGTAGCAACAGTTTATTATCTGTTGTGTAACTTAAACCGCCTGAAATCACGACTTGTTCTGGACACATCTGAGCAGCTGAGGGCTGCGGAAGAGCAGCTCAGATGTGAACAGAGCTGACAGCACATTTTAAGAGCCTGTCTGATCCCTGCACAAGTCCTCATTCTGACACAGCACTACAGAACATGCAATCAAAAACAAAAACAATGTTATTCACTGCCAGGCTAATATACAGGAGTATGGACTTGGGTATGTGGAGATGGAGATGTGCAGAAGTAGGTGGCTGGAATGGCCTTTAATTGGTGGTATTTTCAAGGAGGTGCTGAGGGAGGGAAAGGGGGAGGGACTTCCTCAGGAACCTTAAGAATGCAGCTCCAGATGACCCAGAAACCAAGGCAAGCTGCACAACTTCCTTCACTGGGCTGTTCAGTGAAGGAAGCTCAAAGGCTGCTGGAATAACAGACCAGAACAGAACTACCTTAAAAGCAGCTTTAAAATACATTCATGTTAAAAGTTTGAGGTCAGTGATGTTCTTTTGTTCTTTGTTTAATTAAAGAAATTCATACTCCACACGGACACATTCATTTATACTGAAGATTGGAGTACTGCCTTCAGGAATTCACCTTTATCAGAGGAGAAAACCATTTTATATCATTCATTTTGTAAAAAAAAAATATTAGTTTGTACTTACAGTACCTAATTACTGTATTTTTAGCAAATAAATGCAGCGTTAATCAGCGGAAAAATACTTCTTTACATAGACATTTAAAAAACATTTCCAATGCAAAACCTTTGAATAGAAGTGTATAACCAGAAATAAAGTAATTACTCGTGAATCCCTCTTTTAACTGGTTATATCACACTCAATTACCCACACCCTGTGATGTGGAGTGCATGCATGTTTCCACAAGAGCCGGAGATCAAGATAATCTGGTGATTGCCAGCAAACCAATAAACAAATGCTTTTTTGACAAAGAGTCCAATAGGAAATTTTAATTCGTTCCAGAAGGCAAACTGATGTCTACCATCCAGTGATTCTTCTTAAATGACAATAGCCCATAGGCAAGAGCTCTTATCACATGGCAGTCTTCACATTTCTGAATAACACCCTTGATTCTACTGCTTCATGTTATCTCCACCGTTCTCAACAAACCCGGTCTGGAAAACATAGTGAACATTTTTTAAACAACTTGATCAGCCTGTTTTCACAAGACAGCATTAATCTAGAAACATCAAACTTCTTAATCAATATGGCCTACTGTAACAACCTCAATCAAACGAAGAACCAGTTTACAACCACTTTCTATTGTCGACTTTGACCAGCTTCCACAAACATGGGTGGGGACAATCAACCACAACACACACAGCCAGTGTGCATCAGGTATCAACTCATCAGAGTGCCAAGCTCAAGAAGAAAAAGCAGTTAGCTGGCCACATGTAGCATTTGAACAACCCTAAAAAGCACTCTTAAAATAAACATTCAGTTAATGTGTTCGCTGACTAAGAGCTTTGAGATGTTATGTTTCAGCAAAGTGGTTTGAGTTGTGCTCGGGTGTTGTGGTCATACCATGTTTAGAGCAACGAGTCAAATGTCAGTAAGCTCTAACTGAGCAGACCATGATGCAACCTCTTGTAAGAGAGCCTGGACTGTCCATCCCACAAAAAAATGCTGACATCACTGAGTGCGCTCAGATGCAAGGAGCGAGAGGAGGCTGCCTGCTTGTGCTTCCTGTTAATCTCAGCTGTGCTTAAGGAATGGCTCTTTTTCTGGGCGGGACGGTTTTACAAAGCTATGGTCGTCTTGAGGTTTAGTGTGTTTGGATACCATTTGAACACATCCACCATTCGCCACTTGAGGATGTAAAGAAAATGCATTTATTTGTACAGTAAAACCAGTAATAGTGTGAAATTTTATTTACATAAAGATCCTTTTTTATTATTATAAATGAAAACGATTAGAAGGATGAATGGCATACAGTAATACGGTCACCCTGTAACACAGAGCTAGTGAATCAGGTAACCGTTCCGATGCGTTGCAAAACCACTGGTCTCAATATTTCATACACAAGCTAAAAAACAATACCATTGCCAAGCCACTTCCCCATTCTGCTCTCACAGCCCTGTTTATAGGGCACACGCACACACAGTCATCCTCCGAAATAGCCTCTCACTTCATGTTTGAGCACTCTGCCTCTCACAACACACTACAGAAACATTCCGACTTCTCAAACACCTGAAGCCCTCAAATACTTTGTCATAGCATTAACGTTACTTTTCAACAAATCGTTCATTTATAATGACTGCGTGAGTTTTAAACTTAAGTTAAATCTAAATATTTAACACCAGGGTTCAGAGGTTTTCTTCATTTAAATTATTATTCAGCGAGGACACTTTACATTGATCGACAGCAACAGCGAAGACATTTACTAAAGATCAAGTTTTATTTAAAAAATTACATTTTACACAAAAATATTAAGCACAACCAATGTTTTTAACATTGATAAGATATATTTCTTATGTTTTGCCACAACAGGAGAAAAAACTATATATTTTTTTCTATATTAAAATAAAAACAGTTACTTTATTGTAATAATATTTCACAATGTTCCAATTGTTACAGTATTTTTGATCAAACGAATGCAGCTTTGGTGAGCAAGCGTCAAAAAATAAATAAAAAAAAAAATAAAAAAAAAAAAAAAGTACGATCAAACTACGAGGGCTTTTGAAAGCATTGTAACGAACACTAGTGAAGCAGCAGTTGTGATCACTCCAGTTCTAACAGAGTCTGAAAACACACATTATGCAAATTCAAAGCACAAAGAGCGCTTCACATCCAGACTGTCAATAAACCATCCTAAAGGGCAGCTGGTCCTATTAACTCATAATAACAGTGGATTACAACTCAACAACAAAATAAAACTACTTTGATAAAAGCAGAAATATTAATTTACATGGCATTTAAACTAGCATCATTTGTGTATTTACTAGGGATGTAACGGTATTGTAAACACCGTCGTACCACAACAGCAATTTTTTCCTATAAGACTGTGGTCGCATGACTCGATAAACCGATAGGTCTTCTGAAAAAAGTTTGCTAAGGCGAATGGAGCAAACGGGAGGTAGTGGGAACTACAATTCCCATCAGCCCATGCGGTCTGTCATCGCTACAGATCAGTGTTGCCACCTTAGCGATTTTGTCTCTATATTTAGTGACTATTCAGACTCCCTTGGCGACATATTTCCCTAAAACCGACTAGCGACAAATCTAGAGACTTCTTGGAGAAACCTCAGCGAGTCTCCGGTATTAAATATATCAGTGAGAACAGTTATATTGAGAATTAGGATGTATTGAATAACATAATTCAATAAATACCATACCGTGCCATTCATACCGAGGTATTACCGTACTGTGAAGCTTTGATACCGTTACATCCCTAGTATTTACTGCTGCATCACAGTTTGTTATTTACTCTACTCTTACTGCTGCTAATTCATGTCCCGACGCCAACATGTAAATGTAGCAGTGTCGTTGCCTGCTACTGAATTTCAACAATTACATTTGATCAAAACCCACCAAAAAGGGAACAATCCTCAATACAGAAAGAATATTAGAAAACAGGCAAAACAAAGAAAGCAAAAACAGGCTGTGTTGATACGGAACGGCACACCAGTTGAACTTCAGCAGAGTGGAATGAGACAGCGAGGGGCAGACATCATGTACAATCATGTCGTCACCCACAATCGCACTTGAATCTGAACGGCTGCACAAGCTGACACAACACCAAGAGGTTGCTTCTATTTACTCGCAGTGAAAATACAAAACAGCACTTACTGTTCTGCTCCATCGCTTTCATTTCCTCAGGTGCGAGCTTTAATTTGTCCACGTGTTCACGCAGCACACTCGTCCACTTCTGCAATGACTCCATGATGGTCCAAGGCCGTGACATGTCCACTACGAACACCGCTAGACTGTCCTTCAGTGACTCCGCTGTCACTGCAAACTTCAGCAAGCCTTTGTGGTACAGGTCTCCGTCCAGGATCCACACGCTGCAGCGAGTCAAATCTGGAAGATTTTAAATCAAAAAAACTAAATGAACTGCCTGTGCCACAGACCAAAAGAGAATTTAATATTATATATATATATATATATATATATATATATCATATATCTATATCTATATATATCATATATATGTGCGCACACACACATTTTAAAATTTATGAAATACATTTTAAAACATTTTTTTATGTTAATAAAAAAATAATTAATTTTTTTAATTAAAATTTAAAAACATTTTTAAAAAATATTTTTCATATTCAGTGTGAATAAATGACTTAAAAAACAGGTAATTAAACAGTTAATCACAGCTAAGCCAACCAACATGTTTTATCATCATGACAGAATTAATTTAGAAAATATTTTCTTTTCTTTTTTTTTTGGCCTCACCTACATTTACCCAGTATAAAGCACTCACCATCTCGGTCTTCATCCTGGACATTCAGGTACAAGTATTCCAGCCCTCTACCTTTCTTATTGTGCTCGGCTCCTTGAAGTTTTGACATGAGTGTTGTCTTTCCTGAACCATCCTCCCCTAAAAATCAGATCACTTTTAATGCACATGACATACAAGTAGTGATCAGACAAAGAAAATGATCGTGTTTATAACGGGGACAATGTTAAAAGGACGTTATTCACAACATAAGAGTGAATTAATATCAGCTTCACTTGAATTCCTGATGTGTATGCCAACATTTGTAAGCAAATCTAATAACAGGCCGTGAGTTTGGATTAAAAATCCAAGTAGGCACATACCAAAAAGCAGTATATTTTTCCCAGAAGGCAGTTTCGAGCTGGAGCGTGTGGAAACTTCGCTGAGGATTGAAGACCTGAGGGACAAAACAACAATGAGCGCCGATCAGCAGGCATCCATAGCGTCCACAGACAGGCTGCTTTGATACAGACAGCTGTAACTATGTACTGCGATGCTGCCAAAACATCCGGAAAAGGCCGTTAGCACCAATCACTAGAGACTGATGTCAGTCCAGCCGTCAGCTCCCGTCAGAAACAGACACCAGGAGTCCGCTTCCTGACACTTACAACTAAACAACACATCAACAAAAACACATCGCCACTCGTACATAGAAAACTGAGCGAATCGAAGCGTCTCCACAAACAACTTCACCGCAACCCGTTAAGTTTATAAAATGCTAGCCACCCCAGTAAAGCATGACACGAACATATAAATCGAGACAAGCTGCTTCCTAACGCCTCCGAGGACTGCTATTTTTATTTCTGCTCTAAACTGGCCTGAATCAGACTTCGCGACAAGTTTCTGTAAAGTGTTCGGGGCTCATCCGGGACCGGCGTCTGAACTGGGCAGCACCCGGCCGGTGACAAAGCAGCACATCCCCTGTCAAAAAAAACAACTCCCTGCAAAATCCGCTGCACTTCGGGACACTTGGTGGGAGCGGGCCTACCACAGGTTTTGTCCTTCATCATCCTCGTTGCTGTTTTCCATAGTGTCGCCTGTCCCGGCTGCGCCCAGTAGCTTCTTCTCTAAAACGGGAGCCATCTTGAGTGGAGAGAGGCACAAAGGGAGGCGACTGCCTGAGGACCTCACATGAAGAGCTCGGCGGATTTGCTCTCCTACTACGGCCAAGGACTGTCTCATGAATATTAAGGACGCACTGCGTGGCTCTTCCAGTTAACGCGGACGCATCGTTTGGGTCATGAATATTAATTACGCACAGGACAGGACGTATGAGAAAAGTTTCAACGCAGAGACAGCGCGAGCAGATTAATATTCATGAACAACGCCTTTATCGTAGTACGAGTCTTCAATTATCCAGCTGAAGGACAACTTAACAAAACCCGTGAAAGAGCGGAACATTTTCCGCTCGTTACTTTTGTCTACAGTACAATGCAGAAGACATCAAATCGCATGCTAGTTTTTGCCCAGCTGTGTGTGGTTATGATCAGGCATCTGAAAAGGCATCACTATCCGCGTTGGCTTGAATGATGTCATTTCAGACTTTGCCGCGCGGTGATGTCAGTGCGTGTGACTGAAGCGCTGATCTGAGGTCAGCTGTGTGGTTGCTTTGCGCTGGACTGCAGGGAGGAGAAACTGATCCGCGGCGAAGCAGCTTCAGGTGAACCGGCCATGGAAGGTCTGACTAAAAACAAAAACAAAAAAAAACACATATGTATATGCGTGGTAACGGTATACTTTTTTGTCAGTCCTCAAAGACTCTGATCCTTGCGGCACCCGTTCACTGCTGAGGAGAAAGTACAGGTGAAGAAAAACTGTTCTTCAAAGAATGGGAAAAGCATTTGAGTATTTATCTACTCAATAAATAAAATCTTAATTACATTTTACACAATTACATAAAATGTTTAGATTTCATTTAGAAAAGTTTTTTTTTTAAATTTGTCCTAATTTCTGTATTATTTAAATAAATTATTTTAAATATATATAATATTTTTATTAAGTGCTTTATCAGGCTGTAAATCTGTATTTTTGTAAAATAGGTACATTTATATTTGTAATCAAATAAAACGCACTGGTGAACAAAACCTGTATTTAAATAGTTAAATAAAAAGGTTAATCCAGGTTAGGTTTCCTAATGAGAAAAAGGAAAGTGCAACGACGACATCTGCTGGCAGAAGAGTGGGTCCAGCAAGGATTTTTTTTTTTAAATAAATTGTGTTATTTAAAACACTTGAAAAGGGCGTAGTGTGTTAAAATAGTAAGTGCATTAATATATATTTTGGGCCATCATATTAATCTGTTTATTTAAAAAAAAAAGGTTTTCTAAGTTTAGTTGTACTTTTTCTTTTAAAGTCACAAAACTAAATATACCATTAGTATATGAACATATATAAAAAGTGAGCAACACACCATTAAATAAATGATTTAACCTTGTTGTAAAGACCTGATTAGAAAAGAAAGACTACATAAATATAATCAAGGAAAAAAATGGCAAACTAAAATAAAATAGATAAATAGAGAATAAAAGAATAATAAATAAAGAACTTTAACTAATGGGCGTGTGCTTATAGGTGCAGAGATAATAAAGGAGATAGTGGTATTGTGGAGAAGGGATGACAGCTGAGGCACTGCCACAATTATGTCTAGAGGCTATTCCCTCAGGCTGCTCCATATGGCCGGGCAAACTGAAACTGTGCTTTACTGGCAGAAGCGGAGGGGTAAGACTGAGGGTCTCCTGAGAGAATTAACATGCCAAAACGCTGACTCATGTAACGTGACCTTCTTCCTTTTATTCTCTAGTCATGAACACCCTGCTGTCTAAAAGCATGTTCTTTTACTGACACGAGGAGTGGAAAAGAGGTGTCCTTAGTTGCATACATGAAAGCTTAATTAATTATTGTGTGCCTTTATCTTCACTTTAAAATGTGTTTTTTTATTGTTCAGATTATATAGCTAAAGTAAGATGCAAGCAAGCCAGTGTTTTTGTAACATATGTTTACCTTACTTTTAGTTTAGCTAAAGGAATAGTTCACTAAGAAGCGAGGAGTTTATGTAGCATTACATCACTTGCTCATGAATGGATGCTCTGCAGTGAACGGTGCTGTCAGAATGAGCATCTCAACAGCTGATAAAGTCAGCTCCATGTATCACTAATAAATCGGTGGAATGAAGTTGTGTCAGATACCTGTGGATGATGTTTTTGTTGGTTTATTTGCATCGCTGTTTGGACTCTGATTCTTGCGGCACCCATTCACTGCTCAGGAGAAAGTACAGATGAAGAAAAACTGTTCAGATGAAGAAACAGTTCATTTCCCGTTTCTTTCTGGAGTGGCCTGTGGGTGAGTATATTTTCAGCAAGTGTATTTAGTTTTTTTGTCTGGCTTTTATAAAAGCTTTCATTCTTTTTAATGTTGTCACCCGGTTTCTAATCAATATTCTTATTGTTCACAGGCTTTGTCTAAAAAGCAAAGAGATGTCGCACCATCATTCTTCAGACACTAGAGGCTGCTGTCTTCTTTCCTCCCCCCAAAAAAGCTGCATCCTGAGCAAACGTTTTGTTGTTTTATTGACATGAGACGTACGATTATAAACACATATGATAAACTTTCTCTGAGGCATAAAGCTCACAGATCATAAACCTTTCAGCAGACGGAGCCTGGGAACTCTGTAACCTTGAACTCTCTGCTCAGAATAGCTGGGCATTTTAACAAATTACCAACATACCAGCTGTGCAACCCGAAATCTAAAGTTTTTAGACGTGAACGTAGATCATTAAAACTGTCAAGAAATAAACCCTTTTTCACACGAGACCACAAGGTCTCATATGACAAGTATCTGGCAGTGAAGTCCTGCTAGGATGTTTGATTTTTTTTTAATCTTGACATTCAGTACAACAAAATATGCAAGCTGTCCTGTAAAACATGCAGAACTCCGGAGAGGAAAGTAGTTTCTCACGACCATGTTTCATCACATTCCTTGTGTCTAGCAGTGATGAAAGGGCACGCTGGTTCATTCCTTCTCTCTGTGTGATTTAATCATAAGCCTGTGATGAAAAAAAAAAAAAAAGAAAGAAAATATATATGTAATTGGCTTGTCTACATAAGGATTGACTTATAATTACCCACACAGCTGGTCTGCTTTGCCCCAGGGTGAGTTTTTATGAGACCATACTTTATTGTTCATTTTTATTCGCCACAGCATATCCAAAAAGTTTTTCTTTTGCACAACAATGTACTTGATTGCTCTTTACAAGTTAATCTTAAAACAAGTCAATGTCTAATATAACTAACTGTATCTAGCCATTTAAAATATTCTGATTTTTCCGTCCGATTTAATAGGTCAAAAGTAACCCTACATGTTAATATTGAATACCTGTCTTTGTAAAGACATACTGTATTCAACATATTCAATGCCTGGAGGGCACACAAGATATGGAGTTATCATATTAGAGCGAAACCGTCCTAGTAATATCTCACCGCACCTCTGCTTGTACTATTAACACCAAGTAGCCAAATTACACAAGGGTGCCATGTGTCAGACCACTTTAAGTGGAATGTAATATTAGGGATGACCTCATGACTCTTACAGCTTTCTTGACCTGCGGCACATATATGATTAAACAAACATGATTCTGGTGGTTTGCAGACTCGCAAAGAATCTGAATCATTCAGCGCCGTCGAGATAAGAACAGATGAATGGAATAATTTCACTTTGTGTTTAAGCTATGGTCACATTTAGTTCAACAGAGCATCTGTTTTAGACTGAATTGGTGCGTGGACACTGTTAAAACAATACTGTGTGACTGAATTCGAAGGCCCTGCTTACAATTCACTCCGTTCCCCTCTCCTTCAGCCATGGGGGTGGAGAATTGCTGTAACCCCTGTCCTTACACACACACACATAAAGAGAAATGCATGCTAAAACCAATCAGGCAGGTGGAAAAAAAGGCAAATCCACCAACTTCAAGTCAAAGGAATACGGTTGCTATAGAGATCACTTGAGAAAGTGAAAGAAAAGGGGGTATTATTCCCAAAACCCATTATAAAGCCCATCTAATCTAGTAAAATATGCACCCAACGTGAGGGGGAAGGGAGGAAGAGAGGGAGGGTATATGGATTGTGGGCAGTGGGCAGGAGAGGCTGTGATAACGACAGATGTCTCACAAACCGTGGGTTTAACAGGAGGGGTGGAAAGAGAAAAAACGCCCAGTCGCAGATTGGACCTCAGGGAGAGAGTAGGACCGGCTCGAACTGAATCACATTCACTACTAGAGAAGAAAGGAAAGTACATTCAACGCACGGATTTGCACAGAAGCAGGTCAGTAAAATGTTGGTGGCGACTCTTTGAATAACGGGAGAAAATCACTTAACCAGACAAAGCGTTTTATTGGGGATGATGGGGATAGAGTTGAGCGCAGACAGCACGAGCCGTTCTTTGTTCTCGTCATTTTCATGTCACTCCAAAAAAACTAAAAAGGTGCTACAAAAACATCTCTTATCTCTGTTACTCAATATCTAAACGTGGCACAATGCTGATTTCCTAAAAATGTCTGAGTGACACTTTAAAAATGTCTGATTTACATTCTCTCGAATTATTATGGGAAGGTGTGACTTGTGTCCTATACGGTATATAGCTTCTGGGAGGTTAAAATATGAATAAAAGTGAAAACTAGTTATACATAAAAGCATTTTATTTTATTTTTGTGAATATTTCTGAATGAAGCAGTGGGTTACAGGTAGCTCTTACTCCGTTGAACCGATTTCTCTGTACTGGCGCTTTTCTGTTGAAAGTATTGTTTTAAGGAAATAGGAAGCATTGATTTGCTCTTATAAAAATTCTTTTTGGAACGTAAGGAGGAGCTGGTCGATATGAGGAAAGGGGTGGGGGAGCTTGGGTGGTGGTGTCGGGGTGGGGGTAGGTGTCTTTTAAAATATATTAAATTGTGTGTGCTTTTACAGTGGAAGTATGTAAATATATTAAAATGATTAAACAAAGAAACAAAAAAGATCTTTGCATTTTTATAAAATGTTAATAACACATTCCACTTTTTTTGTTCCTTATGCATCTTATGTATTGTAACCTGCAGCCAGACATGAGATTTTGCTCCGGGTATTTCACCAGGCTTCAAGGGCATTACTTTCAGACCACCATTAAGCAAATTTCTTTACATCGTTATATTAATGAGTAACTTCATCAAGCAAGATCTGCAGGAATAATGGAGGATGTGAAGCGTACTGGCACAGAGCGCTGTGAGAGGCTGTAATAAAAACTGTATTTAGTGAGCGCGGGCATAGGCAGCACATCTCAGCAGTTGGACTCATCTGCAGGTTGGACTGGGGCATGACTGCGTATCCGGTCTTTGTTTGCCCCAGTGCAGCACTGTGGACAGCTCCTATTGTAACCCCACCATGCTGCAGCTTAAAGAATATCATCCAAGTCAGCTGCAATAACTTTGGTAAAAGGAAAGGTTGTTTAATAAAACCTTTCATTGGGGTTTAAAAACAATGATTTAAGTAACAGAATTGTCATTGACATATGTGACCAAATGCGATTTAGTTCATGTTACCTAATCAGTCTTTCCTATAAAACGTATATTTGTACATCCCCAAACCAAGCTGCTATACCAACCAAAACCAGCCATGAAGAGAAGTGAATGAATTTTATATCACGAAACTGTACACAGAAAACAATGCAGACATAATACATTACTTGACATAACTAGACCTGTTGAATTGGTTTTGTCTAGTTTTCTAAGGATTCAGAAGTTAAAAGTGCTTGGTTTCACTTCCAAATCCTTCTACCCCATTTTATACAACCAGTGCCTGCTGCCTTCACACTGTAAGGCTGGGTTCTTGAATGATATGTTTATAAGTTTACAAAAACTAAGTGACATTCCATCCAGTCACCGTTTGTCCTTAAGCCATGTCCTCCTCCATAACAAAGTTGGACAGCATTCAAAGTCCTTGGCAGAGATTGCATTGGGTTCAGATGATTGAGTGGGTGCCCTTTAAATGGAGAAACAGGGTGGGCTATGTGAGCAGGTTTACATTTTACAATTTCATATCCATAATGAAGTGCTAAGAATATTGGTTGTTTTCCAGACTAACGTTTTGCGCAATCATGTAGCTTAAACAGCAGAGTATGGCAAAGTCATGATTTGATTCCTGAGGGAATGAACTGATGAAAATGTATAATGAAGATATGTAATGGATATTGCTTTGGATAAAAGCATATGATAAAATGCATAAATATAAATATTTTGAAATGTAGTGAACTTTGTAGTTTACATAAGATGTTCTTCTGTTCCCACAGATTATCATGGGAGGCAAGCTAAGCAAACGGAAGAAGGGATACGATGTCAGTGACCCTAAAGAGAAGAAAGAGGAGAGTGCTGTGGCAGCAGTTGAACCGGCTGAGAAAAAGGCAGAGACCCCTGTGACAGAGTCGGAGGCTGCTGAAGTAAGTGCAGCAGCACCAGTGGTGGAGTCTGAAGCACCAGCCGAGAAGCCCACCTCCCCTTCAGAAGCTCAAACTGAGACGAAGAAGGATGATGCTGCTCCAGAAAAACCAGTGGCTACAACAGAGGCATTTTCTGCTGCATCCAAGGAACCAGAAAGTGCTCCAGAGAAACCAGCAGTTGTACCAGAGTCACAAGCAGCTGAGGTACCAACATCTGCATCAAAGACAACAGCAGTAGAGGCACCAGCTGCTACAAAAGAGGCAACAGAAGTACCAGCCGCAGCAGTAGAAACACCAGCAGCGGCACCAGAGGTACCTGCACCCAAGGAATCTGCAGATGCACCAGAAGCATTAGCAGCAGAGGAGGCTTCAGCTACACCTGAGAAACCAGTGACAAAAGAACCTGAAGCTACACCCGAGGAACCAGTGACAAAGGAACCTGAAGCTACGCCCGAGGAACCAGTCATAAAAGAACCCGAAGCTACACCCGAGGAACCAGTGACAAAGGAACCTGAAGCTGCACCAGCAGCAGAGGAACCAGCAGCTGCACCAGAGGCACCAGTGACAGAGAAACCTACGGCTGCAACAGAAGAACCAGCAGCTGTAACAGAGAAACCTACTGCTGCAACAGAAGAACCAGCTGCTGCACCAGAGGCACCAGTGACAGAGAAACCTACGGCTCCAACAGAAGAACCAGCTGCTGCACCAGAAACACCAGTTACAGAGAAACCTACTGCTGCAACAGAAGAACCAGCTGCTGCACCAGAGGCACCAGTTACAGAGAAACCTACGGCTGCAACAGAAGAACCAGCAGCTGCACCAGAGACACCAGTAACAGAGGAACCAGAAGCTGTACCTGAGGAGCATGCAGCTGCCCCAGAAGCTGAGGATTCTGCAGCTGCACTTGAAGAGCCTGCACCTGTATTAGAACAGCCTGTATCATCGTCTAAACTTGAAGCCTCACAGGTGGAACCCGTCACAGAGGAGGTGGTAGAGAAAGTGGTCGAGGAGGTTGCAAATACCAGTCAAGTGTCCACTAAAATTACAGAAACCATCGCTCTCACACCAGAATCAGAGACTGTTACTGAGGCAGCGGCTCCAGAACCAGTCGTAGAGTCTGCCCCAGTGCCTGAACCTGTTTCCGAGGCATTGAGTGCAGCAGAGGTCGAAGTGGTTGTACCTTCCCCAGTGGAACCCACACCAGTCACAGAGCCTGAATCTGAATCTGCTGTACCCCCTGAGGTTACACTAACACAAGCCAGTCCTGAGCCATCCCCGGGGCCAACACAACCCGAACCCGTGACAGAACAGAAGTGTGCAGAGGAGTCCATTCCCACAATCGTCATCTTAGAATCAACCTCATCCAATGAGCTCTGCCTCGAGGAACCTGTCTCAACTGTCACAGATCTGAAGCTGAATAACGGAGACTGTGAGAGTGCTGGCTCAGCAGAGGAATCTGTGTCGGCTCCCCCTGAGGTAAACGGGGAATGCCATGAGCAAGCACCAGACGTAGCCCCTGCAGATGTCCTTGAGTCCCCGGTTGAGGCATGTGTAAATGGTGTAAAGGACAAAGAACCCCCTCAAGAGCTAAGTGACTGTGAACTGAAAAAGGACTTGAGTTTGGCTGCTGATTTTCAGGCTCCAGCTCCGATTGGTGACATGGTAGAAGTGCCACAGTGAGTCGGCTGAGCTGTCGACTTCATCTGAGAAACAAACCTTAAATGTGAATCCCATATTGATGCAAACAAACAAATGAAACAATCGTCTGGCAACGGGCTTTCTGAAAATAAATGTGAAAAATGCCTGTTGTGTTCTCTCAGGCAAAGGAATTTCTGGTTAACCAAAAAGAAATACAACCACCCAAGAGCTAAGAGTGCGAGAAACAAAGAATAAAACAGTGAGGGTAAAGGCCTAAAAGGAAATGAGAGGGAAAGAATGAGAGAGCTGGAGAGAAAGAGAGCGGAGGGTCTTTGAAGTCTTTGTGGCCGGCGTCCTGCTGTCATTGCAGAGAGTGAGCTTACAGGCCTAGTTAAATATGTAAGCCAGAGAAATGATGATTAGACATGAGCAGAATTTTTAATTATTGAGATGGCAGAACAGAAATGCTGGACAGTAACGATTCTAAAAATTGAACGAACAGAATCATCTTTTGTGTGCGAGACTGATCCATACCGAAATGGTTTATTGGATTAGCATTTAATAGTATATAATCTAATTTAGACCACATTTCTGTCACAATGTAATACGGAGATTTGAGGATGAAGCATTTTAAACTTTTCATGTTGGGAGAATCAGTGGGGAATGTTCATTTTAACTTAATGGCTTGGCTTAGAAAATAAAACACTCTGTTATACCTTAAAAATGGTTCTTTCTTTTCTCTTGCATTTTTGTGATGTTCTATTCTCATTTTTCACTTCAATGAGTAATACAGAAAGAGTATTATTTATTTCAAATAAATGTATGATGCAATCTCCTGCGTAGAGCAGACCCATTTTGCTCCAAAAGCATGTGCTCAGCGTGTGATTATAATTACTATAGGAGTAGCATACTGTAGACAGCTGCAACAGTTACGTTCAAGGCCTGTTTTCAGCCATTTTGTGCGGTAGTAGTGATCTGACTGGCAGGTCACCATTCCAACAATGTCCCAAGAGTCATTGACTTTGTAAATTTGTACTGTGGGGCTGGGCATCAGACACGTGTTGTTTTGAGTAACATGGAACATGGCCATGAATACAAATGTCTGTTCAAAGGCTTAACACAATCAGGTTGTTGTAGAACACGGGAAAGGATTTTTCATTCTTCACAGGGGGAAAAGAGGTTTCAGGATAACAAGTGGGTGATGCCGTACAATGCAGCAGACTGCAGAGGGGGAACAGGACCGGGGAACGTCTCTTGCTTGAAAGGAGGAGCTCTGAGAGAGGAAGAGATAATGCCTTCGGACAGTTTTACACATACACATGCACGTATAACCTCCTACATAGAAAGAAACATAGAACACGTAGCAGAACCAGACTTTAATAAACTCACAAAAAGCAAGTACTGGAAATGTGCTACTCTCACCTGCCCTCTAAAAGAAAAGAGAGGCTGTCTCACTTAAGTGTGAACTGATGACAGGGTGCGTTTGTACCACTGTGTGTGAGAGGAGAACAGAGGCTAGCATGAGAAAGGCTATGCGAGAGATGATGCTGGAAATATCTGAAGGTTCCCAAGTGCCCTCCACAGGCACCATAATGAGCTCCTCCACATACCAAGCACGAATTCTCTGGTTTCTTAAAAAAAACAAAAAACAGGCATACAGATTTATGAAAGGAATGTTCTCTAAAGCTGAGGGGGGTGGGGGCGGGATGGGTGAATGAACTCACTGGCTTCAGTGTTTGTCAGAGTCACTGTTAAACTTGTTCTCTGTGTGGAATCAGAATGATCAGAATGTGTTTTGTTCCATTTCCTGAAAAATACTATTTAAACTAATTATACAGCAGTTAGACATTTAAAGGGGTAGTGCCTCAAAAATCAAAATCCTCTTATAGTTTAATTACCCTCTTGTCTTTCCAAAACTGTTTGACTTTTATTTTCTTGTGAAATAAATTGATTTATTTATTCTTATTTTTTTTAAAAGAATGATTTTATAAACACAACACATTGTTACAAATTATTTCACTTTTAATTTTGTGTGATTGTTGTTTTTTCTTTGAAAGTGAAAAATGATCTTGATATCTTGCACTATATGGTTTATAGGCCACTTTTAGTTTGTCATCAAGAAGAAATCTCTGGTTTGCAGATTTAATGGGAGAGGTCCCGTGTAAGGAATTTTCTATACAAGGTATCCAGTTTCCTCATCCCATCTTACTGTGCTTGGGGAGCAAAGCTCCTTCCTTCCTTCAGCTCTCTCTCTCTCTCTCCCTTCCCATATTCTTCCTCTCTTTTTCTTAGCTTTCATGCACAACAGATGAGAGGCCCTGCTTGCATTTTGATTTAAAGACTCTACACAGTGCATATTTGTGCGGCCGCAGCTGCAGTGCCTGGATACACCAGCACTATGTGTTCTATACTGGTGCCTTGGCACAAAGCTCAATGTGCTTTCCTGTCCCTTTCTACACATGAGAACATTTGATCGTTCACTTTTGCTGCTCTTAATATAATCCCCTTCCTTTTAAAAAAATCACAAGAATGTTATAGGTAAAATCTGGCACATTTATTAAAGGGTTTATGTTTTTTCAACAGTATTTGAAGTTGGCACATAATAGTCATTCACCATATTCCATTCCACTTTTAAAAAAGCATCTTATTTTGAATTATTTATCTGCAGGTTTTGTTTAAATTTCATCTTGCAATTTTGAACAAACATTTCATGATGCAATCTTACGGTAAACTCACAGACTTGGCTCTAGTGACATAAACGGGTCTTCTCCAACCATTTACTCCTGGCGTTTAAACTCCACCCCTTTCTAACAGTGCGCTGCAACTCATTGACAACTTTTGGGTTAAAAAAACCAGAAAACACACAAAATAGGTGTTTTAAAAGTGTATAAAGTGTCAAAATAGGTGTATAAAGTGTTTTTTTGCAATATTATTGTAGTGTAGTACAGATAAAGATGATTTAAACTGTGCTAAATTGTGAAAGGGAGGAAAAAAAGAAAGAAACATGTGAACAAAAGTCAGCATCCTGAAGCTGCCAAAAAAAAGTGTGATTCCTTAGTAAGTCCAATACATGACCACAAAAAGGTCTGTTGATCTTTACAGAAACTCAACAGTTGTCTCTGCGGTCCAGGTCATGCCACTTCTGCAGCAGTTCACACTGAAGAAAATGACTGATTATCTTACCCAAGTGAACTGACTTCTTTTTACTACCAATTACAATCCTTGAAAGGCAAGTGTTAAAGTGTTAAAAAAAATCTGAAAAACTCCAAGGGGGATTCCCATTGTTTTTACTACTCCTCTCTTATTCTCTCACTTTCTTTGTGATTCATGGGCTGGTAATGCTCTGCCCATCTGTGCAGCTGCGTCATTATATGCGGGTGTGCAGAAGGCTTTCAGCCTGAGCTCAGTCATACTTACAACCAGGGGCCAGTTGCATAAACCTAGCATCATGTTAAGACAGTGTCTTAAGAGCTAGTCTGACCAACTAGCAGTCAGCCAAGAGTAATCTGTTTTATTTTTTGGATTCAACTTATTATACTTCATGTATAATTTTTTATGTAATTGAATAAAAAAAAAAACTGTCACCGGTCTTAAAGAAAAATTTAGCTGAGACTTTTAAGACTAGTCTTTTATGCAACCGGCCCCAGTATTGATATATTAATGACCACCGAGAGGGCCGGGTCTGCCTCCTTACCCTTTCCCCTCTATTGCTCTCTCTCCATCCCTCCCCCCATGTATATAGATTGCACATTTCCCCGGCCTGGCCTGCAGTCTATTCAAGCTCTGCAGAACACTTTTGTAACAGACCCAGCCAAATGCATGTTTGAGAGGTGAGGAAAGGCAAGACAGTGCAGGAGTGGGGGTTCTGGGTGTGTGTGAGCTGGTGACAGCCCCAGCGTGGAGTCTCTATGGGGGAAGATGTGTCTTTTGTGGTGCCGCCCAACCCCCTTCCTCTCTTCCTTCTCCCCTCAGCCATTAGCAGAGAGAGAATTTTATACCCTGACACTTAATCATTCTAGACCATTAAACAGAGGAAGGAGGAACCAGAAGCTGCGTGCTAAGCAGAGCTCGTTTTCCCCTGAACAGCACAGCGATTCAAAATGATTGTGTTTGATGTTACACTCCTCTTTGTAGGCATTATAGATAGTAGGCAGTTGCAGTAAGGTTAAATGGTAAACTCTAGGTGCAGAAATGCATGCAGACGTTTACCTGATGCAGGAGTGTTTACTGGGGAACAGCAAGCCAAAATATATATATATATTATATTATGCCTCAATAAAATGATTTTGTTTTGCAAAGTCAAAAGTAAAATCAGCACACAGGCATGTTTAGATGATTCACAATTCTTGTTCGCTTAGCCTGGTGAGCACTGGGTGTGTGTGTGTGCGTGCGTGTGTTTAAGATTAAATATTAAAACTATGCTGGGCTCAGTCACCTTGAGTAAAACACCAGAGTATGCAGTGCAAAAACAGACGGCCATTGAAAACTCACATTCCTGCATCCGTCCATGTAGAAAAAGGTCTGCTGGTTACAATGTATTCGAAACCTACAGTACGGCCATTATGTAATCAGAAGGAAGTAGCAATGCTCACTCATCAGAAGTACTTCTTCTAAAAGTATAACAAAACAGCCACATTCACATGCTGGTTACTCAGCGCTATTAAACTGAGTTGTGAATGACTAGATTATCTTGTGCCCAGACAAATTCAATTAGTCGCAGGACAATCTTTTGTGGAGACTTTAATTTTTTTTTGTTATATATTGCTTTATATGTAACACATGGCAATATCACACTTGTTATAGGTCACATATTATATTGCCATATGGGACAGCGATCATTTAAATTTTAAAGGAATAGTTCATCCAAAAATGACAAACACATTATTATACAGTAACTCAATAATGCATGTTTGACTAGCCTTTTTCTATGGGATGATATTTTGAATAACGTTTTTGCCCAAGCAATAAAAGTCAATGGGGATAAGACAATTGTTAGTCTTTATGTTCTCTGTGAGCAAACTTGCTAGTCTCATTTTCTGAACATGAAGCACTAGCAGTTTTAGTTCATCCATGAGAAAGCAAAGAACAGCATCATGATTCTGTCCAGCAGTGCTTTTAATCTATAAAAGATGACCTTGGCTTTTTGGAGCATGTGGGTGACACTGCTAAATCAGAGGCTTTGCTTGCTTAAGACAGGGCTGCCAGAGAATCTGTCGCACTGAATTATTTATCAATTAGATGACCGTTAGCGGGGACAGAGGGAAGAGCGGAGGGAGTCGAGTCGAGGGAGACATGGCAAAGTAATAGGAGTGTGTGTGTGTTTGTGAGAGTAATATGTGTCAGGGTGTGTTGGTGTAGATAAGAGTTCATGTCTGTTTGTATATGCTCTTGTGTGTGTGTGTTGTTGCAGGGCTTTTTGGTTGGTAGAGGTGCTTTATTATGGTCTGTCACTGGACACACATTCTGAAGGCCATTAATGCAGGTACAGTGTATACATAGTTTGTGTGTGAGCACAGAGAGAAAGGCCTTTATGACAAGACAAGTGTAGCCTTTCTGAGCTAATATGCTAACAATCACACGCAGACACTAACCGACACTGATAAAGCTGGGATGTTACAGTTCAACAACACTATCGGTTCACCCTATCTAAAACAGAAACCTTCAACAGCAACTTCACAAATGCTTAAAGCGAGACCCCCTCAAAGCGAGTCAGTTTGTAATATCAGCAGGGATTTGACTCCATGCAGCTTTAAATGAGAGTGACAATCGATTACTATAGGGTTAGTATTCACACACAGGCAAAAGCACAGTGAATTATTCCTACATTTAAATTCACAAAACTTGTGTGAGTGAGTTGTAACGTCCTTTGGTTATCTTAGCTGCAGTCCATTAGAGGATTACAGTCCTTCAGACTCACAGCACTCTTTGCAGTGATGCTCCACATAAACAGACACTAGCAAATGTGTCTCAAGAGAGAAAACAGGGTCTTGTTTTTCCAGGAAACGCAGGCTAACTGAAGACTTGTGTGTTTTTTCCACCCTCTTGTCTCTTTTAGATTGTGCTAGGCAAGATAAGTTTGATCATGCTAAAATAAACTAGCTCACTGGTGAGTTTCAAAAGTGCCATATGAGACAAAGAGCAAAGGGTTTTAAACTGGTTGTAGGAGGTCTGCACAAAAAGAAAAGAAAACAGACAATCAGAATCAAATATTCTAAAAAATACTGATAAATACAAAAATTATTACATGGATGCTTTTTTTTAACCTGATGCCTTTATAACATCATTATTATTTTTTTCACACACAGTATGAATTTATCTTCATACATAAATGATAAAAAAAATCTGAATAAAAATACATTACTGTTTTTTTGAGAATTGTTTTTTTTTTTTACAGTAAAAACAGCCATATTGTGATATGCATTCACTATTTAAAGTAACTGTTTTCTACATTAATAATAAAAAAAAATTGAAAGTTAGTGTATTTAATTTTTGGAGTATGTCACAGAGTATGCTCTCATAATTTCAACTAAGAGCGAAAGAACGGAACAGAAAGTGTCATTGAGGAAGGAGAGGTTTAGGGAAGAAACAGGAGATAGAGAGCAAGAGAGAGCAGAGAATAAATGAAGAGGAAGGCAGTGGCAGATTAGGGAGGAGATCCTGTGGTGCAGCTTCAAACAAAAAGGCCCACTATGAGGGAGATCACTGATTACCAGTCTGGTGGTTGGGCCTCATTAAATCCTTTCTCTTTGTCACTCCCTCCTCCTTTCTGAACCTCACACACTTCTCACCTCCTCTTCTGCTGCCCAGCCATATGTCCTCACAGCAGTGACCCCAGGTGCAAAGAGTAAGCTCAGGATAGACCAGGACCAGGAAAATCCACATCTGTCAAGACTCCTGCAAACTCAGTCCTGCAGGGGCATCAGAAAATGAAGCAGCAGAACTAGTGAGAGAAGAAAAAGAGTGATTATAGAACATTTGGTATATCGGGACATCTTGAGTGCACCACTCAAAGAGCAATTGCAAATCCTGGAGGCGACACGTAAAAACATTTAGTAAATATCGCTTATAACCACATCATTACACAGACTAGAGAGGAGAAACTAGAGGAAGTGAGGTTGATGTGTGTGGTTTGCTGCTGGATGTTTGAAATCTTTGGTCTGGCCCGATACCATAACCAATGAGTAGGATGTGTTTGTGAAGATACCATCAGAACCACTGGAACCCAGCAGTCCGTGTCTCCTGTCAACTCCTCCTCAGCTGTTGTGGGTGATTTTGACCCTCTTAAAGGAACAGTTCACACAGAAATGAAAATGTGCTAAAATATGAGAAGGGTATAACGGCAGCCTGGAGATCTCCAAATGGGAACGTAAACTCTAAAATAGGGTGGGAGCTCCAAAATAGAGTGTGGCTTCCTCCCATTGACAGACAGGCACATGGCACGCATGCACTTTTTTTTTTCACCCAATCAACTTCAGCCCAAACTTCGCCCACAGATGATTCTAAAGATTTTATTGGTTGGTCAATCACATTGTTCATTTCTTACACTATGCTAACCCCTTACCCAACCCCACACCTGACCCCAAGCTTAACCAGTGACTTTGGCTGAATTTAGTTAAGTGCCATTGCCATCACTGAAGCCAGCCAATGGAGAAAGTATCTTTTTGGAAAGCCTATTTTTGGAAATTCTGCCCAATTTTGGAGATCTCCTGTCTGCAGTTATACCTACTCTAAACCTACTAAAATTTACTAAACCTGCAGCGATCCAAGACGTACACAAGTTTTTTGCTTAACTTCAACAGATGTGGAGAAATGTAGCATTACATCACTTGACAACAGCATCACAATAATCTACATCACAATTGACATCCAGTCCACCAATTAACATCAATTGATTTTTTTTTTTACTTTTTGATAGAGTATCAAAACACACTTGTAGCCAATCAGCATTAAGGGGCGTGTCTTGCATTGTTAAAGAGAAGGGTTAATTTAAAATTAGTTCAATTTAAAAGCACAGGACGGATATTAATTGATCAACTAACTCAGATAGAGATTTAAAAAAAGTAGGCTAGTACCTTCGAGCAGCTTTCCAGCGGTGAAGAGAACTCAAGGAGCAGGAAGGGCTCAAATCCGACGTGGAAGTTGCATTGTTTCGTCTTGATAGGTGAGTAACGTTGAATTTGCTTTGTTTCACAATGTATCCCTATTGCCTTTAGTTAGTTTGAATATGTCTTCTCCACTTGTTTTCGCGATTGTCGCTGCCATGGTTACGTATGTAAGTGTGGGGTGGAGATAATATGGAAAATATAATGGAAAATATGGCACATTAGACCTGTTGGGACATTTAAAATGGTAGTGTACGTATAGACTGGACTTTATAATCAACTTCCCACATACATCGTGATAAAATACATGTTCCAATGCAACAAACAAACAAGTTCCTGCCGTTAGTTCATAAATACTAACAATAAAGCAATTCGACTGAAGTGTGTTATCACATGCACATCCTCATACACAGCCTGTGGTTGTGCTTTTCAGCAGTTCTGTAATTAGACAAACATAGGAATAAAGGAAGTATGTAAACATGAGACACCACATCTGCAAGCACTAGAAAAAGAGAAAGAAACTTCCCAGAGAAAGAAAACATATCTAGACTTAGAGTAGTTTAACAAAGAAAATTAGGAAACTAAAGCAAAAAAAGGAAATGAAAGGATACAAGTAACTTCCCGATGTAATATAACACAGACTCCAAAACGCATGTAGTACTAGAAAATATACTGCATGGAACTCACTATATGAGTGATTTACTCTAGTAATTTGTAGAATTACATATATGTAACAATTATATATAGTTTGGGACAAAAAGTGTGTGCCAAATGCATAAAAATGCAAAGTCTTGGTGACATGTCATTTGACATATCATTCAATATGGGACAGTTCTTGGAACTGAGAAAACAACTCAAGCCTCAGGGATTGTGGAAAAAATTTTGACCAGAAAAAAGAAGAGAAGGAGGTAATGAAATGTGAAGCTGAAAATTGTAGTTTCGTGTTCTGTATACATGTAATCCTGCTTTGTCTTCTTGTGAGACTGCCAGGGACAAAAAGTAATATTATTAGCATATGTTTTCAAATCTAAGCTCTTGCAAAGCCATTATAAACCATCTTATGATTAATGCCAAAGGACCCTTAATACTCTTCTAGCCCAGTAAAGATACTTATATTAAATGACATGTTACAAATTAAATAAAAAAATATATTACTTATGCTGTGAAGTAAAATAGAGAAGGTAAAACATTGGGACAATGTGGATTTAGTTTTTGGATTTGCCGTAGTCTGCAACCGTTTTTAAAAAAAGAGGCTATACGCTGATGACAACGGACATTTTGGTGTAGAGTGTTTCGGCTGTCGCTCACACAAACACTAACAAGGACAGACTGACCACGCACCGAAAGAGTGCTTCTGCCTTCAAGACACACAGCCATTTCCGCACACACACACACACACACACACACACACAGTAATATCCAGCCACCCAAACACTTGCATAACACTGTCTGATCCCCGTTTTGTGACCCTGCAGCATGCCAAGCGCAGCACTGATGCAGCGGGGTGAAACAGAGGTCCTTTTCTGTCTGTCTCTCTATCTGCCTGGTGGGAAGGAAGCTGACGTCTCGTCTGATAACAGCCCTCTACCCAATTTCAGAGCTCCTTTTTAAAACCAAAAGCTGTCAGTGAAAGCAGGTCATCTCCAGCTCGTAGCGTTACTCTGTACATCACCATTTCCTTCATTGGGATGATTTCTCTTGTGCTGAGGATCAACGGTGTACAGATGAACAGCATAATATGAGATTTTTCAAAAAGGCAGGTGAGCGATAACATCAACAATAACATCTCCTCAATAACAAACAATAAAAAGCTGTTGTTTTATCCGCCCTATAGTCTAGAATTACAAAGCTGACTGCAGACTGACCTCTTCCTGTGAGTGTGCTAGAGTGCTTTTGGCAGTGAGAAAAGCACATAATAGAGTGCATGCATTACAGTTAGTTCTGGCCATCAAACTTAGATAACTGTACCACAAGAACAACATTAAAACGTGGTTTAAAAACTGCATCAAAGCTAAAGCCTTCATACCGTCTGCAGAGCAATAGGTCTACAGCACAATCGTATTTGAACTAGTTTAATGATGAATAACGACTGCAGTTTAAACACAAGGTGAGATCTCAGTGCTCAAGTTATGTTTTGCCCAAAATGTACACATCAGTTAAATACAAATATCTAGGTGTCATTTCAATAAGATCTCTATTTCTTCAAGGCTTATACAGGTTCTCAACCAGGGCCCTCAGCAAGTTTTCAAAGAGGCAACAGCATGACATAAACCTTTAAATTAAAATTTAAAACACAGACGCACAAATAATACGTAAACAGAACCACACCAATAAACCTTCTAGATGCTTCAAACGTTTAACGCAAGGCTTTGTAAATCAATCAAAGGAATTAAAAAAAAATCCAAATGGAACCGATTATCCTGTTTGTCATCCTGATTCGATAATTTGCTGCCAATTTTAACTGAATGCAATTCATTATTGTGCATAACAGCATCAACATGCATTGTGGCAGGTCATATGACCACAAAATAGCATACACTTTAGCATACTGTTTAAATTGTGTTTTGTTGCAGTATGCTTACTGTTGGACTTACTATTTAAACAAACAGTATAATGCACATTATTCAACAAGCACTATTTGATATGCTCAGAACGTTAGCTCACGGATGTGTGATGCTTTTCAAACCTGTGTGGCGCATCTGAAGTGACGCCCTCCTGTGGCTGTGGAAATTCCCTGCACAAAGATCTCTACACCCCCTTAACAAAAAAATCAAGGCTCTGACCTGTCTCTTCCCCACCCCCTCTCTGTTCCCTCCCCCTCTCTTCACTTGCTGACTGCTGCATTGTGGGTCTCTGTAGCATTATGCTGGCAGAGTGTATACAAGCTTGCTGACACATGCAAAGCAGCACAGCCAGACATCCTGACAAATCTACACACACATGTGCACACAGCATCCCATACGCATACAACAGCCTGGATTAATCTTTTTCATGTTGTTTAAATGCTGACGTGCTTTTTTTAGTGACTGCAGATCTCACGGAAACTAGTCTGTTGAGCGCTCACAGCAGGCCCATTTCAGCCTATAATTATCAGTAGTTAGTGCTTTCTAAAATTCACACGGAGAGCTGACAACTGGCATGATTTGGGAATACCATATATTACAACAAAACTTCGTTGTAAATATGTGTCTTTAATTACACGTTGTCTCACAACCAGTCACAGACCTAAAATACACACCACAGTAACATTTACCAGTTGATTTTGTATCAGACATAGGCCTAACCAAACAAATGAGTCACAGTTCAAGGATGGAGTTCGTCGCAAACGAATACTTTTGACCTCACGGAGCGAGTCTGCCTCTGTTTACACCTGATATTTACATTTGTTTGTGTTTGATCAGATTACAGGTATAGACAAGAGAAACACGTTCTTATTTTGCACCCGGTCTTTTAATCCACCTCTTTTGTGCACTTTCGACCACCTCTGTCCTGATTTCCTTGAAGCTTAAAACATTTTAGTCCCCATTTATTCCTGCATTTAGGGTTGTCCGCTTGTGATTGGATCAGAAACTC
Source organism: Enteromius unitaeniatus (assembly GCA_032359435.1). Classification (NCBI taxonomy): domain Eukaryota; kingdom Metazoa; phylum Chordata; class Actinopteri; order Cypriniformes; family Cyprinidae; genus Enteromius; species Enteromius unitaeniatus. The sequence goes on from JAUMHI010000043.1 coordinate 16,938,537, forward strand.
ATTGTAAACATGCCCTCTGATGAGCGCGTTCAAGTAAACTTCATAAATCTTTCTGACTGACTAATTTAAAAGAACTAGGCTGTATCCAAAAACCCGCACTCTCTGATAAGGTTCTTGTGAGTAAGTACTTTGCTGCCATTCACAACTCATGGGATAGTAAAGAGTCCATCAGATGTGCACTACAGAAGTAGTTTCTGAGTACTTTTGACTTACTTCAGACATACCCCTGTTGCATATGCCGGTTTGGTATCTTTTGATGCTGGTTCTTCGCTGATTTAAGCTGGTCCTTTGCTGGTTTAAGCTGGTCATGTGCTGGTCCTGTAAGCTGGTCCAACCAACCTAAGACCATGAAAAGGACCAGCACAAACCAGCTTTGGAAATATGGACTATGACACAATCACTTATATGAACCTACTGTTAAATAAATAGTGACTTTTAAGGATTTTTATTATTACAGAAATTCCAACCACTTAACTGTGTCCATTTTGTTTCCCTTTCAAGTTATATTTAAATAGAAATCAATCAGATGAGTCTAAAAGTCATAGAGACTACAACATCATAAAAACTTGTAGTAACTAACTAACAACTACTAACCAGAACACCTCAGCAGCCACATGCTAAAACTAATTAAAACACCTTAATAACTGTGTAGCAAATGCAACACAATAGTAGGCTCACTGTAAAAAATGGCCGTGAATTTAATGGTAAAAAATTCATTCCCAGAATTCCCTGCATTGCGTTTTAAAGTTTGTTTAAATGTGATGTTTTTTCTTTAAAATAACTATGTTTCTTTTTAGTTTTTTTGTATCAGTTATGTTTATTAGGGTTGTATGTTACATGTAATGTTGTTAGATGAATGTTTATTGCCCATTTTAGTTTAATAATTCTTACCATGATGGTGATTACTGCTTGTGTGAATGACACTGAGCACCTTCTATATGTTTTACTATTTAAAAGCTACTTGTGATGAGCTTTGGTTCATCATGTGATTTCCTCATAACCACCTGCATTTGGTAGTTATCAATATATTTCAAAGGTATAAAATAGATTTAAATTTTTATTTTAATAGTTTGGTATATGAACATTATATCAAATATTACGGTTTCTTATTAGGAATTATGGTATTTAAATGTAAATTTAAAATAAAAACGTAAAACTATTGACAAAACAAATATTTTTACATTATATTTTTATAAATTTTTATACTAGCAACCACAGCTGCCGTTTTTTTGACCGTAAATTTTACGGATTTCTTTTTACAGTATACAATTTTTTGCCGTAAAAGAAATAAAGGTCTTACCATTATTTAACGTTAGAATTTCAGCAACCCCAGCTGCCGGTATATTACCGTAAAAAAATATATATATTTTTTACAGTGCTCTCTTATGTGAGTTTCGACCAGGAAAGCACCAAACACATTTTTACGGATACATGCCTCTCTCTCTCTCAGATATGGATCTAGGTATGATGATGTCCTTTCTTGTAGTAACAGAAAAACTAATAAAGTGAAATCAGCCATGGCAATGTAATCAGCAGAAAGAATGGCATGAATGCAGGAAGAGCACAAGCTTATTCAGACTATGGGGAAAAGATGCCATGAAACCTGGTGGTTTCCCATTTGCTACAGACTAAGTAAAAATCAGCCTCTAAAACATTAATATACTTATATGTTAAGATGAAAAGAATCACCTTTTTTGTTATTTCTATACAATCTTTTCTTTTCTACCCATGTGCACAGGATTTTCTACCTTTATCTGATGCCAGTATTTGGTCACTGCTGGTATGATTTCTCAAAAAATGAAGGCTGCATACTTATTAGTAGAATTTTCTATGTCTTTCCACATTCTTCAGCACTGCACTGTAGTGCATTTCAGAGAGAGGAGGCTGTTCAAGTGAAGCACACTGTTAAACTCCTTTCCTCAAGGATGTGCTGTTGGTTATTAGAAGGAATTCCATGCATAGCTGGGATTGGTGAGATTTTTTAATCAATTTTTGGCAGTTGACAATGACTATTGAAGTAAAGATAAGAGGCCCCACATTTGAATGGAAGAGAATGGGACAAAGTATGTGAATTTGTAATATCAAAGGCCAGCTCTCCTCTCTTTAAGTCTTTTCCATCTCTGGCTCTTGTTTTCTCAGCATGGTCTCCAGAAAGTTTCCACCCAGTGGGGAAGTGCGTCCTGCAGGATGGGTCACTGGGTTTGTGCTTTGGATAACTTACACCCACCCCTCTCTCTCTCTCCCACACCCCACGCTGCTCTCAGCCTCAGAGATGAAGTCAAGACAACTTCACTATCAGCACGTGAATTATAAATGATTAATTCAAACAGCATGTTTGAGTAACAGGATGTGTGTGACTAAGCACAGGTGTGAGTGTGCCTTTGACTTTAAATAGATAACAGAAATATTAGAGGAATGGAATGCAAAAAAAAAAGTGATAAGACAGTGATAAAGCTGGCATGCTGAGCATGTCTGCATGTTTCGGATGTATACATGACGTACATGCTCACACGCACCGCAGTAAGAAATTCATAATTGTATTTAGAAGGTAGTTGGTAAATCACTTAGAAATAACAGTATAGACTTTTAAATTGCTACTTTCTATTAATGATAGAATTCTGAAAATAAATGTGTCACTGTTTCCACAAAAAATGTTAATCAGTACAATTTAATTCAACACTTATAATATGAAATGTTATTTAAGCACCAAATCAGCATATTAGGGTTTCTAAAAGATCATGTGACACTAAAACAAGCAATATATTTCAAATACATTTATTTCATACATAGTTGTTTCATACAAGTATAGTTAAAATCTATTAACATTTACTGGCATTTGGCTTTTTATGTAATAAAAAGAAAAAGCTTGTATTATAAATGGTATTATAATGTTATAATAAAATTAAAACAATGGAAAGGCCCTTAAGATAACCTGTAGAAAGAAAAAGAACACATCTTAAGCACACAGAACAACATAAGTGGACTTTGAATGATTAACTGATGAATTCATTTGAACGATTACATAATTGAGGCATCCATAATTGTAAATGCGATTAGAAAATTGATTAATTGTGCAGCCCTAACTTATACTTATTTGTACTTACACTTACTTGTGCAATTGTTTAAATATGTTTAAATGCAGCCCGAGGCTGGTCTTCAATCACAGTGTCTAAGTCTGTTAGTCAAACTAGGCTTGTATGTGCCATTTTAAAGAGAAAAAATATTTGTAATCTTACTAAAATGTTTTGAAGTGCATGTAAATGTACTAGCGTTATATCTCTCTGTGTTTACATTACTGCTCACTTTAAACTGCAAAAATGCAAACACAAAAGCCAATGAGATTAGACAGCAAGAATAATATTTTACTATGTAAATTATTGTTTGCATATTAGAAAAAGTTGTACAGATGTTTATTCATTATCCTCAATGTGCATTAATAGAAACAGCAAGTATCCTGTAAGGATCTAAGGTGATTCCACGTTCAAAGCTCTGAACTAGACAGATAAATATTTCCAGACGGATAACATCTCTGAGGAACGAGGGTCTTCGTGATGCTGAGAGTTTCTCCACTCTCTGTCATAGTGTAGCTTTGGAGGGATTACAATGTATGGCTTCTCAAGAGCCATTGTTTACAGAAACATGCAGATAAAATGAACACGGGGTTCTGGTGGCCAGTTGTGGGTGTGATGCATGATTGGTCTCAGTGTGAGATGGTGCTTATGAATGTGTGTTTGTGTGACTAGAGTAACAAGACACACAAGAGCAGAGTCCCACAGAGGGGGAGATAAGAGGAAGCACCTGGGGCCAGACAAGGAACTGGCTGAGGAGAGGCTCCCTATGTATATAATAGAGAGAGACGGAGCATATAGGAGAGCATGCACGTTAATCGGGATGTGAGAGAGTCGTGAAGAGGAAGGCTGGGTTATAGGATTGCAAATTACATTTCTGTATGGTCACTTCACTGTATACACAAGTGTAATGATGCATGAAAATCTTGAGTTTGCAGTTCACTGCTCTGTAGAGACACCAAATACAACAAAAACAGAACATATTGAAAAGATCAGGGTCAGTAAAATTGGTATTTATTTATTTTTTAAAATGTGGTCCGTTTAAACTTTTTCTTTTTTTTACTTTCGAAGCAACACAATTGTTTTTAATTTTGATTCTAACTAATAAATCTTAGTTACACATTATCTATTCCAAAAAAGTGCAAAGTAATTTGAAAGACTGTACGAAAATGCTAATTAAATGTATAAGAGTTACTGTAAAGGACATTCAGAGGACGCTCAGCTGTCCAACAAAAAACCCTAATCAGTGGATTAAAAAAACATCTCAGATTCATATATTCTCCAACTTCAAGGACAGTCTGTGCATGATAACACTAATTCTGTCCCATTGTGCAGACAAGCTTAATAAATCCTCCATCGGCAAAGCAACAGCATGTGTCATTACTAGATATTGTCCTTCTAATAACAGCACAGCTGCTGTATCTCTCTGCATACCAGTACTGAACAAGCTAACGCTTACTGTGATCCTCTGGTCCGGTCTCTAGGAATTGATCTAAATGAGGCCTCCCGACCTCTGACCCTGAGCGAAGAGCTGAGAAAGATGGCCTGGGTGTCTGTAACTGCAGCTGTGTTACATAAACACGCCATAAACCAGCCTGTCTGTCACGGGTGAGCCTGAAGACCTCATCACAGGCACTGCGGAGCCTCACTCTGTCCTTAAATGCAGCCCTTTTAGCAGTCTGATTAATTGCCAGTGTGCTCTGAAAGCGAACTGTTAGGACACTATAGACTTCTTCATGCTTCTTCTTTAAAATCCAGTCTGCACACTGACTTAGTGATCGTAGCGAATGCTAATTGACTCTTCAAAGACTCTCATTCAGCCATAAAGCTCTTGGAGCACAAAAACGCATCGTGATATTACCATGCTTTGATTTGCCTTGACATCAAGCCTTGACACATTACTTAAATACCCTGGTTTTAGAGTGTGGTAATCATTCAGAATTATGGAATATGTAAAAAATGTCAAGGATTTACCATCTGACTCTCGTTGTATTATAGTACCATAGTTTAAGGGCCTCAGCATGTTCAGGGAATGATTTGCTCAGACTGTGCTGTTAATTCATCCCAGCTCCACCAGACCCCAGGAGAGATGGAGAGATATAGCGCAGCGCTGGCAGACGGCCAAGCAAATATCCAAAATAATATTCAGCAGATTTCAGCAGCCTCCCCAACCCCTTACCACCAACCTTTCTTCCTTGTTTTGCCTTTTATAGACAGTTTTGATTTATATTAATATAGGTACAGCATATGGACTGATGTGTTGATTTATTTTAAACGCTGACTGTACAGCATGGGAAAATTAGTGCACAGAAAATGGATAGAAAAGAAGTACTTGTGCTTTGTCGGTGCTCAGGATTGGACCATTGATTTTCACATTACAGGACTGTCCACACAAACATGGCCAGCTCATCTATTGTTCACTGTCTCCTCCTGTGTGTGCAGATAATGCACCACCCAACGGCCTTCGCTCAGATCCTGATAATGTGTGAAAGGAACCAGGACACAATGTATGTGCATGCATATGATATGAAGGTTTGTTTGACCATTCAGGTTACTAAATATAGAGGTCATCCTATACTCTGTAAGACTGTGTTCCTGCACACTGCAAAAAACAAGTAATCAGAATGGTAAAACTTGAATTGGTTAATTGTATATACTGCAAATATACATCCAATATATTTCATTTTAATTGTAATAAAATAAAAATAATGTAATAATTAAAATAAATGTGCAAATTCACTTTTATTAAAATTATTTTAATAAAATATTTTTTAATTACATTTAAAAATGAATGAAAACAGTATAGAAAGCAGTATTACTTAATCTTTAATTAAAATTTGATCATTCAAAATAGATTTTTAGTTAATTAATAGTATAGTAATAGTAATAGATTAATAGTATCTCACTAATAGTAACATAATATTAATTATATAATATTATATAATTATATTATATAAATATATAATATTCATTACATTTTACAGTGATAATCTATATTATACACAACCAGACAAGCAACCAAGCAATTGTTATATTCAATATTCAGTATCATGCAGTATTGCAGCCTTGGTTTACAGAGACATTTAGAAATAAATTTATAAAATAAAATACAGCCCCTAAACATTTTAAAAGTCCAATTAAATAAATATGCATAATCTTACTTACGATCGAAAACAATCTTGGATTCTGAGATATCAGATTTTTTATTTTGGTGCAAGCGCTAAATTGATTAATATTCAATTTGTTCTTATATTGTCATCTTTATATCCCTCTGTTTGTGTAAGTACCGGACTTTCCCGCTCACATGGCAGACAGAGAAAGAATGCAGTATGTATGTGAATGAATGTGGTCATAGTATTGCTCTATCACTGTCTCTCTATCTCTAAAGCAGCCGTGTTTATGAGAGACTGTGTCGCCTCTGGATGCTTCTGGCCTCAGTCATCCATATTAATGAAGAAGAGCTGCCCTGTTCAGCAGTTCTGCCAAAGGGAATGGATTCTGGATATGGATATCCAGGTTCGATACAGCTTCACGTGAAGGCTTAAAGTGCTTTACTGCAGATTTCCGAAAAGAACATCATGTCAACCGTGTATTCGTTGCAGATGAATAGTGCACAGCAATGCCACTATCATTTATTATAGTGTATCTGTAGTGTTAACATTAGAATTGAACATAAAATGTTAATAAAATGTGATTGGCAGCCTATGAAGTAATATAAATAGCGGAGGAAAAAATCTATTGCAAAAATAACACATTCATCTAATCGAAACCACGTTTGGTTTGCTCTACATGGTTCTCTGGCCTTGTTTATGCAGCTGCATGACATGCTAGACTCCAGATCTTCTCCTTTCTGCATTGAAGACATCACGAGAAGCACCCGGAAAAATGTTCAGCAGGAATTTAGTTTTTAAAAGATGCTATATGTATGTAATAATAAGTGTCAGTCCAGCCTACATTGCACAGATTGAATTGAATGTAATTTATAAATGTTTTTTTTTTATTCAACAAAATTGTATTTGTTTTTTTTAATGAAGAAAAACTTTTTTTAAATTGCCTTGGCAGCTAACAAAAATTACTGAAATAACTATAACGGAAATGAAAGCTTTAAATATAGAAGTATAGAAAATAAAATAAATAAATAAATGAATAAAGTCCCTAAAATTGGACCCACTTTATATTTAGGTGCACTATCTAATAACATTCAAATTAATCATTTGATACAAGACAATTTTTATACATACGATTATAAATGTATAATTATACAAAGATATTGAATAAATAATGGGATCACAAAAGTACTCAAACTTAAAAACATAAATCTAAATTGAAAACTGAAAATCTAATTTGCAATTTGAATAAATACTATAGGTCATGAACCGAACAAATATTGTCATAACTTTCAATGCCACGACATAAGCTGAGGACATGGATATTAAACAGGTAAGCGGCGTTTCCAAACAAGGCATCTGTGAGATGGTTTCAGTCTGCTAGCTGTATAAGTCACAAGTCTTTAGTCAAGCTTTCAATGTCACCCTCGACCCAGAAGGAGTAAATCACCTTGGGGGAATTTCCATTCGGTTTGAAAAGCTGCAGGCTGAGCCCAGCAATCCTTCATAAACACGGCCCAGATAGGCAATCCTCCGCTCAGGGGTCACAGGGAAAGTTTCGTAACACAGCCATCTGTATGTTAGTCATGAGGAGGAGAACATTTAAACATTTTCAGCTTCTGTGAAAACAATGAAGTAGTAACTGAACAACCTGGTTTCTTATTAACATTGTCCTGCTTGACAGATCAATATAAGGAGGGCCTCCAGTTATGAATTATTCTACAGTGGAATGTGCAAAAAAAAGGAATAGCGTGTGCTCCAGAAGGAGGAGGGTGCCCTCCACTGGATTTGGGCTTAATTAAAACACACTGACGGGAACGTTCTGAACTTTTCCTAAACATTTTTTGTGGGTAAAGTGGGTCATTCAGGAAGTTTTAGATTCTTGGAGGCTTGGGAATGAGTAAAAATATATGTTTACGTGCCTCTGATTTCGTCCTTCCTCTGTCTAGACTTCCTATGAGGGAAACCTAGCTATTCTCTTCAAACCACAGAGTCGTCTGCTTTTAGACTGGCCTTAGAAACACAGCACTCCGCCCTACAGCAGGAAATAACTCTGTAATCTACTCAAACAAACCACAATACAGCTTAGCACATATTTAGAAAAATGATATGACATGTGTAAACTGTAGTTGCCGTATGAAAATGTCACACGTTTATGTCAGATAACGTAGGATGAGACAAGATATAAATAGAAAACTGAGTTTTTAAAATCAAATTCAAGACTTCAAACTATTGGGAGAAGAACATACCAATCACATACAACAGCTTTGGAGATATACTGTTTATTCAGTATGTAGCATCAGTTCTGATCTTGTCAAAAAGCAATACCACTGATCAGTGCAAGTATAAACAAACTTTGAGTGCTAACACTTTGATAGAGGAATGAGGAAACACAACTGGAAGGGACGATTGCTCTAAAGCTGAAAAGTAGCAGAGGTCTGTGACATGGCATTATAGAGGAACGTGTTGTTGAAAGGTACAAACTGGTGCGTGATGATTTTGATGGCCTCTTGAGCTGCTGACCCTGCAACAGAAGACAGACAACAGGCCCGTTTACTACTGCCATTATGTTATTGTTCCTTTCTGGATGATTTCTGGATATGCAATTGGATCAAGATGGCAAAGGAAACAGGCAGCTTTGTGCTAACCAAACATATTCTCAGTAATAACCCTAATTGGTTGCCCTAATTTTAACCCATGATTTTTTTCACTCACCTTGTTTGTTCACTATTTAAAGTATACCTTTAAACAGTGAACTAGAGTTCATGTAAAAATGCAAATTCTGTCTCTTATGAAAATTCAACCCTCATGTCGTTCCAAACCTGTAAGACCTTTATTCATCTTTGAAACACAAATTAAAATATTTTTGATGAAATCTGAGAGCTTTTGACTCTGCATTTACAGCAAAGCAACTGACACGTTCAAGGCCCATAGAGAAACTTTTTGTAGAAAAACAAAACTATATCTAACTCAGCAGTTCTTTTCTTCAAGGACGGTCTGATGCCATTATCAAGTGCGTCATGGTACTCTCAATAATGGCATCAGACTTTCTTGGAAGAGAAGAAATGGTTTAATAAAGTCTTTATTTTTGGTTTTCTTTGCGCACAAAATTTTTTCTCACAGCTTCATAAAGTTGATGTCACATGGCCTGTTTTAATGATGTCCGTACTTTCTTTCTGGGGCTTGATCATGGAAATTACACTGCTATATTGCAGGGTCAAAAAGCTCTTGTATTTTATCAAAAAGATCTTGTGAAAAGATCTTAAAGATGGTCTCTTTCATGAATCATTATCGACAGAATTTTGGGTGAACCATCTCTTTCATATTCACACAGTAAAGGTTGCTAAATAGGTTACAGTGGCTACTTGCAAATGGACATTCTGGAAATCTGGATAAAGAAACGAGGGATTCAAATGGATAATTCATATAATCCTATAATATTGTTCATTTAATAAGGTGACATGATAACATGATTGTTTTTCTTTAACTTTGTGATAGTAAATAAAAAGAAGCCAAAACCCCACAGCATAGCACTTGCCAACATTATGCTCCTGCTACAGAAAACCATGAATCATATCAATATTAGATGGAAATAGTCAGAGCCTGACAAACATTCAACCCACTTTGTGAGTGACAGATAATATTTATTTGCAGCACACCACTTAAACAGCTGTATACATAATTAACGAGAATGCATAAGCATTTACATCTCTATTGAATGTGGTCAGAATCCATCCCTGAACACCTCCAAATGTGGTTGCATTGATGTGATCACCAGATGCGCTCAAAATCAAAGTCTTGGTCCTTTACAACTGGCTTTTCCTGTGTTTAAGTGCTATCCGAACACTGTATAATTATTAAAAATGCATATACACTGAACAAAAATATAAACGCAACACCTTTGTTTCTGCTCCGATTTTTCATGAGATGGACTTAAAGATCTAAAATTCATTC
>JAUMHI010000043.1:16948918-16972299 GCA_032359435.1 Enteromius unitaeniatus
AGAAGTGCTCACTATCACACATTTAGACTGATTTGTGAACAATGTTTGAGAGAAATGGTAATATTGTGTATCTGGAAAGAATTTTAGATCCATCTCATGAAAAATCGGAGCAGAAACAAAGGTGTTGCGTTTATATTTTTGTTGAGTGTAGTAATGCAAGCACTGAAGCAAGGCCATGTTTGTATTTACCATATCATTTGCCTTTAAACTTTTAAATCTATATTGTAACGGATGTCACAGTATACATGATGATTGTTTGATGAGGTGTTGATCATGAATAAGTACGTAAACACTCACCTCCCAGAAAAGCGGCGACTGTGTGTGGCTCAGCAGCTCCATAACGGCAGCTGGAAGATATGAAAATAACATTTACACTGTTACCATCTGATTATAAACAGAGGGGCCAGATGAACAGGAGAATGTGTGCTTCTTTATTATCAATATTACAAAACCATTTTTAGCATAAATATTTAGTTTGGTTTGAATATTTCTCTTCAAACCAAATGGGCTTAACTGTGAACTTTAAACTTACAACTCATGAATGTAGTCATCTTTCACATTGACATTCAGACTGTACTCCTGTAGAAGACTGTTTACACACAGCTTGAGTTTGTTAATGTCTTCCTCCACCTGGTAATTGTAGACACCTGAGAGACACAGTCACACTCTTATCATATCAGAGGGACAGAGTTCATATACACCATCGTTTAAAGGTTTGGTGTCCATTTGAATGTTTCTGAAAAGAAATCTGTTATGATAGTTAAGGTAGAAACTGCAATATTGTAAAATATATTGGTTCTTTTTAAAATAAACTGATTTTGGAAATAATACAGTTATATATTCAAGGTACTCCAAGAAAAGTGGCATTACCATAGCACCAAATCCAAAATAAATGCATAAAATAGAGACAAAGCCAAGCTGAGTTTAACATACGAAAAAAAATCTGTGCTATGGTCGAGTGATTCTCAGTTATTATTATTATTATAATTTTTGCCTGTTTTAATGACTGTTCTGACCTGGGTATCGGGAGTGTTGCTGATAGAAGCGATCGACTGAGCGGAGCATGAGGTACAGAACCATCTCGCTGTCGGTGCTGTCCATACAGGATGCTATGGAGACAGAAAAACTGCTTAAAAACACACAGCAACACCCAAGCATGGATATACACAACAATGAACCATGTTAGTAATTCCTTCTAAACAATCCCGTACAGCGACCATAACATTTATAAACGGAGATAAACCACAGGCGGACAGAGAACCGCAGGGAAGACGTACTAATTTCATCTTTATTGAAAGTGTCCATGCTGTATTCTTCTGCCAGAGACCTGCAGCGCACCACTCTGAGGAAAGCTGCGTTTTTACCTGAGGGACACAAAACACCACACAACACAGGCTTTGAGATCATTTCTGGAGAAAGACGTTTTTTTTTTTAATTCCAAAAGATGAGATTTCTCATTAAGTTCTGTAAGCATGAACATCTCGTAAGTAAGTAAACTGAAGGAAAAGGAGAACTGAGGCAGATTATCACAGGATTGGGATGTCTAGTTTAGATAAAGCCTAAAACCAACAAATAATCTGATCTATGGAAGTGTGTGAGTGCAGTACTCACAGAAAAGTTTGATATCCTGTACAGAGATGCTTTCTGGAGGCTTTGGAGTAAACAGATTGTTAATGTTAATGAGCTAATAAAAGAGAGGAACTGCAGTTATTACAGAAGAGGACAGCACGTTGATTTTGTAAATACCTTTCCAACTGATTGTAAAAGTGCTTCAACATGTTTGGACACAACTGCTGCATCCTTCATGGCTTTGTCTCTGTAGCTGAAATAGAACGTTTCGAACAAATGCTATTTTACCATGAACACACTCAGCAGGAGACTGACATGTCTGAGTATGTAACGTTCCTCAGCTGTTGGTCAGCACCAAGAGATTTCGCAAACACATTGCTGCTAATAAAATGTTTCCAGATCCTGGTTTGAATGCTGAATACCTACATGTTTTGTAACTTGATGAATTTGTCTGAATCAGCAATCATATCTGGGATGGTTCCTCGCACAGGTAGCTTTCCATTCCCCTCGTTTCGAACAAAGTCCCGCACTCCTTGTGCCATCACCCAGAAGGATGGGCTCTATAATAAGATATTAAAGAAATAGAAATAATTTTTTTAATTACACCGGAAACAAAATGTGACAATTATATGTGTAAAGGTGGCTTGGGAGTAGTTTTGCACGTTCTTATTAACCTGTGAGGTAATATTTTCACATTGCTCAGTATTAAAAATGTCATCCGTTGCACTGGGGACCTACATTGCAATGAAACAAAGATCAAAATAATTAATATGCAAGGAACATAAACGGTAACTACAGCTTTTCAGGTGTGAGGAGTTCTACCTTGGTGGGGTTCAGAGCTGTGTTCACATTCTTGATTGCCTCTTCAAAGTTCTCTTCATCTTCAGGCGTTCCATTCTCATTCGTGAGGATTCCTAAGAAAATACAGAAATTAAGAAAAACCCACAACAAGAGAAATGAGCCACAAAAGATGGAACGACATGGCATTACATTACCTTCTCTTATGAGTTGTCGGAAAGCTTCCTTCTCCTTATAATTCTTCGGTAATTGAGCGTTGTTCTGGATCAGAGAAGATACACTATGAGAAGGTCTCATAAGAAGTAAATTAGGAGTATAGGAGCTCATGAGGAAATTTCCAAAATTACCTCACTATACCACTTTTCCAAGTATTTGGCAACCACAATTATCCATGGTGTATGACTGTGATCCTAAAAAAAATAAATAAATACAACTTTTCTTAAACTGCATTGATTTAAATGTAAACACAAAGTAATCAGCGATCAATCTGACCTTCTTCTCCATGCTGTCCAGGTCGTAGGACTTTACGTGGTGTTTGAGCTCTGTGAAAGGCTGGTCTAGTCTCAGGTCTTCTAGCACATTATCTGGATGAGATTCGACCACTGTAGTGAAAGACACAGACAGAAATAGATGCATTTACTTAAGTGTTAAGGATATGCAAAATTACATCTTAGCTAAGTTGTTGGATTGCAAGTGAACTGCCCTCTCAAAATGTCTTTACTTCATGAAAGAATAATTGTTACCTGTGTGCTCTTTCAAAATCAGCCTCATGTAACCGATAAGGCCATATGTTCGACATACAAGGAACGGCACGTCAGCCTCCCATAAGACACTGCCCAGCCTCAAACATGTGCTGTCAAAATAAACTTAAATTGATCTAAAGTACCAGCAATACACTCAATCAAATATTAACATGGGTCTTTTATGTAACATGCCCGTTTGGTAATGCATTTAAGAAATCCATGTTAATAATTAAGAAACAAAACGATTTGTATTAGAGTGGCAATACCTTTCTGGAAGCTGGACAGCAATTACCAGACTAAATCTGTGAAAAAACTCAGGGTCGTTGTCCAAAAGCTTATCAGGACTCTGAATACACAGATACATATTTCAAAAAGAGAGATAAAATGAGATGAAAGGAAAAAAAAACAAACTACCTTACAAAAGCTAGAACACATTTGCGTGACCTTAAATCCCTTTAGATTTAACATTTATGATTAAATGTTATTAATACTGCACTCATATGTACACAACTGTTTTTTTTCCCAGTACACTTTAAGACTTTAAATTAATTTATTCCTGTGATGGCACAGCTGAATTAGCATCAGTGCTCAACATTTAAATTTTAAGCCATAAAATATCATTACATATTATATGTTAAACCTTAAAATATAAGACCATTGCTTAAGGTTTTAGTCACTGCATATTTCCTATTCTTTCAACTTCATAGTTTTGCGAAGATGTCTTTCTATAGCCGTGTATGTACTACAAGTAAAACTACTATACATTTCCTTTAACACTAACCTCTTCTACAAAGTTTCCAGACACGTCACTATTGAGCTCCTGAAGCAGTTCAGTAGCAGCCTGAGCCCTGTTCTGCAAAACAAGAACAACATCATTCAGCATACACATCCCTTCAGGATAGAGCTGTGATATACACACACAGTTCTGTGCTTACCTTCCCAATACTGCTGCTGGTGAGAAAAAAACTGCAGAACAGATTGAAACATAACCTGAATCAGAAGCTTCTTCAGTACTGTGCAATCTGATCAATTAATCCATACATCAGACTATAAACAAAAATCAGTTTCAGACTGATATGAAAACAGTGATTGACAGGTCAGTGACTTTACTTGTTTCCAACATCCTCTCCTGACACCTTGTGCCCATCCACTATGGTAAAGGCTCCAATTCCTAGGAAGCAAAACAGAAAGTCTATTATTAACACAATAATCTATATGAACTGAAGATGTCTCAGTGTTACGTGATTTCAGATCCTGATGTTGATACCTGGCAGCACAAGGTTTTTCAGTATTTCAGTGCCGGTTGCAGTGGCGTTGATGAGACACACATGAGCATTTTCAAGGGCTTCCTGTCCATGATCTCCCCATAACCTGACACAAACATACAGGACAGCAACCATGACCAGTAACGTTAGAGTAATCACATAATCAACAACAGGCAAGCGATTCAAGCAGATGAATACACCGGGAAGGTTGTTAATAAATGAGTCTTATTGTGTTGTTGTGAAGCATTGGATGAAAGCATGATTGATCAGTGGTGACTCTAGGATGATTAAAGCTCTTGCTGTGACCGATGGGCCTCTATGTATGTCGTTGATGCAATTGGAGATCTTAAACCAACGCTGAAGGAGAAGCGCTGTGCATGAATACTGCATTATTCGGTCTGATACCGATCTGTACCTGAGCTGCCGATCGTACTTCTGCTCTTTGCTCGTTTTATGGTCTGTCATGGTCCTCCGTCTCTGTCCGTCTGTGACGGCTGGGTCCTACCGGCACGCTGCTGTTGCACAATCTGGAGATTGACACTCGCAGATTCGGTACAGACAGACTTGTTATTGTTTCGGTCGGCCCAGAGGTGGAGCCATTGCGCCGCTTAAATGATGAGTTTTTTTTTAATATTTGTCCCTCTCGGGGGTTGTTACGTTTTTTCCCCCTCACCTTTCTTCACAAGAATTTGATTCGAATTTGGTGAAAAGGGAAAGCAGGGCTTTATTTGAAGTGTCAGTGGGTCACAAACGTTTTCTTTTCTTTATTTTTTCCCTTACATTTTCTATGTCGATGAATGACTGACTTTCCAGAGTTTACACAGATTCACTCTAACGAAGTCACGCCATTTTGTTTCACAGAATCACATCAGTTTATCACAAACCATCAAACATAAACCAGCATGTCTAGCTTTCATCAACTTTAACATCAGGGAACTTTTCACTCTGAGAACTAAGGGAGAAAAAGCACAGTCTCGCCATATCTTTTCTTTACTTCAAGTCCTCGAATAAACAAATTTGACTTTATCTTGACAGTCCACATGATGGCTTTACCTCCTATCCTTCAAGAAACAACATCAACGACAAAACAATTCTGTTAGCATGCCACATACATCAAGTAATCATCATAAATAATCCATTACATTCACAACTGTACATCTAGAGAATGCTATACAACATCTTCAGCTGTGACTGTTCTGTCATCTTTCATTTATAATATTTCCTGTTGTATTTAATTGTTATTCTTTGTTTTGGCAGGTGCACCGTAGGTTATCTCTGACGTGGCATATAAAGTGAACTTTTCATTCAACTTAAACTAAAAGCTGCCTAGCTATTTTGGTGTTATCAGTTTTGGAAATGACAGTCATAGAGTTGAGGTAAGCCACCCAGACAGCAGCTCTGACTCAAACACATTATTTTTATTGCATCATGTTCAAGTCATTGTTTTGAAGTAGCTCAAGCATGCTGTTAGACGAAAGTAAATGTCTCATCATAGTGCACTTTTTGCTGCCGTTTAATTTCTTTTTTCTGCTGTCGCAGCAGTTTTCACAAGCAGCTAACTTTTAACATACAGCATGTCTTTATCTTTTGCTCTAAAATCTGTTATTTGAATGTGAAAAAAATATCTTCAGTCTGTTGCTGTTTCAGTTATTGTGGCTGTAGCTGTACATGTAAGACCTTTTTGTAAAACATTGATATTTCTGTGTGTGTGTGTGTGTGTGTGTGTGTGTGTGTGAGTGTGTGCAGGACCCACTTGCAGGATAATTTTCCTGACGTTGCATGTAGAGGTTTGGTGTCAGGCACCTTAATTTTTAAAGAGCGCCACAGGTTCTCAAGTAGACAGTGATCAGACATTAGAATGGGTAGGCATTCACCCTGAACCACATAATGATCATGTAACTATGAGGATTGCCTGTTAGAGCAATCACTTTTGATTTATTTAAACCTAGAGTTTATGCAGAAACCTTTATAAACAACACATTTATTATTATTATTTTTAAATACAGTCAACCAAAATACCTATTTTTGTTATATGATTATACTTATTTATTATAGCCTAATAAAATGTTTATTATAAATGCAAATTCTCACAAATTGTTTTTTTTTTAATAATGTCCATTGGTCAAACCAGAGACAATTGGCTAGTAGCCTTTTTTCTTTTTTCAGCATCCAACAATAAAGTGATCAAATACTTTTACTTAAACATTGTGAAGTACTTAAAGGCTTTTTTGCCTAAGGGTTAAGGGAAACACCAAGTGAGCTCTGCTTTTCTAAATAGCCAAGGAGTGCACAGTGATGCTCACTTTTATGATTAATTGGTTGATTGGCAGTCCACAGTTAAATTATATGCTAGTAATTAAAATTAAGTTAGTTATTCAAATATTTAACAGGTCTAGACAGAAGTCCTCCTCACTACACACACACACACAGCACAATCGGCTTTAAAGGAGGCGGGGCTTGATGGGATCAGCTCATCTGTCAATCACAGCGCTCTTCATTCATTCACCTGTTACTGCTGTCATCAGACTCGGTCCACACACAACTCTCCTCTGCACCATTCAAGACACTTCTGCGCTCTTTGCAACATCTAACCCGCTCTTCACAGAAGAGGGAGCAATGACTGGCCATCACTGGGGATATGGGGAGGACAACGGTAAGTTAATTGCAGTCATTTAATTGCCGCCCGAATCTGTTTACAAGAAATCATCAAACTCCAAATTTCTTTTTTGTAAATCGGTTTTGACCACTGTCCGTGCAGTGATTGTCGAGCTTTTCACACTAAAATGCATGCATTAAATACAATTAATAAATAAATATTTCTGAAATGGTGGAAACTGCTTTCAAGAGTAAAAGACTGATATTACGTCAACGCTGCACTACAGAGTAGAAACTTATAAAAAGAAAACTGTTTGTGCAACTTCTGAAATGAGACATTATTTTTGCCGCAACAGTAGGCCTATAATAAAGTTAAAAATATGTTTTTTTTTATAAATTGCACGACTAACGTTAATCATTTTAGCTTGCTGGTCGACTATTTAGGTGGAAAATATGTTTATGTTGACCTTTCTGTTGATTTGAACAGATATTCTGTTCATTTTACGATATAAAATCAATGAAATCAAACAATTGAACAACAAATACGTTAACAGTGAAAACGATTGACATTTATGTCTTTTAGCAAGCACTCAATTAAAAGTAGATACAACTTTAAGCCTGAAATCAAATAGGCACTATACACATTACTGGAGTGTGGTGGATTGTAGTGACTGTGGGAAATATACCTTTGCAAGTTAATCCATCAAAACAATTTGTTTGTCTTCATAACATTTAATAATATTTAGCCTAATAAAAAAATCAGGAAAGGAATGGCATTCTTCTGATGACATCAGTTTGCCAACTTTAGTGCCATGCGGTTAGGACGGCAGATCCAGGCGAACGCTTGAAAACATACAGAGGTGGTGAGAAAGTGTGCTAAAATAAATCAGACTTCATAAAGTGTATCATGGTTATCTTGGGAGAACGTACATGCAGCACACTTTTGTCAATCTTTTTTTCAGTTGGTGTGGCCACTAATCATTTTAGTTTTCTGTTGTTGGTGTGAACAGACAAGCCAGAATTTTGATCAGATAACATGAAGTGCACAACTTGATGAGTGTTCCAGCCAAATTAGTAAATTAGTATAGCCATCCTTCAGTGGGTCAGTGTTAGTGAGTATCATTCATAACATGTCCAGTCATCCGTCGTTAGATTTAGTGTAGCATATTTGGTTGTCCCATCCACCGTTAATGCGAGATTAGCCCAGTTATCTTTTAAAGGGATAGTTGCTGCTTAAACAAGGTAACCAGGCTGTAAGTGATCTCAAGCCTGGCCTCCTGCTGAGTTGCAGATAGCTACATTAAAAACAGGAAGTTGCAGTAAGTTACGTTTACTTTTCACTGTTTCAAGATTCACTGTTATTACATTTCATTAATGTCTGGTTGGTTAATATTGTTTTTCTAGGTCCAACAGAATGGTACAAAGACTATCCCATTGCTGATGGGAACCGCCAATCACCCATTGATATAGTCCCTGCAGATGCTGTATTTGATGCCAGACTGTCTCCTATCTCGCTGTCTTACAACAACTGCACCTCTGTCAACATATCAAACAACGGCCATTCTGTGACAGTGGAGTTCATCGACTCTGATGAGAGATCAGGTTGGTATTGGTGACGTAACTTTATCGCCAAGTTACTGTCATGGTTGGTTGATTGGTCTCCTGATGTTCTTATTTGAGTTTTCGCACACAACTAGTTTCTGCTTCTTCTAAGACCAGCTCTCATGCTGTACACAGCCACTGTGAAGTTGTATGTTGTAAAATTGTGTTCAGTCATTCTTAGATACAAATATACAGACTTAAACTAAAATGAAAATAGAGGCTGATCCAAAATATGAGTAACAATTTTGAATAATATGAACGTAGTACACGCAGCAGAAAGAATGAAAGAAATCCTGCTTAATGTGCACGAATGACCCTGTCATTTTAGTTCTCTTCTTACCACTTGAGCTCTGGAATGTAATGACTGTTATATGAAATTGCTCACAACAAAAATAGTAACTCCGTTCATTCTGCAGTAATTAAAAGGGAGGAGAATTTGTGGTCTGAGCCCTCTTACAGGGAAACCTATTACGTAAGATGTAATATAAGTCTCATGTATCCTCAGAATTTGTCTGTTTCAACCTCAAACCAAAGTTTAATCTCAAAATACCCCACAGATCATTTAGAAATCCATGCTGTAAATGGCATTTTTTTTTTATTAGAGGCAAAAACATGCTGTTTCCCTGCATATATCTTTAATGAGCAAATGAGGTGATGCTCCCCGTGCATGCCTCTGTCACTCAGGCAACAACAAACAAAACATCTGTTTGGTTTTGATTATCAAAGATCAATCGCGGTCACTCTTACTTGGCATTGCAGTCTTCGTCGTCATGAAAGTTTATTATTTGCATGACATGGCTTTAAAGGCATATCAATTTACTTCTGATGAATGGTTTCCTGAGCACACGCACACAGATGTGTCAGTTCCAAACTACATGCACTTTCACATCTTATTGTGCTAATACACACAAGTTTATATCAAACACACATTCACATAAGCACAGTTTGTGAATGTCAAAGCTGGGAAAGAATTAGATGTGTATATTAGATGCGTATCAGATGCGACAGCAGGATTATATACAGTATGCTGCTAATATGACTCAAACAACAAAAGAAGAACAGAAAATTACTCTCTGTTCTTGATTGAAAACTTTAGTTGATTACATGCTGCTGTTAAATGCTCTGAACAGCTTATTTAAAGTTTCTGATTTATGGTTAAAATGAACAGTGGATGGATTATTTCCACACTACAGGGTGCTTGTGAATTTTGTATAACAGGTCCCCTTTAAAGGGATCAACAAAATGAACATTTTTGTCATTAATTACTGATGTCGTTCCAAACCCAGAAGACCTTCGTTGATCTTCGGTACACAAATTAAGATATTTTTGATGATATCAGAGAGCCATCAGTCCCTCCATAGACAGCAATACAACTGAAATGATTCCAGGTCCAGAAATGTGGTAAAAACATTGGTAAAACAGTCCATGTGACATCAGTGCTACGAGAATACTTTTTTGGAACGAAGAGAACAAAACTCCTAACTCACATCTTCCTTCATTTTAGAGAGTATCGCTATGTATGCATACGCTTTCCTATTGGTGTAGACAACAGCAGATTACGGTGCATGCACGTGCTTTTCCCGGATGTAAATGAGGCTGATTACGTCAAATACGTTAAAATGTGCATAAGCGCTGTGTTGTGAAAATTGTGTCAAAAGACGTAACGCACACTGTAAAAAAATAAATAAATAAATACATAAAATTACAAAAACAAAACCCCTAAAATTACAATCAAATATCTTATAAAAATAAAGTGCAAAAACTATAATTTTACAGAAATTTTCATTAAAGGTTTTACAGAAAAATATATAATATATATATATATATATATATATATATATATTTTTTTTATTGTTTAATTTACAAGACTTTACTTTAATTTGATGGTTTTTGTTTGGCAGCCGTAGCTGCCAGTCATTCCACTGTTTTTTACGGGACTTTTTTACAGTGTAAACCCCTTATTTTACAGATTTTTTTTTCTAGATGATTACTAGGAAAGCGCTAAAGGTTCTACAGAAAAACACTGTTATTTTACAAATCAATAAAGTTTTAAAGCATGCTCAAGATGGAAAATTTTGTTTTATTTAGTAGACAAAATACAAAGGGTGTACAAATAAAAGGTTACATTTCAGTTTTGTTTTGTTTTTTGTTAAAGAAATACAGTACATTTAGCAATGAGAGACCGCAAATAGCATTGCAACTATGAACAATAATAATAATAATAAGATTACACTTAACTTAATTGAAATAGCTTCATTAAAGATTACAAATGTATTTTTACTTGTTTATTTTAATTTGTGTGTTGTTACATTTACTTAATTGATTAAATGGTGATTTTACATTGCTTATAACCAGGATTAGATGCATCTGTGCTATCCAATGTTTACCACCTGTCATTTCTCTCAGATTTTAGGGTTTAGTGCAGGGGAGAAGAATAGAGTAAATTCAGTTATTTTGGTTTTGTAAAAATTGTAGCATCTCAAAACTGAAGATGAGTCACTGATGTCACATGGACTGTTTTACCAATGTATTGCTGTGTTTCTGGATCTGGGATCATTTCAGTTGTATTGCTGTCTTTGGAGGGACGGATGGCTCTCTGATATCATCAAAATATCTTAATTTGTGTTCCAAAGATGAAACTACGGGTTTGGACGACACCAGAGTGAGTAATTAATGACAAAAATGTAGTTTTCAAGTTTCACTTATAAAACATCCTTGTCTGTGAGAATGAGAGCTAGGCAAAAAGAAATTGAGACGTATATAAAGTAAGGAAAGATTGAAGACAGTGTCTTGGCTTCAAGTGTTATAATAGATTTTTTTTTTTTTTTACTTTGTGCTCTGACTCTGAACTGAACTATTAGTGGTAAGACGCCCCTATTTCAGATACTTGTTGTCTTTGCATTTTGAGTGAGTGTTTAAAAAGGGTGATAGTCACCTTACATGCCAGTCAGGGGGCGTTCACACAGAACATGTTTTTGCATTTCTTTGCACTGCTTTTCCATAGTCTTTTTTCTATGTAAACATACAGACGTGTTTGACTGTTGCGCTTGCAGCATGCATCTTGTGCAATTTTAATGCACGAGACAGCATTCTGAAACATGGCACTCAAAAGAAGCTTATGTCTCTATACGTTGCATTTGATATTCATTCCTGCCCTGTTTTCAAATCCAAAAACGCATTCAGCTTAAATGGCCCCTTGAACTGCTCTTTCCTTTTGTTAGTGATCCAGGGAGGTCCTCTGGAAAACATGTACAGACTTAAACAGTTTCACTTCCACTGGGGATGCAAGGGTTGCAGCGGCTCTGAGCATACGGTTGGTGGGAAAACCTACGCTTCTGAGGTGAACTCTCTGTCTGCTCTATATTATATTTGTCTACACGGTCTTCATAATCCCAATCATTTGGCTTGAACTCTGTCTCTCTCCAGCTTCATCTGGTTCATTGGAATGCCATAAAGTACAAATCTTTTGGTGAGGCGGCAGCAGCACCTGATGGCCTGGCTGTACTTGGCATCTTTCTGGAAGTTAGTTTTGATGTGAATCACCACACGTTTAAAGGAATAGTTTTCCCAAAAATGAAAATTTGCTTGTATATGTACTCGCCTTCAGGCTGTCCAAGATGCGCATTGTTTCTTCTTCAGAACAGATTTGGATAAATTTCGTTGTTCACCAGTGGATCCTCAGCTGTCAATGGGTGCCATCAGAATGAGAGTCCAAACTGTTGTTAAATAATCCATTTAATTAATTTCTTGTGACGCAAAAAGCTGTTTTTCAAAAGATAAAAATTGTGGATCATTGTTTTTCTAATGCTGATGTACTGTAATGCTATTTTTTCCAAATCTGTAATGATGAAGAAACAAACTCATCTTGGATGGCCTGAGAATTTGTACATTTTTTGGCAAACTGTTCCAAATACAAAAAAAATGTAGCATTAGTTCAAGAGCATGTGATTTGTATTAGAATTGACCACATTATACAATTTAGAAGGACAAGAAAATAACAAGTGTTTAAATAAAGTGATCTATGATTTTTAATATTATAAACATCAAATAGAGAAAGACAAAAATTGTGCATACTGTACCTATTCTAATAATGTTTTTTGTTTGTTTCAGATAGGTGATGAGCACAGAGCTCTTCATCAGATCACAGATGCCTTGTATATGGTCAAATTCAAGGTGTGTGTATTTATGTAGTAAATTTATTAAGATTGGGGACAATACAAATTTCTGAATGAATATATTAATTCAATGAAGGTCTTCAGGTAGCTTCCCAAACATATGTGGCACTTTAGTCCCCTTTTTTGCATCTGATTGAATTTGGAAACACCCAGATGCCTCTTTGCATGTGATTTCATTTGGAAATATTTGTCTTGAAAAATGTTAATCAGGTTCTAAGGATTCAAATGAGCACCTCCTAAAGGTTTTTTCTAGTGTCTGACACCACCACAGATTAGTGGTTTTGTATTATGAGTAATTCTCTATTTATCCAGCATACACAATATTCATTCATTTCTGAATGAACCAAATTCTGAAATTCTATAAATTTTCTTCAATAGCATAAATTCAACTAAAATGTCAAGCAAATATGCATAAGACCCTAACCAAATATCCTGTAGTGTAGAAAACTAAATGCAATGTATTAAAAGTTGATCATAAAAAAAATAATAAAAAAAACACATTAGTCAGCCACTTATCGTAATATTGTGGCGTGTGTCTGCTTCTTCAGTGTATTGTGATTACAGCCCTGTTAGTGCATCTTTAGTGTCGAAAAGCTCTGTGTTACAGTTCAATAATTTTATGCCTTTTTGTTTCTTGTAGGGAAGTGTTGTTGATTTTAAGGGCTTTAACCCAAAGTGCCTCCTGCCGAACAGTCTGGAGTACTGGACGTACCCAGGCTCCCTCACCACTCCTCCGCTGAATGAGAGCGTCACATGGATTGTGCTGAAGGAGCCTATTTATGTGTCAGAGAAGCAGGTGAGTTGCCTTCATACTTAAGATTTTGTTTAACATTTTTATTAACCATACCATAAACTGTATTGCTAATGATTGTTATGACCATCATCAGGTGTATTGACATATGTCGGTTTATGAAAATGAATGGTTGTGGAGGGAGATGGATGTGGGAAGCACTCCCGCTGAATCAAAATTATTGGTAGTGATGTAAATTAGGGATGGTCCACAGTACCCCAGTGCGTTGGTGGTGACAGTCAATCTGGTCAGAAATGATCTCATCTGCTGACACGATTGCATGTCTGATTTCTTTAACTGATTTGGCATAACTAAATGATTATATATATATATAATCATTATATAATCAAATATATTTTTTGGAACCTGTGATATTTTTTATTTTTTTCTCTCCTCAGGATTCTTTGATGAATAATATGACGGCGCTTTAGTGTCACCAACAAAAAAAAAATCTAAAACTACGAGAATAAATTCGTAATGTTACGAGATTAAAGTCGAAATAAAATATTTAGTATAGTGCACTTGTAAATGACCCGGATGGGGAGAAGGACAACAGATATAAGCATATTTGAATATTGTTGCATCCGAGCGGCTGCTTGATGTTACTGGGATGAGATCTAAGAACTCGTGGAAACCGCTTAATATCAAGAATATAATAAGAAGTCCACATTCCTCTGGGGGGCGCTGAAGCTCTCTTATTTAACCCTTATTAATAAACTAAAGACATTTATGTGGGATTATTAGCAGAAATTATATTGTGTAATATTTGCGGGGGCAACAAGCTTAAGGAAATAATATTTCATGTCTCCCATTGGATTCGTTATAGTGCGCCACCCAATAGCAATAAGATTAGTCCCTTTAGTAATTTTAGAACAGTCTCAGCTTTCAGTTTTATAGCAAAACACAAGTAGTGCCTCACAGTAATGTGTTGCTCAAGCTCTTTACTGAAAGGATGGCTGTATTATAGATATACG
The DNA here is from genome assembly GCA_032359435.1 of Enteromius unitaeniatus. NCBI lineage: Eukaryota > Metazoa > Chordata > Actinopteri > Cypriniformes > Cyprinidae > Enteromius > Enteromius unitaeniatus. Next base: position 16,963,430 of record JAUMHI010000043.1, read on the forward strand.
TAACATGCCAGACACCCAGCAATCACAATAATGTTCTGCTGTGTTTCTTTTGTTATAAAACAGCTCGTCTTTCAAATGAATGTGTTTTTCCTCTTTGTTTCAAGTGTACAGCAAGATATAGAAGTGAAGGAGCATCAGAGGGAAAACAGGCTGTAGACTAATTACAGTGATTTCAGCTATATGTCAGGCTATAATATTTATGTCATGTTATAATATACATATTGTTCGTATTTTGCTAAAAAAACTGAAAGCTGAGACTTTGTTGTAAAATTACTATCTTATTGCTATTGGGTGGCGCACTATAACTAATCCTTACGAGATATTATTTCCAAGCATACTGTCCCGCGAATATTACACATTCTGCTAATAATTCCACATAAATGTCTTTAGTTTATTAAAAAGGGTTAAATAAGAGAGCTTCAGCTACCCCCAGAGGAGTGTGTGAGCTGATGTTAAGATCAAAAGATTACGCGGTTTCCACGAGTTCTTAGATCTCATCCCAGTAACATCAAGCAGCCGCCCGGATGCAAAAATATTCAAATATGGTGGCCTTCTCTCCATTCGGGTCATTTACAAGTGCACTATTCTAAATATTATATTTTGACTTTATTCTCGTAACATTACGACTTTATTCTCATAGTTTTCTTCGATTTTTGTAAAACACAACATAATTTTTTTACCAAATATAAAGCATTTCTAAAAAGTAAATCTATGCTGTGACTTTTTTGTTCATTTAATAGATCCTTTGTTAATAAAAGTATTTCTTTCAAAGAAGAAAGAATAAAAATGTACTGAACAGTAGTGTAACATTAAACTATTGTAACGGTAGTTTTGAACATTATAATCCATTTTAAATAAATACTTCTCTTTTTAATATTTTAATGATCAAAGAATCCTAAAAAACTATTAAGCGGCTCAACTGTTTCTCACACTGATAATAAAACATCAGCGTATTAGAATGATTTCTGAAAGGTCTGAAAGTGACACTGAAGACTGGAGTAATGATGCTTTGTATCACAGGAATAAATTGCATTTTAAAATATTTACACAGAAAACTGTTTTTTTAAATTGAAATCGTTTTTACTGGATTTTTAATCTAATAAATGCAGCCTTGATGAGCAGAAGAAACATCTTTAAAAACCATTTAATATCGTACTTACCCCAATTTTTTGAATGGTAGTGTGTATATATACCTTTTATGTAAAAAGGAAGATCACCAAATCAGCATATTAGATCAAGAATCATATGACTAAAGCAATGATTACTGAAAATTTTGCTTTGCTACCACAATAGTAAATTACATTTTAAAATAAATTGACTTAGAGCATTGTTTATATTTTCACTTTTTTTGGATAAATGCAGCATTAGTGAGCATAAGAAACTTTTTTTTTTCTTACTGACAGCAAACTTGTGAGTGTGTATGTCCTTTGCTTTGAAAGGTCATATTACTAGATTTGCTTTTCAGATCCATAAGTCTTTGTCCATCTGAAAGACTGCAGTGGATTTGGTCTTGGCTCTTGTCTAGTCCCTCAGACTTTGAACTAGGAAATTGAATTAAAGTAAGCATGAGCAGTTTGGCATGTTGGCGGCATAGTCGTGACCGCGGCCTAGTGTGTCTGGCATGAGGCCACAAGACTTTGATCTTGTACAGCTTATTAAAATGATTGATGAGCTATAAGTAGCAAAAGCTCAGGAGGTTCACAGTGTGGAGAACCAAGCCTGTTACATAAGACTTGATACCAAAGTTGATTTCTTTTGCAGTGCAGCGTGTCACTTTGCCAGGTTCTGTCTCACATGCTGTTTTTTTTTTTTAATGCTTTTTGGACTTAGATGGGAAAGTTCCGGATGCTGCTGTTTAACGGAGAGGAAGAAGATGACCGAAAGCGCATGGAGAACAACTTCCGGCCACCACAGCCGCTGAAAGGAAGGACAGTGCGGGCCTCTTTTAAGTAGCCTGGACCACCAATTATGTTCAACTATATATCAAGACTGCTCTAGAATCACCTCTGAGGTTGAAATGTGAATAATAAGGGTGTGGGGTTTGTTCATTCGTGTCACTCTCTCTGCTGCTTAAAGGTTTTGGCCGATGAGCTCAAACACAGTTTGACTTTGACATTGATCTCTTTGAATCCGAGGCTCTACATTTTTAGATCCAACTTGATCAGGCTTGTGCAAACAGATCCTTTTTGCAGGTGCCTGAGGTAGTTGTGCTTCCAAAGGGTCCAAGCTGATGGGGTCTGATAAGCTGCATGGCTGTCGTCTGCTTTCTCACCGCTATAGGAAAGGGTCAGTAATCCAGGATCCTGAAATTGAACCCATTGTTAACGTATAGGGCATGTGTGGTGTTATTTAAGCTGTTCGTAGTAAGGCTCATGGTGCCTCCAGGAATACAGACCTGGTGGTGGTAGGATGGCACTCCATTAATCGCTGAAAGTTGCATGAATACATGAAAATGTCTTAGTAATGTATGTAGATAGCATTTCTGTTTACTTGATTTTTGTAGTGAATGTTCTTGGATTGTCAGTAAAGCCTTATAAATGCTCTTTGGGTAATAGGAGGGTGATGTTTGGGGGTTGAAGTGACTGATGGATTACACTGCTCACACTTTAAAAACAGTTCCTATTATTAATGTAATTCCTAATGGAATCTCTGGCACGGCTGTAGGAGTGTTACGGAAGATCTCTAACAGGTCAGAGCTGTATTAAGACTCGAGTCCTGGACAACATCCAGCTGAAATGGTAGGGATTTTCTTTTGGGTGTGTGGTGGCTGGCGTGGTTTCATATACATTTTATATTGTATTTAGTTTTTATGGTCAAAATAAAATGATAAAATATGTACAAAATAAAATTATTTTAATAATCCGTGTGTCTTTGTTACTGAGTTGATTTGTCATTGTATTTATGCATTAAAATGTTCAAAATGCATTTTTCACAGACAGAACAAAGCAAAACTAAAACCATTTTGATGCAACAAAATTTTACAAAAATCTAATTTGAACACACTTCTTCTTTAACGCGGAAGTAGCCTATGGGAAAGGCTTTTCGGTTCGCCACGCTAAATAATGAGGAGAATAACAGCGTGCAGTAAACAATAATGGTAAACTAATACATATCTGTGCGCACGCATGATTAATGTAAACAATGATGAGAGATTCCATTCTCTGTGAAACAGCTGAAGAGGTTAACTGGAGAGAATACCATGTCCTTGCTACTTTTTTTTGCAACTGGGAACATAGCAGTTGCATTGCTGTCTATGGAGGATTTGAACAAAAGTATCTTCGTTTGTCTTCCGAAACAAACAAAGGTCTTACGGGTTTGGAACAACATGAGGGTGAGTATGTTATTTCATGAAAGACATTTAATTTTTGTGTGAATTAACCCTTTAAGTCTATCGTGGCTAAATGTTTGCCATCTCTCTCTCTTCACCGTTCCCACACCTCAGATCTCAATTGCATAACATATTACCCTTTTAGTTTTTAAAGTAAAAAGTAAAGAAAATACTATATGAAACTTATTGAAACAGCCAGTGGCCACTTCATAAACTTAGCTACCAGGTCAAGGCTGTCTTATGAACTAGTCTTTCTGTACCAACAAGCACTAGTCAAGGGGTAAGCAAAGCAGTCTTGCTTTTCCAATACAAATAAGCTGGATTAAAAAAGTTTTCATTCCTAAAGAAATAAAAAGAAAAAGATGACAGATAGACACACACACACACACACACACACACTTTTTCATTGGATCTAAGCCAAAATACCTTTATCTAAGCATATTTGAAAAGTTTACATCTGGGAATTAGGTATAGTTACAATGATTTTGGTTCTAGACTTTTCTTTCTCAAGTATTCATCTGTTTTTTGTAAGATGCCAAATGTCTAATAAACATTTGAAGAAAATAAAGAAAAAAGTGAACTTGCAGCACAATAATATTATTCTCACTAATGCTCATCATTAGTTTATTTTAATCAGACCCATAAGGAATTCATTTAAAGAGGAATTAAGGAGTATGGAGCCTCTCTGTCGCCCTCATATGGTGATAATGCATCAACAATAATTTCCATTACGTTTGTAGATGAGATAGGTGGTACTCTGTTTACATTGAAAAAAAGTTGCATGGTAGCCTTAGCTTACTGCAGCTGTAAAATAATTTGTGATGACAGGTTTCTATTCAAGTTATTATATTCATTGTTCCTACATTACTGAAAACATTTCATACATTTTTTTCATGCTTTGCTTCAACAATAAACTGCAGAGCAGGCTGTTCTGTCCTCAAAGTTAATTTGATTTAGTAAATGTTCATTTAAATATTTTGAAGTCACTAATGACCTGAAAGTGATTTGAAATCAGTCAGCACGTATTATGCATTTATTTATTATCAGTACTGCATATATTTACACCCCATAAGCTTTTAAGCATTTACCAAAAACTCTAGCATGTGTGCCGAACACGTTTTCCCGTAACACAGCAGTTTTTCAGTTCAGTCTATGTTTACAGCCGTTAGAATTGACAGAGGCTGGATAATGTTTAACCTCGTCGATCTGTGAGTCACCATTTTCCTGCAGGCAGCAGTCTAAGTGTCTTGGTGTGGAATATTCAATAGCACAGACTCGATCCATCAGGTAATCAGGCTAAGGCTCATTACACGGGGAGAGAAAGGATAATAAGAAGGTCTGAGGGGTGCTCACTGTTTGCCCAGCCATGTGCTGCGGTGATACGCACACAAAACTTCAGCAATAATCAAGGCCGGAGCATGTCTACTGCTGCAATTAGCTGGCCTTGACATTTGCTCTTAGTTTTTCCTCGAATGAGACATTTTCAAAGACAATGTGCTTAGGATGTTCATATTAGCTTTCTAGCAATCAGCTGGCACTTGTCTGCTTAAAAACAATATGAATATACTGTAAACCATGCACAAATACAGCTGTACGGTAAAAGATTTTTTGTGCTTTTTAAAATTGACTTCACTTTAAAGGTTACAAAAACATCTGGCTCAATTCGTCTTTTTCTGAAGGGTGTCTACACTGTACATATAATATATGTCTTATATGTATTAATATTAATAACATTAATAAAACAATAAGAACATGTAAATATTATTGAGCGTCTTTGTAATTATTTGTCAAACATACTAGCGATTTCTGAGTGAAAATTGTTTCACTACAAGCTTTTGTTTCAGTGGCAGCATTGTTTTCACTCAGAACTTGCTTTGAATTGAACATGACATTTTAAAGAAGAAAGAGTGAAATAGAATTTTCTTGAAAAAATAACAAAATGATTTGTACAGTGTCCGCCAGATGGCAGCATACAGCTACAAAGTCAAGAGGGTTTAGCGTGGCATTGTAGGCCTTCAGTGTACTTCAACAGGCACCATAGACAATCAAATTCATTTAATAGTCAATACATGTTATATTATTGTGCTGTATTATTTAATAAAACATAACAACATCAAACCTATATCGCATGCATTCTGTATTTATAGCATCAGTAACGTCATACACACTTCCTTTCTCCAAGGTCATGCGTTTCCTGATGACATCATAGTATCTGATCCTGTGCATGAAGTGATGATGTCATGCGTTTGGTCGCTAAGTGATCCCAGGTGGAGGCATATCTCTGTTGCCTCCGTTGTCTGTCATTTGAGCAGTCTGATTTATGGAAATGTTTCTGTTTGCAGCTTCATTAACTATGAAAGAGGCTGGATGTCTAGTGTATATTTAACATATTTGCAGAAATAGAATTCCCAGAATAGCCACTGGGCACAGATCAAGGATACCTGAGCAAGCACAAAATGTATGGCTGCAATCAATGTGTCATGTAATGTAAACTGCATCTGGATGCCTTAAAAATAGCAGCAAGCTGATATTTTTGGTAGCGTGCATATAACCACTGTCTCAATCTGAGAAATAACCAATATCGCCCGAGGGAAACCAAAGCAGGCTGAAGATAAAATCACAAACCCAAGCTATTGCTTGCTCCTTGTTAGTCGTTAAATACGAGACATGGCCTCATGGCCTTTCATTTTCATTTTTTTTTTTCAAAGTAAATGTCATTAAATGTTATGGTGTTTTAGATGCAGCCTCAAGCTCCCGATCCTGTTTATCTCACAGGCTAAGAATACACCATCAGACAACTACTTTTAAACTATTTAAAGTGTCAAATACTTTATTCAGCTGCTATATAGTGATTGTACAAGACTGTGATATCGATAAATTGACTTGTAGTCAATCAGTCATTCTGAGTCAATCTAAATCTGCTATCCCACTTTCCTTCTTCTATGTAACATTAGGAAAACATCTTGTTTCTCATTTTCTTATTGTTAACGGTCACCAAAACTATCAAAATATTTCCTTTTGTGTACCGCAGAAGAAAGTCATAGAGGTTTATCTATATCCCCATAACCTGTCATATTTATATGTGAGACTTGTTATTTTTGTAATAAATATTGGTTTAGAATTATCATCCTCATACTGTAGAATAGAATGCTTCTTGCATTTTTTTTTTTTTTAAAAGCTAGAAAATCCAACCAAAATCTGCTATACTTGATCAGAGACTGAACTATCCCTTGAGAGAGATTTACGTAAAGCAGCCTGAGTGACTAATAATCAATAACAAGCCTGAAAAATATTTTTTGCTATCCACGTTATATTTCAGTAACACTGTGAACCTTTATAAAGGTACACTGGATCATTAATTTTAAACGCATCATTATGCAAACACAATTGTGCATGAAAGACCAGCGACTGGCAGATCGATGTGCTACTTTTCTCTCCAATATGGTGGGAAATGAAATGTGGAGGATGTTAACTATGACAAGATGATCGACAGGGCAGTTTAATCTGACAAGTAACTGACAAGACACGTAACTGTGCAGCACAGCGGACTGTGAAAGATGCAAAGCTCTGGTACACACTCAAAAACAGTTCATTATTTTAGGACATATAAAAATGCGTATTGGAATGTACTTTAAGTGATTCTTTGTATTCAGCTTTTCGCAGACTGGAGTGAGGAGATGCTAAGTTTGAGTGTTGAACTGCAGGGGGCAGTCAATGTAGGCCAGGTTTAATTCACCTCATCACATCACTTCACAGGCTGATGTTGCCATCGTTACAAACAAGCAATCTTCATATACCTCTGAACAAGTAATCTTTTGTCTTTTCAAATCAGATAAATAAAAGGAAACTGAAATATCCACAGAAATGCAGAGTCCCATGGGTATTTTTATCCAGGTACACGTCATGGAGAGATTTCATTAAAATTCTCCTAGGTTTCATTCGCTGAAACCAATATGAGTTATCTTCTCAACCTTGATCTTGAGCGTTCATACTCACAGCTCGGTGTGATCATCACCATTAGTCACTGAAGCTATATACGCAGGAGTAAGCGTGTGATTACTGATCTGGCTATCAATAACTCATCATAGTGTTTCCTATGTTGGGGGTCAGGGATGGTCCACATATACACTCTGACTGACTGACCGGGTCAGTTCCCAGCTGGGTTTATGGTTACAGGTTTGGTGGGGTTTGTACGAGCCTGTCCTGCTAAAAGAGCATTGCTGAGAAGCGAGAATCCTGGCAGGGCCACAGGCATGCCTGTTTCATGTATGTACCAGTAATACTGGCAGAGGTGCTAAGAGGGGTTGTTGATTCCCACACACAGTTTTCATTGATGAGAATTACTATATCAGTCCCGCAGGCCATCAGCGCTCACAAGATTCAGTCAGTCTGGGGTTTTTCCCAGATGATTATGGTGACATGGCCTGGATGCACTCTGATGGCATGTAGACTGAATCATATTGATTCATTGATTCATAGTCCAACCATTTGAATAAGTATCACCATAGCAACCAAACAGCAAAGCAGTTGTTGGTATTACTGGCAGTAAAGGATATTCAAGGCTGTATCATCGTGACATGTCTTGCAATATTTTGGAAGTGACACTTCAAGGGTGTTCCCCTACCTTTAGCGATACATTTATAAATACTTTATGCAAAAGTGCATTGCTTCAAATGATTAGGTCTGGATTTTGAAACAGATTATTAGAGGAGATGATCAGATTGTGTCAAATCTGCTGCTTCTATTGAACTGAGGCGTTAAAGGGATCTGTCACTCCGCATTAAATAGCATCGGAATGCCATTTTGTTTTAATACTGTAATAAAATGGTAAGAATATTTACACAAAATATCAAAAGTAACCTAGCTCAAAACTTATTGCTTTTTATTGGATGAGTATATAGTATATAGTTTATTTCTGTAATTCTGTGACTGTTGAAGAACAAAGTGGCCACCATGTCTGCTTTCTGTCAGTTGAAAAGCCGCCCTCTTGAACAAGCCATCACATTAACCTTTCACCCAAAGAACAACACTCAGATGTGTCAGAATGGTCAGTCTCCCACCGCACGGGTCACTTCTGTATTACACTGTGTTCACATTCTCAACCACTAATTAAACATGTTTTAATGTTCCAAAGGTCAGTAAGAGGTTCAGCTTATGTGTGCAAAACATATAATGGGTTCCTGTGAATCAAACAGTACAGTAACACAAGGTCATGCGTTCAGTTCCCAGGAACATGTAGCCTATACATTGAATACAAATTAATTTTGTATTTCAACACTCTGTATTTTCAATGTAAATGAAAAATAAAATGTTGTTATTAAGTAGTTTTAAAGCAAATAAATGGCTGGAAACTTCTACACTGCTTTGTAAGTTGCTTTGTGTCTGCCACAGCAGATAACATTTTTGACTGGCATAGGCAATAAATTTACACTCAACAAAAATATAAACGCAACACCTTTGTTTCAGCTCTGATTTTTCATGAGATGGACTTAAAGATCTAAAATTCATTCCAGATACACAATATTACCATTTCTCTCAAACA
>JAUMHI010000043.1:16975173-17013888 GCA_032359435.1 Enteromius unitaeniatus
GCTGATCTGACATCATGAGTAGTGCACAGGTGTACCTTATACTGCCCACAATAAAAGGCCACCCTGGAATGTGCAGTATTTAGAGTATTTAGCTCACATGAAATGCAACTTTTATCAGGGGAAGCCAAACCCCATCTGAACTCGTTTTTTTACCGGGAATCCCCCTGAATAAAGATTGGGCTAATTTTGGGCTAACTTTAAGTAGCAATTGGGCAGGTTTTGCTGTGAAAAGTCCACTTGGTGTCATTCACCACACTGTAGGGTTCGCAGACCATCATGTGCAGGATTGTGCCATATTTCAAATATTTTGTGATTATGGTGAATGACATGGTGAAGTCAAGACAGCAAAAATAAAAAATAAAAAATATGGAAGACGATGTGTTCTACGTAAAGCTATGTCCTTAACCACTCCCCTTCAAGTATTTACAATAAGTAAAATCATTAACTTCCGGTTCACACAGACTTTGTGCTGCTTTACTTGATGCACTCAAACCCACACACACACTACTTGAACACAAAGACATACACACACACACACACACACACATATATTGAGCGATAGAGTGATTTAAAATATAAATAAATATTTATAAAATATAAAAATAGACACAAATAAAAACATTAGAAAATAATAACACAAATAATAGTTTCCCAATATACTAAAATTACACTGACTTACAAGGGTGAAAGTTTTTTTTGTATAACTTGGACAAATGAATCTCATGCTTGTCACTGTCATATTGTCATCTTTCTTGACTGCAAGGTTTTCCTTGAGGAACTCCACCACAGGAGCCCTTTGCTGCAATAGCATTTCATCCTGGACGGCCTCCAGTACATACAGACTTTGGCTGGAGTGTCACTCACTCTGCACCAAGCACTATCTCCCAAAACCCCAGCCACACTGAGGCCATGGGGGTCAGTTATGCTTCCATCAGAAGTTTCCATCAGAAGACCGGTTAGTCAAAAAATAGACCCCTCTGCCTTTTATAAATCAAAGCATCCCTATAAAAAGCTTAGCTGGTTGGTGGCGATGGTGGCGAGGCCCTATCTTTAGCTTTATTTATGCACTGGTGTTGACAGTAGCACTTGCATGCTTTCCAGCCACCATTCAATAGGTCACATGTCTGGCAGGGCTTTGTTGCTGGAAAGCACCACCTTGCGAGAAAAGCTTTTGCACGTGTATTTCACCAACAGCCCTAAACGTAACGGCACCAATTTTAACTTAACGGCAAATCAGCTGCTCACATTCTTTCCATTCAATTACTGCTCAAAGTATGCATTTAGACAAAGAGCTGCAAATAGTGGGGAATTATCCATTCTGACTCATGTGGTTTCAGTAATGTAAATCAAATTGAAATAAAAATTAACAGGACAGAATGCTAGATTTTTTAAGAAGATAAACCACAAATTTATATATGAGCAAATATAAAATAAAATAAATTTAAGTAGTAAAATAAAATAATAAAACACACTAATCATTAATCCCATATATTGTTTTTCTGAGTCACAAACAAAATAACATTAAGCTGTCTGCAGTCTAAAAATGGATTCTGGCTGATCTCCATCCAGCTCTCTTGTAAACTGTGTGTTTATCTGTGTAGTCAATGCAATCAATATGTTCAAGTTTCAAGAGAACGTGCTCAACAAAATAGCCACCATCTTATCACCTGCTACAGGAGTACATGGCAATTTTCACAGGTGAAATCAAGGGGTGCGAGAAGGGTTACTCCTGGCTCTTATTCTGTTTTTCAACTACAGTGTTTCCTTGGCAACAGCTGAAATAACAGGTGACCTAAAAGCAGTCTCATGCATAAAGGGTGGCCAGCCATTCAAAGGTATTGTGCAGGATTATTTGAGAAACAGCTGATCTCAATGAAGATAGACACAGCCTATGGTTTAATGCAGGTTAAGGAGCAGTTTACCATTCAATATAATGCATTAGTGGAAGCCTTTTTGTGCTCATTGACGAAAACTGAGAAACTGATTAAATTAACAAATGAAAGCATTGACTGAGCAATCGATAAATCAGTCAAACAATAAATTATGAAGGCAGCCAGTCTGTAATTATATATTTATATATAAAACAAATACATAAATAATTAAACATAAAATATAATTGAAGTACAAAAATGAATTCAATTCAAAAGTGCATTTTCAATTTGTTGAATGTTTTATCAATTATCTAAACTATTATTGATTTCCTACTGAACCAGGAGGAACCTGTTTAATTTATGTTTTTGAGAGTCATTTTTTAGAATACAAAGCCTTAATAATTAGATAGTAATTACATTGTTTGCCCGTAAATGTGTTCATTCACAAAGAAAGTAATAGAAACCTCCTTTTCCTGAAGGAATAGTGCACCCAGAAATGAACATTTTGACCTAATATACTTTCTCCCGCATGTCATTTCTCTCTCATGTTGAACACAAAAGATGACATTTTAAAGAATTTTCAATTTGGAAATCAATGGTGACCATCAATTGTTTGATTACCAGCATTCTTCAAAATATCTTTTTCTATGTTCAGTATACTGTAAAAAGGTAAACTCCTACAGGTTTAGAACAACATGAGTGTGGATAAATGTTAATTTTTGGGTCAACTCTCTGTTTAGTTATATTTGATCACCTTTGTGTCATTCCAACACCACTATTTCTCATAGTAATCCATTTAACTTGTTTGCAGTAACACCTTTCCATTATAATTTCTAGCCTTTGCAGATTCACCAAATTTAATAAAATTTATTTAATAGTAAATCCATGGAATGAACTTATTTACTATGCCAGTTGATGGATTCATCATTTAGCTTCATACTTTGGAGTCCTTGTAGCTTTATAGACATTTGAACCACTGTCCATGCAGATGAGCAGCCTCCATATAGATGAGCGCAGGACGTCTGCTGGTCTCCAGGGTTTAGGAGGGAGGCTTTACAGGAGATCTAAGCTGAGCAGCTGTCCAACTGCCCTGTCTAAACTTTTAATGCAGCCATTTCCATTGTTCCTGGAAGAGCACAGCGAGATAGTTCCCTCACAGTGGGAGACAAAACGAAACTCCCCAGTTGAGCTCTCAGCCTGCCTGCTCGTAAAGGTCAGAGGTCAACTGTTTAAAAGCAGGGCCTGAGCAAATGGAAAAACTGAGTTGAAGCCTTCTACTTGCCACTTTTAAGAGCCAAGGAGTTCAAGGCCTCTAATGGAGGACAGACAGCTGGTCATTACAGAGGCTGAATAGCGCTGCGAACAAGTGTTCTTTCAGTATTGTTTTTATGCTGCTCGTTATAATTTTACTTTGCTTTGTAATTTTATAGAATTTTTTGCTTAGTTGTTTTAAAGTTTACATATCTAATTAGCTTAAATTTAAAGAAAACATTTTAATTGTCTTACTTTTAGTCATTCTAATACTTCATCTTACAAAATGTATTTTATTCTTCGCCAAAGCAACATTTTTAAGTATTTTTCAAGTCTTTGAGCTATTTATTTGATCTTGTTTCACCTTTTTTGAATGAAAATTATTCACTTAAAGGTATAGGCCTAGTTTAGTCAAAAACTGTAATTCTCGTAGCTGCATAAAATGAAGGTTGAACCACTGATGTCACCTTTCTGGGCCTTGATCATGGTAATATCCTTGTTGTCTATGGGAGGGTCAGAAAGCTCTCGTATTTCATCAAAATATCTTAATTTATGTTCAGAGATCGAAGGACTTACTGGTTTGGAACGACATGACTAATACTATTGTGGACGTCATCAAGAAGATGTTGTCAATGTCAGTGGGTACCAAGGTTAAGGGTAAATAGATGCTAGTTTTTATTTTGGGGTGAACTTTCCCATTATTCTTTCTATACAATGTTCTAATTCATGCAGTACATGACATAATTAACTGTAAATGGGCAGCTTTATACTACTGCTACATCTTGAATCATCAAGAAAGCCAAATCACACAGAATAATAAAGAATGAATCAGTGTGCAATAACCAGTGTGGAAAATATCACAATGATAATGCACTTGGCCCACATGTATTCAGAGTAGTGGATGTAATCCCACACACAGCAGCTATATGTCTGCTCGTGATGGCCCGTGTTCACACCACCTAGTAAAGACTCAGACAGTGGGTGGCTCGTGTGGGCGACTGGGCATATGACTGTAGTAAGACTGAGCCCAGAAAGCTGTGTGTGTAGGTGTAGCTGTTGCTTTCTACAATCTGGCTCGCTCAGGAAAGAGGGATGAAAAGTATCTATATGAAGTTAAAAACACACATATAGATCTGAGTACAGAGCTGTATTTGTCCTGAGCACTTCAGCCCTGTTCTGTGTCACATGGTGCACGTAATAATTGAGCTGTAGCTGTTCATGTCTGGCAGACAGTCTGGAATGAAGCTTTTCATTTTGCAGAAGGACATTTTTTTGAGCGGACTGTCAAAAGGTGTGGATTAACACAGTTATTTAAGTGCTAGTTTTGCTCAGCAGGATATCTTCAGCACAAAAGAGAATGACATACAAAATAGCGTGTCGTTGAAAAGGAAAAAGAAAGAGAATCAATCTGAATTAAAACCCCAGAGCTGTTTCCATGACAACCGAGACAATGCAGCGGAAGTGCCCACAGAATACCAAACTTCCTATTCAAGGTACAGAAGAATAGTATAATTTTGCTTTTTTAACATTAAGAACACTCACCCCTTGAGTAAGGGTAAGAGTAAGTATTCACTATGCAGCACTGTTTATAAAAAAAGTTTAAACGAAACTAACGTCTGCCTACTAATGTGGAATACAACAAGAAATGAGGCTATTATGTTTGGGTAGTGTTTTGCTATCGCATAGGCTTTATCCTTTATTCACTGCTCTCAGCTAGGCTATGAATCACGCCAAACTATTTCTCCAGCCATGTGATCATGCCTTTTTATGTTACTTTAGAATCAAGCCAATCACAACAGCCACAATGTGATTGGCGCTTATGTCACAGGTGTTGGCGCTTATGTCATCAGTCCCAATAGAAAGAGAATAAACGGTACACTTTAAACTAAAGCTGAATGCCACTAAGACAGAATAAAGGATAAAAAAGAAGTATTGTTGAGTGAATGATTTTCAGTTTGATTATGCATTAAAGAGTAAAACTCTGACATACTTTGATAATACACAGAAAAGAGATTCTTTAGGGCCATACCAGACTGGTGCTGGCCACAAACGTAAAGGGATAGTTAAAAAATTATATATTAAATAATTTTTTTTCTTTGTTCATTTCCGGAACACAAATTAAGACATTTTGATGAAATCAGACATGGAACCACTACATTCAAGGCCCAGAAACATAGTTAAGAAAGATATTGATAAAATTTGACATCAGTGGTTTAATCTAACGTTATTCAGCTACAACAATACTTTTCATGTACAAAGAAAACAAAAAAACAAAAAGAAAACTTTATTCAACATTTCTTTCCTTCCTTTAAAGTGTTAGTTCACCTCAAAATGAAAATTCTGTCATTAATTACTCACCCTCATGTTGAGCTTTTTGATGAAGTCGAAGAGCTTTCTGATGCTCTATTTGTATAAATGAAACCTGGTAAAATATGTTTAAATTGCCATGAGTTCGGTGTAAAAAGTATGCACACTGCATTTAAAAAAAAAAGCACATTTTGATTGGTAATCACAGTCATACATCATTTCATGACAACAGATGCAATATGACACTGTCATTATTTTTTTTGGACAGGCTTCATGTGTTTATGTATTTTGTAGTACAAGTTGCCAATTGTATGAGTGAGGTCATTTGTCATTTGTCACTTCATAAAATACGCAACATTTTTTTGTGAGACTGTGTTGGTATTCCACTATTTTGGAGTTTAAATCTATATTAGTTTCTGAAAAGAAAAGCCTGAATTATGAAATATGAACTCACAATTGTGAAGAAAAGATCAGAATAAAAAGCCAGTGCCATGGACAACTATTTGACTGCTCAGTGCCAAAACTGATCAAACAAAATCAAGTATTTCAAAGAGCTATGTAAAAAATGTAACTATCAAAGATTGCATGAATGTTGCATGAAATCCTGTTACTGCATAGGCGGTGCTGTTATACAGTCAACCCTTCTGTTCAACATGCTGGCATTTAGAGATCTTGACAAAGACAGACCATCTGATATGTAAAGCATGTTGCATTCTCCACAGTGTAAACTCACTTTAATGCACTTACCACGGCCATGCAGCATTTTCACTGAGCAGCAACTAGCTGACATCGTAATGCAATAACAGAAAGGTCTATTCTATTAGCCCCAAAGTCTGTAGCTTTCTTTGAGCGATAACTAGGGCCATTAGCTGGCAGGCATTTTTAAAAAACAGGACCTCTTTCTGAAAATAGCAAATCACGTGGCCGCCTAAATCATAGTAAATGCCATCTACAATCTCATCATTTTAACTATAAAGACGACAGTGTCTTTATGACACAAATAATAATAATGGTCCACATACTGTGCATAAAGCCGACAAGACAAGAAAATGTAATTTTGTTTTAAAAATAGGAAAAAGGAAATTACAAACCAATGCTGAGGTTAACAGTCATGGCTTTTATCCTATAATACCACTCCAACTCTCAGTCTATTTAAGCACTTGCACGTGTAGCCTAACAAATAATGGTTGAAGTGGCTTTGAAGTGAGTCTT
Organism: Enteromius unitaeniatus; assembly: GCA_032359435.1. Taxonomy (NCBI): domain Eukaryota; kingdom Metazoa; phylum Chordata; class Actinopteri; order Cypriniformes; family Cyprinidae; genus Enteromius; species Enteromius unitaeniatus. Next base: position 16,981,815 of record JAUMHI010000043.1, read on the forward strand.
TTTAACTGTAGTGCGTTAATAGCCACTGATAAGGACCTCTATTATAGTCAACACCCCATAGCTGCAATATTAATCAGCCAGACATTAATGCAGAAAAGTTTACATTTGTACCATAATTCATAAATATCTAAATGATATTTGTGTTTTAGCTATCACAGTATTTAATACTTTTATAGTGTCTCCTTTAAAAGGTGATACTTTGCTTTAATATCATAGTAGGCTATTTGCCAAACTAAAGGCACACATTCTTTTTGAAACACTTTAAACAGCTTTGAGTTTGGGAATGAACCTTGGTATATAGCGGCATTGAAGTTATATTACACAAGCAAACATTTCCAAGTGGATCCACAGCAATTCTTCAAACAAAGACACAGTGGTGTATTTTCTTAAACAATTCATTTTGAGTGAATCTGTTAAGTAAATAATTCAATGACTCCCTCATTAGGAAAGTTATTTATTCTGTTCTTGAGGCATATTTTTTAAACATTTGAGTAGCATGATCCATCCATGGGAAGGTTGCAGCTTCAGGATAGTATTTCTAAAATCTAGTTTTTTGTAGGTATAGTTTATACTCTTTTATTACATACCACTAAATTCTGTATGTGTGTTAATTTTCAGGACTGACTTACTTATTTAATCTTAATTGATTGCTTATAGTCCCCTAACCCTGTCTTAACTGAAAATTGTAACCTATAGTAACCTAATTTGCCTCTTGGTTTTAAATTGAGCTTTGCTGGAAAGGAAAACCTAATCTGACCGTATTAGCTAATTTCTGTAAATGAAATGTCTGTACATTTGGTCATGCATGGAAATATTAAAAATACATATTCAAAGCTTTAGAAAAACAAATCTTATATTCATCTATCTGCCTGTTTACAGATACAGAACATTTGTGAATGTCAATAAAGTGAAGCAACTGATGCTGTAAGGTCACATGAAAGTAATGGTGGATGTACTAACTGAATATCATTAATTAATTTTAAAAACATCACAGAATCACAAAATAATGAACTAAGGCCAGTATAATAAATATTGTACTCTATTAACTTCCCTTCTAATCAAGGCATTTGTGTGTATTATGATGTTTTAGGAGTGGGACCCAATGAGGGATGCACAAATCCGAGAACTACCTGAATCTCAATTTTATTAATAGAGAAGATCTTAAGTTTTTCTTGTGATCTGCATCTTTGATTAGGACCCAGTAAACCCCCTGCTGTGTGCCAGTGCCAGTAAGCACTACTTCTGTTATCAGTGCTGGCCAGTGAGGTGGTTAAATTTAGATCTGGCATTCACATAGTTGCAAAGTCTAACAGTATGGAAACATCTAGTTTAAAAACGTAACCCACGTTCCCTGAAGGAGGGAATGGAGGCGTTACGGGAACTCGCCAGAGAAACCAATTACCTTTGAGCTTTATACAAAAAGCCAATAAATATTGGCATGCACTTGATTGCGCTCAGGTGCACCTCATCACTATGTGAGTATAAGAGGACACAAGCGCAGTGCACATGCAGTTTTTCGCTGAAGAGCCGAGCCGGCGTCAGCGCGACCTCAAAGTCGTGGTAACGAAAGTGTAAAATGTCCGTTCCCCCCTTCAGGGAATGTGGGTTAAGTTCGTAACCTAGACATTACCCTTTCAGTCGAATCATTTCAATGTTTGATATGGGAACACCCATGGAACAGGCCACGACCCTTGAGGCCATATTATGCAGAGACCTCCCGACAACAGGCAAGATACTTGTTCAAGTTTGTCAGCGGAGAGTCTGCATGTATCCTTCCCCAACAACCTGGGGGCCAGATTGGGGCCCCACAGGGCTGCCAGTAATACTGAAGCAAGTAGTTGGGGGAGTGGAGCATGTGGAAGATTATGGATCGAATCGAAGGGTAACACAGCCTTCTGGCTGACTGTGGAATATTGAGTTTTGTAGCCACACCTACTGGGCGAAGGAGACCCAGAGGAAGCACAGTTGGAGCTACTCTGCTCTAGGTCCGACTGCGGGGCAGGGAGGACTCAGTTTACTTAGTTAAGGAAACACTGAAATAAGGTGCACGGATCCTGTGGGAATGGCGCAGCAAGCCGACAACAGCCGGTCTCCCACTCACCTCTTCAGCGAAGACACGGGAGGACACGGCCTCTACGCGGAGGTCATAAAACCTGGCGAAGGTGTTGTGTGTTGCCCAGTCCGCAGCCCTACAGATATCTGCTAGAGAGTTGCCATGAGCCAACGCATAGGATGAGGCGACACTCCTTGTAGTGTGAGCTCTTAGTCCTAAGTGGCACGGCTCTCCCTGGTAAAAATAAGCCAGGGAGATGGCTTTATCCACCCAATGAGCCAACCTCTGTTTGGAGAAAGCATTCCCTTTCTGCTCTCCACCATAGCAACTAAAGAGCTGCTGGGAGCGTCTGATGCTCTGAGTGCGGACAGTGTAGAGGCGCAAAGCACATACAAGACACAACAACTCTAAGACTGGGTCTGCCTCCTCCCAGGACAGAGCTTGCAGTTTCACTACCTGGTTGCGGAAGGGCGTGGACTCTAGGCTCCCCGAACTTGTAGGTCCCCCACAGATACTTCAGATCAGCTGACTGAATGGGCTCGAAGGGAGCCTGCCGCAGGCCATGTAGGGCAACTGCCAGGTCCCAAGAAGGTACGAGGTGTAGTCTCCGGGGATTAATCCTACGCACACCTATGAGGAACCGGACAATGAGTTGAGAGATCCTCTGCCCTGGGGAGAGTTTGCTCTTCTCTCGGTTGACCTGAAGACCCAGATGGCTGAGGTGCCGTAGCACTATGACCCTGTGCATGCACAACAGATCCCGCGAGTGAGCTATTATCAGCCAGTCATCAAGATGGTGCGGTGCGGATGCCCATCTGCCACAGCAGGGAGAGGGCACCCTCCGCGGGAGAGAGGGACAAGCCAAAGGGTAAGACTTTGTACTGATATACTTGGCCCTTGACCGCAAACCGAAGAAGGGGTCTGTGTCGAGGCAGAATCAAGACATGAAAGTATGTCTCCTTCAGGTCGATGTCTGTGAACCAATCCTGGCTCCGGATACATGTTAGTATGCACTTCGGAGTGAACAGTAGCTTGAGAAGGGACCGATTCAAAGCTCTCAGATCCAGGATGAGTCTCAGCCCACCACTCTTTTTGGGCACGATGAATTAAGGACTGTAAAACCCTGACCTCTTCTCGGCTGGAGGGACAGGCTCGATTGCGTCCTTCACCAGCAGTGGGGCAGCCTGTAGGGGGACAGGGGCAGGGACTGATCCCAGAAGGCCGTATCAAAACCTTGGGAAGAGTCTGGCTACATTGAGTAGCGCTTACCTGCCTCCCTGGATCAGTGCTTTGGGTCAGCATCTGAGGAGACAAAAAGGTTTGGGTCAGATGGGAACCTCTGGGTGAAATTCTGAGAAAATTTGCTACATGAGAATATAGCTCCCCGGCAACACCTAAGTTCTGATCCAGACCTTTGCGGTCTTGTATTTTTCCATTTACCCAAGATCCAAGGATCGTGACAGATCTCTCTTCCAGCTCCTCTTTTATCTACCAATCACCAGAGTCAGGACACCTTTTGGGAATGCATCACTCTTCAAACCAGGAGGACATGATTGCCAATCCTAAACCTTGTAACCATCCGGACTTCGAGACTGCATTGGACCCTCACCAAAGAGGCAAAGTAAGTACATATGACTAAACAAAACAGAGGTTTAATATTAGTTATGGAACTGATGGTTTTACAGGTGGTCAACTGACTCTCTTTTCATAACTTCAGTTTTAGTTCTTTCTTAATGGTTTACTCTTCAGCCTTGCTTTGCACTTTCCACTTTGTGTGAGTGTATTTATACGTGTGTTTAGTCATGTGAGTTAACGTAGAGTTAATAAAACTTTTGCACAAATTACATGAGTTTCTGATTCTGCCTTGCAAAGTAATGTCCCTACATGCTCTAATGCAGCGATACTGTAAGAAGGCATTTTTCTGTGGCCAAGAAAATATCCCTTCTTAATTGCACTATGTGTTCGCTGAATTAACAGATTAGTTGATTGTAATTCTGCTACAGTTACTACTGGCAGCTAATATAAATAATTGGAATTAATCATAATTAATAGTAATTATTTATATATATTTGCCTTAATGAGCTAAAATATGTTAAACAGTAGCTTACTTTTTTGGATAACTGTGATAAAACGTATATATAGATAACACTATTATTGTGTAATGAAAATGTTAATGCTGAAGAGGACAACTAAATGAATATACCACATGAGGTTGTGCTGCAGGGTGCAATAGGGTGAACCGAATCTGAATCACTGACTAAATTGGATTTCATGCTTGTCCCTCTTCACAAAGATCCACTGGAGATTGCATCACTCAATGTGGCGAGATTAAATATGCATCAGATCAAGACAATTAAAGGTTTTTCTGGTTGAAGGAGGCCTCTCCGATTTAGACGGCTAACCTTCACTCGCCTTTTCCAATCTCAGCTGCGGTAAACAAGATGGGTCGACAGGGAAAAGTGAAGAGAGGCTAAGTGGCCGAGGCCCTATTAAATTAATCAGGCAGGTGAACACTTGGCTCATTTTGGATAGATTAAAAAGGATTATAAATAGAAAGATGCAGTGCACTGCTGATGTTGAATCCTGCCCAAGTGTGAGCACATGGCTTGTGTGGAAGGGTGTTGCTGAAGCTGGCAGAGCCAAGAATGGCCAATCTTCATGCTGGCCTGCTCACTGTGGCATCATTTTCAGGTCACCAGTCTCAGCTTCCACATGTGTAAACAGTCAACGATAAGAGCTGCCGATGCGTGGTGAACCTTTACACTCTCTGCAAAAGTAGTGAGAAATGGAGGAAAGCGGACACTGTCCAGCTCCGGAAATGACAAATATTTTCCACAAAGTCATTTTCCGCAGATCAACAGCATCATGGGTACTTTATCACCCTGAAATGTGTTTATATGTCTCATGTAGACATCACAGCTGCACTCTTCCTGGCCAAGAATAGAAGCAGGACTTACAGCTGACTGAGACATTTCACAAATCACTGCAGGACTCGTTCTGAAATATATATATATATATATATATATATGTATTAACCCAGGCTGATTGGAAAAACGTGCCTGTGGACATTTCTGCAAAATGAAATTACTCTGCTTCTAGCACGTTTAGAGACACTATTTAAGAGAAGAATGTCTAGTGAGTGGAGTTAAAAGCAATTGTCTGTTGTGTGGTGGTAAAAGGTTAATGCTCTATTGTGTCTGAAAAGAATGTTCCTCCCAAACCCTACCAATTGTCTTAACAAAAGTAATCATAAGATCAATACACATTTCCTAAAAGATCCGTGCCAGTTTAGCTTGCTTCTTCAAAAACATTTAAGTGTTTTTTGGGGTTTTTTAGTGCTGGGGAATGAAAATAATTTTTTTTAATCATAATTAATTTTCTATGGGATTAATCACATTATGCACAACATTTTATAATGAATTCAAAAGTGGTGTATTGTGCACTTTTTCCATTAAAACGTACTGCTATATGACCAAAAGTGCAATAATAAAAATTTGTAAATCTCAACTTATAGCATGAATGTAATAAAATTACATAATTTAAAAAGTCCTTTGTTTCATACCTAAAGTAACGTAACTTGTTCTCTTGTCTGTTGACACATTGTCAGTTTCCTCTTTGCTCCACGGTGTGAGAATGACGTGTGGTGTGAGAGCTTGTCAAATGTCATAGATATCTTATACTGACTAGATAGGCCCTCTGACGCTGCTCTCCATAGAAACGATGCTTCAACGCGGCCGTCATCTTGTATCGGGGGAAGCCGCGTCTACTTTGCATTAGTTTACATTGGCAGAGAACTATCAATTATTAAAATCACCTTAATTTGCTTCATTTTCAACCGATTTTCAAGCCGTTTGGTTTATTATAAAAATCAGACATATATTTATGATAGAGCATAGATTAATTATTTTACTTATAAGTAAAATAATTAATTAATCTATGTTCTATCATAAATATGTGATATATCATATAACGTTACAATTCAATACAATACTTAGACACACCTACATAACTAATTAATTTGTTTTACAATGCACAAAACAAAAATCTTGAGGCCGAAAATGACAGCTGCACAGTACGGTGCGGTCTTTTGCCTCAAACCCCTCTCTCCTGAGTGCCATTGCCCGTGACTGACGCCTCTGTTTATCACTTGGGAATCTACAAACAAAACCAATCCAAAAGCATTTTCCTTACCATTTTTGTAGTGTACTTCAAGGGACATAGCCAAGTGAGAGCGGTGTAAATGGGCATTCATCAATGAGTACGACAGCAATAACTAACCATAGCAATAAAAGCGTTCACAATGACCATTGACAAGCAATGTCTCTCCAAGTGTTAAATAATGTATGGCTAAAATGTGATGGGTTCTGATTGACTATTAGCTTCTAGCTTTTTATCGTTCTCAAATTGCTCTGAACGTTGTAGTTTGTGTGTGAACGTCGTCATCGATATAAATACTAACTTACATTTGCATGGATTAACTACATTACGTGCAGACGTCGACAAAGGACTGAAACATGACACTGAAACAAAATAATTTGTCATAAAACGCATGTGCAGCACAAGTCCGGCATCTTCCGAGCTGATTTGAATGCCGGGAAACTTTGGATCCCCGACACAAGATGACGGCGATGTTAACGTATGCTTAGAGGCCCCAAGGCGCATCTAGTCAGTATAAGATATCTATGGTCAAATGTAATGAATGTGGGCGGGCCTTTGTGAAGGTTCAGTTATGCACTATGATGAAAGTGTATACATATATATAGGTGAAAGTTTTATACATATATTGTTGAACTATTGTTCTATAGGAACCAAACAAAAATATGCCTTTATTAATCTTTAATGATTTGTGTAAAATTGTACATAAATGTTGGCAGAGGTTAAAAGCTAAAGCTCACAGTTTCAGCTGGTTGATAGTTTAATCTGGCCTGTTAGCCAGCTGTACTGATCTGATCCTAAGAGAACTAAAACAAGGCCAGAGAATCTAAATATAGACCCTGCCTTTCGCAGTATTATTAGGCTTGACCTACGAATGACTGGGTCTTTTTGTAAACATTCCTTTGGGCTGCTGCCCTTCAAAAATACGAAACCATAACCATTCATAATCCTCATGGGGTTGTTCGTAGCAAAATAATGTGTTGACAGTTCCAAAAGCAATTCATATTTTGTAGTATTTGCGTACATGTTGTATTTTTAAGATTACATTAGGGAACATCCTGAAAACGTCTGTATCGGGAACTCTGCTTGAAGGTAAATAATCAGCATGTTGTTTTTGGACATTACAATTTCTCCTTACGCAACAGTCTGGATGTGATTTTATGATTAAGTGCTTTAATAGCTGAACGCTCATGAAAGAGATCCTGAGAGATTACACTGTTCATCTGTTGCCTGTGAACCATGTCTTCATGGCGAGGTTTAGCCGAAACATGTCAGAAGGAGCATGAGGCAATGTGACACACTTACCTTTATATTTTAAAAGAGCACCTGAGGCTGGGAACACGAACAGAGCGTGAACAGTGACTGCTATACATTCGATGCCAAACAAGCCTGGTTTACAGTCGTAGCGGGAAGGCTGCTGTTTGGCGTCATGCAGCAGTGTGGCTATTTTTGGCACTGAATGTCTATATATAGCATACTAAGGTCATCTGGGTCACGTTCGCCAGTGTCATCTCAACATAAACAGGAGATAGCTGGCTAAAAGGAATTGTGGGTAATCTTTCCTGTCTCGCTAAATGTAAAACTTGTTTCAGCCTGGTTATTATCCCAGGGGATGGGATTATTATTCTCCATCTCTAAAACAGCTTGGCCTGAAGATGGCCTGAAAAAACATGAGTTTAAGCTCAATAATGCTTTCTCAATGTCAGTCTATTTTCTTTTCTATTAATATGAGCGACCAAATAGAGCTTGTTTATTACATTTGAACGAAATCAATCATACGGCAAAGGGAAAAATATGTAATTATGGTTTTAATTGCATGTATGATCGCGAACAAGACATTCTAATTACAGTAGATTGCATTCAGAATAATAACCGAAATTTAAACAATTCATTTCATTTTTTTTGTTTTTATCTTAGTGTAGTAATCAAACAAATCTTGTTTTCTGATTTATTTCTTTATTTCAGTTCATTGATCACACAACCCATAGAGAAAAAAATTAATTAACAGATTTATTTATTGGTTCCACATTTTTAAACCACCACTTTTTATAAACTACTGTATGATTTCAATAAAGACAGTGACTACATAGCTTAAAAACAAATAAATAACATAGAAATATCACATGTAGAGAGAAGTTGTACTAATCTATATATTGTCTAATATGTTACTGTTCACTAAAACCAAAATCGTATGGTATCAAAAGTTAGCAAACTAGACTATAAACAGAGAAATCTCTCAGAGCTGATGCTAAAACTGTAGCTAAAACGGACCGAATGATATAAAAGCTCGCAGAAGTTAGAGAGAGACTTTAAGTGGCACTCGTTCCTGGCAGCCTTTGTTTGGTGGTGTTGAATTCTGGTAGGACAGTCTCACGAATATAACAATCAGTATGACGCCTGTAAACAAGAACATAAAATGTGATTGCAGGAACTGCAAATTGTGTTATCCTCTTCCGTTTGCAATCATTTCAGGATGTTCTGAATGAGCTTTGTACATCTCTCACCTATAAGTCCCAGAGTTCCGAGCAGGATGCCCACTGTTGACTGAATAGTAGGCATGCCCTGAAGCTGTTTTGGTGCTGTTCTACAGTTCCCCCTCACATTGCATGGGCAAACCGTCACTGTGTGAGAAACAACAAACATTGAGCTTGTTTTAAATGCATTAGAGGGGCAAAGAAAATAGGACATATTTATGGAGCACTAGGTGAGGGTGATTGCATTGGTGAGGTCTCGTGGGAAAGTAGCATGAGAGTCATACGAGATGAGACCATGACAGGGAAAGAGTGAGAGGAGCCATGCACCTGTGGCCATGTCATGCATCACTGGAGACTGTGTGAACAGGATGTTTCAAGAGAGAATCTATTAAACCAATGAAAGTAAATGCGTGACCAAGCAGATACAAAAACACACAGCTTTGGTTTTCAACCATTTTGACTTAAAAATAATTATTTCTGCTGTGAGTACAACAACCCTGCTTGTTTTATAAACGTTTTTACTTAACTAGCAGTGTTGATCTTAGATTATATCTTGTAATTTTTAGCATTTTAATTATTAATAATTAATAATAATAATATTGAATACTTAATTTGCACAAACAGTATGCCCATCATAAAAACTTTTTATCCAGTTTAAAAAATGTATTTAATATGAATGAATCATATTTAAAGGCTCTTTCGTGTTATTAGACCAATCTTTTTAATTCACTTGTATGCATGTTTTATTTATTTTTATATGAATTAAACTTCAGCTGCATTAATTCACTGTTTACAATGTACCTTCCAGAGAATATGCAAAAGAAGGCAAAAACTAAATAAACATTAATTTAACATGAAAGTCTTACCTTTTACCATCATTATATACCATCATACCATCATTACAGATACTGACTACATTAGTGCTAAATTGTTTCACAAATATCCTCTGACTGAGCAGTCATTAAGCTTATTTTCTAATAACCTGAATGACGTGAGTCTGCTTGTTTTTTTCATGGAAATGTAGCTTAATTGGGTTCTTTATGTGTGGGGGGAACATTGTGAGAGATTTAAATATAAAAATGCCATTTGTGACCTCCAGCGAGTCCATTTAACATTGTGTTCAGAGAGCTAGTAAATGTAATGTATGAATGTAATGAAATGACGTTCATGGTTTAGTTCTTTACGTAAACATGCTCCCTTTTCATTCATTCAGTTCTATATTAGTCCGTGTGCGTTACCTGGCAGATTAATGAAAGTGCTTCGGGGTGGAGAGCTGCTGTCGGAGATGGTAAAAGGTACGATGTAAACTTCTGGGGGCAGGTATGGGACATTCAAAGACAGGTTGGTGTGAGTGTCTGAGGAAAAAAATGATATCCCAGCTTACATTTCTTTAAAAGATTAGTTATAAAGAACAATGTTATTGCTCCTTTGGCTTGACAATATAACTATTAGCAATGCACTAAAATATAGCATCCTGTTAGTATCCCTAGCTAGCAATGTGCTAAAACAGTTGAATAACGTGTTAAAACATTCCAGTAATGTGTTACAATATGTTAGTAACATACTAAGACAATGCTAGCAGCATACTAAATGCTATCAGTGCCAACTAGCAAACTGTATAAAATAAAACCCTCAGACTTTAAACTTTATTTTAAACTTTGGACAAGCCAGCGACAAAGTTTGTCTGTTCAATCATGTTTTATCTAGCCTAGTTATTAATATGAGTTATAATATCTACCCTTGACATTAACAAAAATAATTAGGTGACAGAACATTAAGCTAAGTCAAGCAGTCAAGTGTAAAGCTGCTGCATATATCTTATGGAAAAACTCCTCACTGGGCCCAATCAGGTTTTGGCCGTGTGACGCAAAAGAACTCACTCCGGTAAACAAGGGGCTGTTATCAGTTTCTGCACACACTTATCAATGGTCCAAGAAGCCCCACTAGTGTCCTTTGACACTAGATTCCTTTAATGTGCTAGTCAACAGGGGACTAAAGGGGTCAACTAGTACAGGATTATCTCTCACAGGTATCTCTCCTGTCAGAGGTGACCAATATGTTGCCCATGGCCTCCACATCAAAAGCTTTCTGGTGGAAGCACTTAAAGAAATGTATTCTACACAATATAGACAGTACACTATAACTATCTACTGGGTCTATTCAGTTTTCATTCCCGCAGCTGGCACGGAGACAAGGAAAACTGCAGCACAAGAGTGTCAATTAATTTTTCCATCTATTTCAAGCCTTAAATATTTAGATCACCTTTTAAATGAAGAGGATCAAATATATGTGATCAGACTTCATATTTTGGGCATTTGTAATACATATACAGCACCTGGCAGTATTTTAAGCACAAAAAACAGCTGGATATCCTAAAACTATTACCATAAAAAACACTTAACAATGTGGAGTTACAGTTTAGGTTTACCGTTTTTTAATCCATTCAGCAAATCTCCATGTCTGCCGGTAGCACTTTTAGCTGCAGTTTAGCATAGACCACTGAATCTGATTAGACCATTAGCATCATGCTCAAAAATTATATTTGCCCATGGTACTGCAGCAAAGTTGCTTGATTATTACACCAGAATGAGAGTATAGTTTCTAGTTACTGTACATCAGCCTAGAACCCGCAACTTTTCATTTTCCCTCTGTCTTAGTACATGATGTAACTACAGAAGAGTCAAGTTTTGAATAGGAAAAATATAGAAACTTTTTGTTTATTTTTAAGTGAAATGCTAAGAGATCGGCTGAATGGATTTGAAAACAGTAAAACTCAATTGTTTAACTCTAGGGGAGTTGTGTGAAAATGTGTTTATTTAAAAAAAATCGAATTCCATGTACACCTTACTTATGATGTGTCCTGGCAAATTCAGATCAAACGCAGTAACTAAAAACCATCAGACATGATGGAGAGGATGATGTTCAAGAGGATGTGCCTATGTCATGAGTGGACACAAACATTACACAAGCAAAGACGTGTGTTTCATGGTGAAATATAAATTGACTACGTCATCCCTCACCATCATTCTCAACACGCTTTCATGATGGAGCATGTGAAGCTAGATGAGTAAAAAAGGAAGAGAGATGTGACTGTGGAAAAAAAGCAACTCACTGTTGGGTGTCTAAAGATCAATTAGATAAAAAGTCAATGGAAGTACACTTTTAGTCTCTCAACCAACTGGCCCCAGCTGTGGGATCATATAAATTAAAGGCAACATAATTACCCTATGTCACTAGAGGGGGTCTTTTTATCCATTAACAACAAGGAAAAAAAACCTTGAGAAATACTATGACAAAGGTCGAGAAGAAAAATTGAGCACGAGAGAAATGGATTGAACAACAGAATCAAAATCTATTGGATTCTAGTCTGTGACTCAGACACTGCAACTAAGTCCAACCTGCTCACCGGCATGAGCTTGGCACATTAATGACGCCTGAAGCTTTCAGGAAGAAAGCCATTACGCTTATTACATCCAACACAGATTCGTCTGAAGACACTAGACATGGAGGGCAATTTCCTTCTTTGTCAGTACGCTCTTTTCCCCAGACCTGCACTCTGTGTGTGATTCAGCAGTTGAAAAGCATTACACCCAGTTCTGATGACGTCTCAATTTAACTGCACGGACGTTGCAGTCAAATTTTCCTTTCTTTTCAAATCTCTAATTTTATCCACATTGACATCATTGCTAGAGGAGGTTAATGTAACCGGGCATGTCAGCGCTCTTGTGATAATTGATGGTTTGGGCACATAAAGATTGTCTGACATTTTTATAAATGACTGACAGACAAATAGATCTTTAAAGACGGGTCAAGTAGTTCTTGGGCGATAGGGGTGATTGTTACTTCACATTGAACTTATATATAACAATATATAGAGGGGATGGAAGTGAGATGGTTAAGTAAGAGGCAAACCATTGATGGGAGTGAGCTTCCAGTTTCGGCGGACAGTGGCATCACTGCGGAGGGAGAAGTTGAGCCTTCCTCCATGCTGGGGCCCATCGCTGTCCCGAGAGGCCAGGACCAGAGCCTGATCCTCCCAGCGAGGTGTGCACAGGTACTTCCAGGAGTAATCACCCACCAGAACTGGGCTGTTGTCATTTACATCCAGAATGTGCACTGTCACCAGCGTGGTGGCCGACAAAGAAGAATTACCTGAAGGAGAGAAGAGGTGGTAGAACTTATTAACCTTGAGCTGTTTTGGTGAGCACAAGAAGAGACTGAGACATTTTACCAAATATCTTCTGTTTCAGATAAAGAAAGTCATAGTAGTTTGGACTGCCATGAATGATGACAAAATTTCATTTTTCTGTGTGAACTATATTTTTAAGAATATTAACTACATAGAATCCACACTATATGCCATGCCACAAAAGCTTTATTATGCTGCGCTCAGGAGATCAAGCCATGAATTATTAATATACTGTTCATAAAAAATATGCAACTTCAGCCATTGTTCAGCAGATTTAAAATGTTGTTAGATTAAGCTGCTGCTTGCATTGGTTCTTTGCTCTCTTTACTGCAGGAGATGTTTTAAAAAAGACATTAAACTGATGCTAAATACTGGTCAAGAGCTGTCAAAGGCTGTGTAGATTGAGATAAGTGCTGCAAAGCTCAGTGGCATTAGTCTGCATTTAACCAAGAGAGAGCTACAGTAGAAAACATTAAAACTTATTTGAAAAGGAATGTTTCATTTATCTTGCAAAAAACAGCCGAGGCCCCAGAAAATCGATAAATTAAACTCAACTCAACTGCAACTAGGGGGAATTTCATTGAGTGTTTGCATTTTAAGCCTGTTAAAATGTTTTTTATACTTTCATGTGTTAACATATTATGTTATGACACCTATATAATAAAGGCATTAATATATTGACCTGAATATTAGCCTCTTAACTATAGAACAGATACAAGTTTATTTACATTTGTATTGTTGTTATAACTTCTTAAAATAGAATTTCACGCAAAATAGTTTGAGATTAAACTGTTTGGGTTTCAATTAAAATGCAGAATTTGTGAAGCTTTTTAATATGCTAAACTTAAGATTTGGCACTTGTTAGCAGTTCATATAATATTGCATATAATATTAAGTATATCAATAATCCTTTATTTTTTTTAATTACACTAGTTGACATGAGTAATGCAGAAAATGCATTCTTCACCTTTAACTATAGTTTATGACAATAATCTATCAAAGATCACACTGAAGGAGTTATGTACAAATATATACATATATAAAAATATTCTGTATCTGTAAAGCTTTTTTTTGTAACCCTTGCTGGATTTTAATGCATCTCTTTCTGCAGCCCAGAGTAAAATACGATTCCTTGAAGGTCAGAAGCTGTCAGATATCAATGTCTGTGAATTATTTTTGTCTATCTTATTTCTTCCTCCTCTTATACCCTCCCTCTCATTTTCGACCCTGCTTCAAGACTCAAGACCATGTAAGACAGGCAGTCGTGAGTCATATCTCTTGTTCTCGTCTCATATCTCTCCTTTTTTCTCCCCCGTAAACATTTGTGACTGAGCATTCAGGACCGGACTGATCTGTCATCTAAGAGTGCTGATGGAGGCAGAAGGTAATTGGATGGTGAATCGTGTGACCTTTACACCTCAAATCTTTGATCTGCGCCCCACGTTCAGGTGCGGAGCAATGATGTATAATTCTATACCACACACACACTGCTCTCACACCGCAACATCTCAGCTGGTGACTCATTTACTGCTAGTTACAATGTCTGAGATTTCTCTCACAGTGTGTGGATGTGGCCCAGAATTTTTAAATGAGATTTGATACTGAATAGAGCCTGTCACCGAATTTTGAAATGTCAAGTGTCTCGGCAGCGCTGATGATTCTGAAAGAGAGAACGCCAAGGGATGTTGATTTTCCCCAGATGTCTCACATTGATAGCATCGTCTTCTTGTACTTGCTCTGTGTAATAACTTCAGTTTGATGGACATGTTTATTCAAACAAAAAACATGAATTGACAGCCCTCCACAGTGAATGCACAGCACGAGGGGGGGTAAAATATCTCTTACGCCCATCTTCAGCCACCACCTCCATGGTGTAGGTGCTGTTCTCCTCTCTGTCCAAAGCCTGGACTGTCTTGAGCTCTCCTGAGTACTTCCCAATAGAGAAATATTTCTTAGTGTCACCTCTCAGCGAATACCTGTGGAAACAACAGTAACAATTTGAATCACATATGATTGTCTTTCCTAATGAAGCAAATATACAGTACCATTATGGATTATAAAAAAAACAACAACAAAAAAGAGATGCAGATGCAGTCATTTTATGTACTACTTCCTCTGCTGTTTTAGTTTAGTTTAGAGTTTTAGTTTTCCTAAAATCCTTCATAGTTTATGAAAGTGAAGGACAGCTGGAAATTGAGCAGGAATCGGTGTATAGATACATTTGGTATTGTGATAGGTAGCTGTACTAATCAAATGAGTGAAATATCTCCTTACCTGATTGGATGAGAGTCAGGGTCATAGCCTCTGATTGTGGCAATAACACGTCCCGGCTCCTCCCCTTCTCTGACAGTGACTTCATAATGGCTTTGAGACAAAACGGGGCCTTCATTTATGTCATCGATAAAAATGGTGACAGTTGCTGTTGATGCTGGTCCGTATCTGCTTCGGACCAGAGCCACTTGGTTCTGAGCACTCAGTACCAGTATGTACTCATTCTCCCTCTCAAAGTCCAGCACCTGCACACAAATGAACACACTCTTACTAGAGTATGTGTTTTTATGCCTGGAAGATGGCTTCTAGACAAAAATAAAGTCACTCTGTAATTATGAACATAAAAAAGTCCTGTGATTTTCACTACACCACCCGGTTGAAAAAACAAAAAACTGGTTAGGTATGTTTTGAAGCATGGCTGCTGGTTTGAGCTGGTCATGAGTAGGAGCTACTTGCTTAAGATCAGCACATAACCAGTTTAAACCGGTAGTTTTTTTCAACAGGGCAGGACAAGATCACACTGAGATCATCTCACTAGTCATCACAATGTGTCAAAATACATTTCTGAAGGTTAAATGTGGTTCTGAGGTTCTGAATAACCCATTGTATGCTCTGATGTCATTCATCAAACTGAAGGTCAGGTATTTCTGTGGATGCACACCACGACCTGCTGACATCACTCAATTTCTCATACACTGGGCTGTCTTTCAGAAAACAAGGCTGTAATACAAAAGGTAACAGAATGCAGATAAATGTCGACATGAGTGGGGGGGTAATGACACACCGTTACAAATGTCAAATCAGTCTGTGTTTGTCCATACCTGTAACTGTCATCTTTACATTCTGATGTCTCATTTAACTGAATTCTAAATGCTGCACCTTTGAAGGTGGTTCGTTGAAAAATCATCAACAACAAAAATCATCTTAAATTGAGAACAAACTATGATGTCAGTGATGGTGCAAATGCTGAATCTGTATTTATGTTCCCAGAAAGGATAAAATGAGAAAGAGACAGAGAGAAAAAGATTAATGCTATGCCATTACTGGAAATGAACAGCATTACCATTTTTTTCTACTAGTAATATTACATTCAAACTTCACTTAATGTAATTCATTAAGTCACCTAATTCACTTTTTATTTTAAGGGCAGACAGCATTCTGAGCAGACCCTGATGTTTGGCCATTCTTTGCCCTTATTCCAGATGTTATCTCAGTCAAACAAACAGTCAGCCACAACAAAAGTGTCCTGTACAACTAGGATCTACAAATCAAACGGCAACCAGAAACTTGATAGTTGATGACCAGTTAAGACTTAACCACTCCTCCACAACCACACAAACTGGCAGGTCCAACTTTATGACATGAGGAAAATATTTTCTAATAATGTTGCTAAAAGCTCTATTGTTTTGCTCCACTCAGAACACTCAGAGTTCTTAAATCCTCAGCCAATCCCTGCATAAAACGAACACCAAAAACTGTAAAACTGTAAAAACATACTCTAACATGCTTCAAGGCAATAGCAAATTTAGTTGTTTATCTAAAAACAGTTCTTCTACTGAGAAATACACAATATTTGTAGTCTCAAGTGCCGATTGCCCATGCTGCAAACATAACATATTGTAATTAGTGCTTGCTAATTAAGAATACGATACATCTACTTAATTACTGAGCCCCAAAACAACAGAGATAGTTGTGCAGAGTAAACGAGAAAACACACTTGAACACAGTAAAACAAATGGCTCAGTTCCTTGACATATTAGTAAATATATAATACGCAGGATTCCGAAACCCTCTGTTGAAATGTCATCAACTCACAGCTTGTATTCTGGCAAAACATAAATGAAAGATGCCAAGAATGGGTCAAATTTGTATATCACATAAGGGGTGGACCGGGTCCAAGATCAAGTGAACCAGTGACACAAATCAGTGGAACAACTGCATCACCTGAAGGGAATGTGGGTCACAGTGTGGGTCAGGCCTTGAGCCCTGGATGAATGGCCTGCTAAATAATGACTTAACTGTTTGTTTTCATATGATGACCTCAAAAAGTATTTTTACATTTCAGTGTGTTCTCAGTACCATCTCAATTTTGACCAAGTGGCATTTGAAAACAAACTATACTAGACATTTTCTGCTAATTTATTTACATGAGCCATTATTTTAACCAACTGGGTTATTTTTTACGACATTTTTAGTTTGAAGTTCAGTCAGTTTTTGAACAGTATATAAACTCTTTTTGTGAAATATCTTATTTGAAAGGTAGTATTTGAACTCTTGAGGGCTGAGCGGTGAACATCTTAACACTTAAACCTCATCATGTACTTAACATTACCTATAAAAATACCAGCTAGTATACATGAAACTGTTCAGCGAAGGTAAACACAGAGATGATTATAGTAACAGAAGAGTATGAACAATCATACATTTTGACGATTTGACGATGAGTATCTGCAGTGTCAGTCCCATTCTGTAAGCACTTCACAAAACTGCATGTGGCTCGCTTGGATGTGTTTAGAAGTTTCCGACAGAACATCAATTTCAGATCACAGATTAAAAGTTGTATAAACAAAGAACAATCACACTATGTCAGGGTGATAATTCAAGGTTTTTTTTTCCCTAATGCATTGAAAAAGAACAGACCACTAGGAGTTTTTTTAAATCCTCTGCTTTTCTCAGTCCCTTTATTGAAAAGCATGCTTGTGCTTTAGAAGCGGATTCTTTACAACAAGTACAACTTGGTTTGATGTTTATCTGTTTGACTGGCAGTAATATGCAGGCAGAGACGATACCTTATCAAGGATGAGGGCAGCTTCATTGTTCTGTCTGTCAGTCACTAGAGTGAAAACCTCTTCCTCGTTCCCAGATTCAAGTCTGTAGTCCACCTGCCAGCTGTCTCCACCCCACTCATCCGCATCCCATGCTGATACTACAGTGACTGTGGTGCCCACTGAGGAGTCCTCAGCCAGGTGGAAGGGTCCATACTACAGAGACACAGAAATAAATGAAAGATTTTAGTAACACATTACTTTAAGGACCAAATATCACTCTTAGCTAGTAGCTTATTAGCATTTGGGGTGTTCATTAGAACTTATAAAGCACTTATTGATGCCTTATCCTGCATGACCATATTTTACATCACTTAATTCAACCCCATACCTAAGCTTAAAAACTACCTTTATTACATAAGCAGCAAATTAAGTTTGATCAGATAATCATGAATATTTGTTCTTTATTCAAAAGAGGCATCAAGATTTCTAAGACACTGCTTGTAAATATAATAAAGGAAAACGGAGAATAAAGACATAATTAAAAAGCTTGTGATTAGATTTTGTGACAACTTTATGGTCAGAGTTTTAACATGCTTAAAATCAACAGGAATTGCAGGTGAAACTGAGCCAGTGTTGGCTAAATCTACATATTGTATGTACTATTAATGTGGACTGTCCCTGATAAAATAATTAAACAATTTAAAATGAAAATCAGAGCCTTTAAATTATATTTAAGTTTCTAAAGCAAAACACTTTTAGCAAATGTATAAAATGTGTCATGCATGTGTCTTAAGGAAATGTAATTTAAGGACATGTAATGTCATGAAATAATAGCACAGCTGTTTTCAACAATGATAATAATGCAAAATGTACAGGCCCCCTGTTCTCAATCCTACTTTCCTCTGATGTCAGTGGAGAAAGATGCTTTCTGAATTCAGAGGTGTAGTTACAAAATCTACCAGCAGGAGAAAACAACACCTAACTAGACAACCTTGGCCACTTGGTATGGTGTTGCTGACATTGATAACTTTAGAGTCTTAGGTGAGCTGTATTTAAATGCTAGTCACTCTTTCACAACCAAGGACTGCCAACACACCCCCAGTACTTCACAGCCAAACTCCTGACATCCATACATAACCTTCACATTTTTTTTTTTACTTTAATAGAAAGTGAAATAAAGAAACTAAAATAAGGAGTGTCTTGCAGGAGAGTAGAAAATGTGTGTTTGTGTGTACTGTATTTCAGCAAACAGTGCTGTTCATTAATGTAAGTACAGCGCTGTTCATCAAAACATCATTCCTCTAAGACGTTTTGGCTGCATCTTAGTGCCTAAAATTCATTGTCAACTAAATTAGGGGATACATCATTAAAATGAATGGCACAGAGCCAGTGAGGGGAGCTTTATGGATGTTTCCAGAATGCAGAACAGGGCACGTCTTCCTGGTCTTTCAAAGCGGATCTAAATATACCTGCTGAATTCAAGCCAGCACTGCTTTTTTACCCCTCCACTGCTGCTGCCCTCCATCTTCACACCAGCACTCTGTCTGCACCCACGTACATCTCCTGTATTATTCACAACACGTAGGCGTAAACACACAGGGTATTTTCCAGAAATCAGGGACCACTGCCTGCCTCCATCCTGCATCTGTCCTCCATCTCTCCTTTTGCTCATCTCTTCCCATCACTGTAGTCAGTCAGCATCTCACTGTTTATTGTTCAGCTCGACTGCATCAGTGAACAAAGATGATGACATAAGAAAAGCTCTTAAGGCTGTTCTGCATATGCGCTCATGTACCATAAATAGATAGCGCTACAAATTAGCAAGTGGTCATATATAGAACATCACCTCAGGATAAGATTATTTTCTAAAAATAGAAGAATCAGATATGTTCTGCAAACATTTGATCTTATGCTTCACTTTAAAATCACAGCATTCTATTATATTTCTTTTTGTTTACTTAATTCAGTTATGTACTGATTTTAACTGGCCAGTATAGATAAATTAAAAAATATTCTGGTTGATAATTTAAAAAGAATAATTCTATAATTTATATTTAATATGTTTATTAACTTTTCTATTAATTAAATTCTGCACTATTTTGTCTAAAAACATTACTTTAAATGCTACAAGTGATTTTTTCACAACATGCAAAGTGCAAAAAGGAAATCAATTTTGAGAATTGCCAAAAATGATGGTTTAATGGTTAATTTAATGATTATCTACTAAATTAATAGTTTCAGAAATGTATAAACCTAAAGACTTTGTCTTCGCCCTCATACTCAAAAATAAAAATTCTTTACTTTCTCTCATGTCATTCCAAATTTTTTTTCTTTCTTATGTGGAACATAAAAGAATATATATGTAATATACAATAGAAGCTAATGTGAACTAATCATGTGTGAGTTAATCATGGACGAATTATCAGTTTTGGTTGAACTATTACCCTTTAATCTAAATATAAAAGTAAAGAAAGTACCTATCAACCGATATAAATAAATGTCATATTTATAATATAAACTTGGCTGATAATTGATATATTATACACCATTCATTCCTAAATGTAAAATATTTTCAGGCAGAGATCAATCTTACAAAATAAATTTGTAATTCTTTAGGTAGAAACCATACTCTGCTCTTCAACTGTGCAAGACATAATAAAAGTAAAAGAAAAATGGCTTGTAGGCAAGCAATGAAAGATCTAAGATCATTACGGTAAAAAGCAGAATTCATCTAAATAAACGTAATTGGTGTCATCCAATTATAGCTTTAAACGTTGTCCATTTGTAGTGCTCAAAACTAAAAAAAGAAACACTCCCAGCTAAATTATTACATGTCCATAAGCCTCAGATTAAAGCATGGATTCCCCCTGAAAGCTCTTTATCTCATCTGTCACATTTTTCTAGAACACAGGTCTTGTACAAACACACACACACACACACACACACACAAACAGATAAAGAGAAATAAAGAGAGAAAAGCTGAGGTGACAGCAGAAACACTAACAGTGTCTGAAGGGAATTGATCTCAACCGCAAAACAGAAAATACTATATAACAGAGACATACTGTAGCAGTACCCATAGTGCACAGCTCATACCTCATGATGGGAAAAGATCGGTGGGTTGTTGTTTTCATCCAGAACCTTGACTATGACTGTGCAGGAGCTATTTAGTCCTAAGAAACAAGTCAGAGAACATTATTGATTATCTATTAAGAACAATATTATTAGTTTTGTTGACTGCCATTATTATTATTATAAGAGACATAAAAACTCTTGCAAGATCTCATGTTACTGTGTGACAGCTTATCAGATTTTACATGGCATATTATAAATGTCAGTCGACACGCTAATCACATTTGTGTGCGGAAAGATGTGATATTTTGAGAGCCATTAGTTGGATACATAAAATTACAGAGATCAATTATGGCAGCTCCATCATGCTGCATAACTACAGTAACTACCTCAAGTGTTAAATGAAATTATGTTTGAGCAGCACAGTGTGAAATCTCACACAATCACACAAACCAATCAGAGAAAATTGCACAAAATGACAATTATGTGGTGCCATTCTACTAGACTAATTTATCAGTGAGCAGTGTTGGGGATGCGTTGACCTTTAGCGTCCTCTGCCGTGATGGTGAGTGTATACTGTGGAGCAGTGCCCTCCATGCTGTCCGCCTGAACTGTGATTACTCCCGAGTCCCGGTCCACTCTGAACAAATTCCGGGGAGTCTCAGGCATCTGGCCCACCAGGCGATAAAATATCCGTACATTGTCGGTTTTCGGATCGTCGTTGTCAGCTGCTTGGACTGTGAGAATCTCTGTACCTGCGAGCAGAAGGGCAAAGCACTCACCAAACCTGCTTTAGTATTTAAATAGCGTTTATATAGTGTGTGCGTATGTGTGTTTAACCTTTAGTCACCAGCTCCTTGACCACAGTGTGGTACTGCATCTGTGGGAACGTGGGCCTATTGTCATTGGCGTCCCCTACCATCACTCGTAGCTCCACGGGCTTAGCAATCTCTCTGCCATCTGGCCTCTCAACCACTATGTCAATATGAAACTAAAAGGAAATTTTAGAAATCATTTGCAAAGTAATCTGTATGTCATCTGCTGATGTATTGTAGTCATCTGTGGTCTGAAGTATAGGATGAAAACAAATCAGGCACAAATGTACTACATATTGAATAGAAAAATGATTAAAAACTAAATAAGAACGTATGGAAAATATGTTTATTTCTAAGTGTCTATAATACCTGTTGGGTACACCCAAAGGCTTACTTATAAATTTGAAGATGAAGAAAAGTAACTAGTTATTTGATGGTGGGGAGATATATTTACATTGCAACATCATAAGACATATGGATACGTTCACATTGTCAGTGTGTGGGAATGAAAACTGCATTTAGGTGTAGTGTGAGTCTCGAAATGTATTATAAAGCTTGTATAAAGCTCAAGCTTGTATTATATTTGTGATCCCCTTTAAGAATAATGACAATGATAAATATCAAAGATGGCGACCTCTAAAAGTGCAAAGTCTTATCACATGGGACACGACAAGATTTCAGCTGAAGCATTACACATGAATTAATGAACTGAAAGTTTAAACTTTATACCATCTGGAGGAACTTTGCTACAGGATGGTGACTGGATATAAACCTTCAGATTACACAAAGCTAATAGCTGCATTTCTGAATATTACCAAAACCATTTATGAAAAGCCAAAGCAAGCTGCAGAGGGGCTCTCTTACACTGTATAATGTAACAGACAACTGGTTATGAGTCCTGTAAATTTACTGCTGTGAGTTTGGTTATTAAATGGAGCTGTCCCTATCATAAATAACTGAAATCTGTGAACGCAACCATAATCAAACACAGCACAGGCAACTGTATTGTTCTGCTTCAGTAGAGGGAGTTACATAGTTACATAGAGCCAGGAGTGAAGTCATGTAACAACACTCTGTGATTGGTAACAAACGATTGGGATTTAGAATGGTATATTTAGGCGCAACATTTATTTACTAGTTCACTTGATCCTCAAGCATGACAGGATTTGGTGTGCTGTCAAAAACGTCCTTAAGTACAGGACTCGGCTCAAGCATTAGCATCCCAGCTGGACTGCTTGATTACAGAAATAAATATAAGGGGATTCAAAATTACCATCAAAAAGTAATACTTGGGTATAAAAATGGGCAGCTCACTGCTGCTTACATTCTTGTTTACTTATCATTTAAATATTCAAACACAGAACATCAAAATCCCATAAAGGTTTACCTATTGCACATTAAAGCTTCTCTTTGCATAACATTTAGACAGTATTTAGCATATTTGGTACTATAAAAGTATGGGAGAGGTTTTACCTGGTCCTGTGTTTCTCTGTCCAGAGGAGCATTCAGGTAAATAATTCCTTCCCTGTTGATAGTGAAGAGCATTTCTGGAAATTCTCCCTCAAGACTATACTCAACTGGACTGCCACTCCACTTTACCTGCAAACACACACACACACACACACAAACACAACATTACCAATCAAAACCACTGTCTTGGACATCAGATTTAAACAAGGATGAGATACAGTGTTTGAGGAAAACTCTGCATGTTTAGGCACTGCTGATAAGTGTGGTGAGGCCGGCACCTGCCAAAACAAACCAGCTGCCCTTGCAATGGAGGGATTTTCCATTGCTCTGCGACAAATGATGCAAATGCTCCTGGAAAGGGTGTGGAAACGCACCGAAGAAGGAGAGGACCCTGTAGAGGGGAGACATGTGTATCTCCTCAATACCTCGCCCTCCAACCGTTTGTTATGGAGATGGCTCTCCAAACTCAAGCACTTTGTATACATCAGCGGGCCTCTTTAAAGATGACCTGCCCACGCTGTTATGAACCGTCAAGAGCAGAGCTTTGAAGAGATTAATGTGTGTCATCCTGCTGTTCTAAAAATGGTGAGCACCAGCTAAGGTGATGTCATCTATTTATTTTCCAAGGCCTGTTTTTGACAGAAGTGATAGAATCCTCTTAGGACGAGTCAGTTCATGCCTTTGATGTTCAGTGCTGTGGACTGACGAAAGAGAAAGTGTTAACAGTTGGATGTTGAAAATATATTCTTGTGATAAGGAGTCTGAGGAGCCCATTCCCGTTCTCTTTTCATGATCATGAGAAAAACCACAAAAACAACCTTGCTCCGATCAGACTAAATAATTTAATCACATCTGTCAAATATCATTCTATCATCATGCAGGTGTCCCAGACACACCAGCTGGCTAACAGTTAAATGAATCACATGTTCTCAGTCACTACTGTGTCTATGATGATAGTTGTGGCCTCCTGCTCCTCCTATTCAAGTGTTACTGGTTTAGAAATGCTCCATCACTGAATCATAGGAGTGAATCTCTGATCAAAGTGTAAAAAACAGCTCATCCATGATGCAGCCATTTATTTATGCTTGTAAATGTTAAAAAAGTTGAGAATGAATAAATAACATCTGTTGTGCTGAACACCAAAGATGATATAACCTATAACCTAAAGTCAGATATAAGTTCAACATATTTTTTTTTCTTTACAATTCAAGAGTTTACACTTTCATTTCTATTTAAAATAAATTACTGATAAAACTCTATTTTAAGGTGTCATAATACAGACTAATTACCTAATTGGGTTCTTAGTAGTAGTCACTGTGCTTACATGAAACAACATGTACTTATCATGTAACTAAGTTGTGGAACAGCCTGGTATTACAGTTTGTAATTGTGTAGCTGTTACACTTTATTTTAAGTAGAACATGCCTGTGTAATATTCTGTAATTCTAATGTAACAGTAGCAGCCTATTACATCTATATAACTACAAACTGTAAGTAAAATCAAAATCTGTTCCATAACTAAGTTACATGGTAAGTACATTTTGTTTTATGTAAGTACAACGGCACTAGTACTTACTAGGTAATTGCTCTGTATTATGGACGCCTAAAAATTAAGTGTGACCAAATAATTAAATACATAAAAATCAATTAATTAATTAATTAGAACTGTTTATCTCAAACTGATTTTCTTTTTTTAGAATTAGAAATTGTGATATACACAAAATTGTGAGAAATATGGACAGAATTTTGTGAAATAAGGTCACAAGTACCTATCCCCACCCACCCACCCCCTAAAAGGTTTTTTTAGTCCTAGGTAATAAGCTAGTCAATAAGAATCCACCTGACTTTAAAGGGCTCCAGTAGTGGTGATTTAGCTGGACACAATGTGGTGGCTCCTTACAAACACTTGTGAGAAAGTCAGAAGGATCAGGCTTCTCCTGAACTTCAGTTTAGAACTTCATTAAAATGCAGCACAGTGCAATCCCAGCACCCTGAAGCGTGTTTAAGCAAGACATTTTTAAAGCACTCCAGCATCTTGCAAAATAAACTACAGAAGTATCACGGATCACAGATTTACTGGAACAATGCCATGTTTTTCAGCCTGAAGCTGAACATCCTCCACAGACTTTAATTTAAACACGGCAATTCAAAATGCTTCTGCTGTCAGCCTATCTGTCTTTCATATACACTCAGTCACAAATAGCAAATTGTGACTCTTGAGTTGTGATTTGTCATGTAGGGTCAATTTGAACCAGAAAAGGAGAGAAAAATGTGATTGCAGTATTGTGGCATCAGCTAAACACAATTTGGATGAAATGGGGATGAAGAATGGGTTGCTACTCAGTTCATCTGCTCTTGTGAATTGTGTCACCCCTGTATTTGGTGGATTTGAGTGAGAGCAAACAAACAAAGCTGACATCCAAGGCATTCACTAAGCATTATGATCAAATAAAGCTCTTTATTTGAAATACCCAAAGTGTTTTGTAGGAATACATGGAGTTAAGAGGATTAAGATAAACTTTTTTTAGGTTTTTCTATGCTGTTTTAAAAATAGAAAATTGGAGGATGAAATGAGGAGAGCACAGCCGCTATTGTCTTGCAGTGTTGCTATGAGAGAAATGCATGACTCGAGTTCTTCATGACCACTAATCTGTTTCATAACCAGTGTAACTCCAGCCACCCACATGCACATCACAGCACACACAAGTGGGTGGGAAAAGGCTTTTCCCGTTTAAAAAAAAGAAAAAAATCAAGTCAGACCCATCACACATATTATTGCTCCTTATCTGACTCTTTTAAATCAACAGTTCTTTGACATAAATTAATTTAAATATAACACAATGTAATTTAAATCGGATGTTCCTATGTTAGTTTTATATTAAGATTAAGCTATATGTTAAAATTTAGTTGCAAATATTAAAAACAATTGCAGTACTGAATAGACATCACAAACATGTGATGTATCCATGTGATAAATTCTACTACTACTACTACTACTACTACTACTAATATATAAATATATGTCATTTAAATTGTATGTTTTAGGTTTAAATAGCAACATAGAAATCTTCCATCCTGCTATATAGCCCTGGCTGGTAAAGAAAAGCTTTTTTGTACATGTGTGATCCAGGAATTTTAGTGGGTGGAAAGGTGTTGGTGTGTGTAGGAGGCACCCACGAAGGAGAGAGGAGGATCTTTTGCCACAAACCCACGAATAACTTGTGACTGTAAAAGATTATTCTGCAAACACATATCATATACAGTATATTCAATTTCAATTAAATATCACTGGCTGTATTTAAGCATTTTAGCAACACTTTATTATAATCACTAATAAACAGCCAATAGGTTAATAATAGGCAGGCTAATAAGTAACTAATTAATAGTGAGAATTGGTCCCTATACTAAAGCATTACAAACCTTTCTTACTGAAAGACTTTCCAGAAAAGATTTAACCTTTGCTGAACAGATTTTAATTAAACTAAGCATAAGTGGTAAGAGGTAGGAAGTAGATGCCCCAGATCCACTATCATGGCCTCAGGTGCTTCATAGACGGGGACTGTATGTTAGGATGGCAGTGACTCGTGACTAATATAAATTCTGAGCATCATGCAAAAGGTCATGTCATGATGAAAGGCATGTGCAATTGTGGGATGCTGTCACACTCGCCTTTGAAGAGGATGAATGCAATATAAAACAGACTCCCCTATGTTAATATATATTCACACACACACAAGATGTCTATCTCATGCCGTCAGTACTGCTAGAGTACTCTGCTTTCATCATACCTGTGAGATTTGGATGGGATATGGTCCAGGCAGATTCTCCTGCAGTCTCACAGGGTCAGGTGAGGCCCATGCATTCCCAGTCACCTCCACTAACACAGTTCCAGTGGAGAAGAAAGCGTTGGCCTTGCCGGCCATGTCCTGCACCATCACAGACAGCTTGTAGCGCCCACACATTTCTGGATCGAGAGTTGAGGCACCTGGACAGATGGGCACGCTAAGAAAAAAAACTAAAAAACAAACAGCTGAAGCACAAAGAACTAAAGCTAAAATATGCAGTACACTGCTGAAAAAATAAAGGAAACACTAAATTAACACATCCTAGATCTAAATGAATTAAATATTCTTACTAAATACTTTGTTCTTTACATAGTTGAATGTGCTGACAACAAAATCACACAAAATTATCAATGGAAACAAATTTATTAGCCCATGAAGGTCTGGATTTGGAGTCACACTCAAAATTGAAGTAGAAAAACACACTACAGGCTGATCCAACTTTGATGTAATGTCCTTAAAACAAGTCAACCTGAGACTCAGTAGTGTGTGTGGCCTGCACAAGCCTCCCTATAATGCATGCTCCTGATGAGGTCCTGATGATCTCCTGAGGCATCTCCTCCCAGACCTGAACTAAAGCATCTGCTAACTCCTGGACAGTCTGTGGTGTAATGTGGTGTTAGTGGATGGAGCGAGACATGATGTCCCAGATGTGCTCAATTGGATTCAGGTCTGGGGAACGGGCAAGCCAGTCAATAGTATCAATGCCTTCATTTTGCAGGAATTGCTGACAAACTCCAGCCACATGAGGTTTAGCATTGTCTTGCATTAGGAGAAACCCAAGGCCAACCACACAAGGGGTCTGAGGATCTCATCTCTGTACCTAGTGGCAGTCAGGCTACCTCTGGCGAGCCCATGCAGGGTTGTGTGGGCCTCCAAAGAAATGCCACCCCACACCATTCCTGACCCACTGCCAAACCGGTGATGCTGGAGGATGTTGCAGGCAGCAGAACATTCTCCATGGCATCTCCAGACTTTGTCACATCTGTCACATGTGCTCAGTGTGAACCGCTTTCATCTGTGAAGAGCACAGGGCACCAGTGGTGAATTTCCCAATCTTTGCATTCTCTGGCAAATGGTAAACGTACTGCACGATGTTGGGCTGTGAGCACAACCCCCACCTGTGGACGTCAGGCCCTCATACCACCCTCGTGGTGTCTGTTTCTGACTGTTTGAGCAGACAAATGCACATTTGTGGCCTGCTGAAGGTCAATTTGCAGGGCTCTGGCACTGCTTCTCCTGTTCCTCCTTGCACAAAGGCAGAGGTAGCAGTCCTGTTGCTGGGTTGTTGCCCTTATGCGGCCTCCTCCACGTCTCCTGATGTACTGGCCTGTCTCCTGGTAGTGCCTTCTGGACACTACACTGACAGACACAGCAAACCTTCTTGCCACAGTCCTATTCTGGATGAGCTGCACTATCTGAGCCACTTGTGTGGGTTGTAGACTCTGTCTCTTGCTACCTCTAGAGTGAAAGCACCGCATGCATTCAAAACAAAACATCAGCCAGAAAGCATAGGAACTGAGAAGTGGGATGTCTTGCTAATTGAATATAATTCCCACCTGTTGTCTATTCCACTTGCACAACAGCATGTGACATTAATATTAAATCAGTGTAGCTTCCTATTTGGGCAGTTTGATTTCACAGATGTGTGATTGACTTGGAGTTACATTGTCCTGTTTAAGTGTTCTGCGTCTCTTATACTTATCAAGTCTGCATTTATGTGATCAGAAATACAACAAATACGGTAATATTGTGAAATAGCATTACCATTTTAAACTTGAATTTTCTAGTTTAATATTTGGGCCCACTTCACATATAGGCCCGGTTTCACAAATGGGGCTTAGCTTAAGCCAGGACTATGCATTAAATAAATTAAGATATTTACGCAACTTTTACAAAAATGCCTTATAAAAAAATAATAAAGGTGTGCATCTTAACACAGAACGATGACACAAATCTTTTTTTTAATTCAGATACAGGTTTTGTTAATCATCTTCCCATCAGTAATTTTTTTAGGATTGCTTAGCACAAGGTATAGTCATGTCCTGATTCTTAGGTCAACATATTTTGTTGATCCTGGGACAATATTTTAATCCAAACATTTAGTTTTGACCACATCCCATCTTGCCTATCAGTAATCCCTAAAATCAGAGGAAATTATAGATGTATGACACTGATGTACAAGCACCAAACACTGACTGTAAGCCTAAACTTAACAAAATCTATAAACTGCTACTTCAAATCTGATTGGTTAATCACAATGTTGCTCCAGGGTCAACAAAGATGCTGATCCAGGAACTTGTCGCACTTGGTAAAATCAGATTCTGCCAAGGTATATCACCCTCAAAGGCAGATAGTAAATATCTACAAACCATCTATTGTCTGCACTGCCTCTTGAAAACAAGTGTACAAACACTCTCTGAGCATATTAAGTCTCTTTCTTTATCTCTCTCTGAGCTAATGCCAGGCTGCTTTGGTTATATTTGAACTAGAATCCTTTGAGCTGACCTGATGGCTCGGGCTCTCGATGACTCATTCAAATTAACCTTCGTTCTTCTGACTCTGTGAGGTTTGGCACTGTTTCAAAATCATTTTAATTTAGCAGCCATATATAAAAAACCAAAGGGCATGTTGTTGATATCAGCTGATTTAACAATGCAATAAGCAGAGCGCATTGGACTGAGTGAAAGAAAGACAGTTAGCTTATTTCATGGTGGAATTGGGCTGAGAGGAATGAAGGATGATAAAGGGAAACCAGAAGGGATATTGTCTTTTAATTTACTCCAAGACACGAAATAAGCATGAGGGCACTACACAGAATTTACAAGAAAAGTAGGTATTATTATATGCCTTTTCAGGATTTGATTGACTGATGGTGTTTAGGAGACACTGACTGATGCAATGCATATTATTCATTATTCTTTGCCAAATATAGCAGTCTGACTATTTATTCAATTCATCCCAATCTTAGTCACACACAATCAGCAGTAGTTTATTACCATCCTCTGTAAGGGACACTTCTCCAGAGATGGAATCGATGGAGAACATGTGGCTGGCAGGGATGCGAGGTATCTGGTCCAGAAGACTAAAACGTAGGTCTGCGTGGGCAGTGTTTCTGTCGTCTCGGTCCAGCGCTTCCACCTGCATGAATGGTATTCCTGTGACAATGACACATGTAGGCCTATATCAGAATTATTTATCACAATCTATATGAACTGCCTGCATTGACACATTTAGACTGATGAGCAAATGGTGGTTATTTACATATTAACAGGACAGAATTTCAAAAATAGCCTTTGCTTACAATTATATCAGTGTACTAATATACAGTGTGAAAGGAGACAGGAAACGACAGCAAGAAGAGGCAGGAACAGGACTGGCTATACTAAGTAACATGTCAAAGTATAGTCAAAGTCATTGATTACCACTGAAAATAATTCTGTAATTATTGTCATAGAGTCGACAGCTGGCTACAGAGTTTAATTTTGTTGAAAGTAGAATGCATTCTGCTTTCTTTAATTGCCCCATTCTTAATGTTTGATTGCAATCAAGTGATTGCAAAACAGTTTACAATCTCACAACTAGGTGACATTCAACACAGGTCATTACTGATGTTCTATATTGAAATATACTGACTTCACTGCGCTGACATACTAGATGTTGAATCATTACAAACAAATGCTTCTTAAGTATGTTTGTTTTCTTCCATAGCATGAACCGTCTGAGGTCACGAGTACATGAGTTTTTTTGTTGTTACGTTCTTAAAATAGGAGACAAGTAATCTCAGCAAAAAAGCAAAAGCATTTTTCATTTTGGTCTTTGCTATTCACTCCAATCTCTGTTTGCGTTTCTCAGAAAACATTCAAGAATCTGAGGAATATGTGAGTGTTAGTGCTTCAAGGACATTTAATCTGTCATCACAGTGATGTACAGGTAAAGCATCTTGTCCTCATATCCGATAGGCTCTTCATGTGACTCATTATTGAACGAAAAAGAAACAAAATACCATTCAATTATGCCACACTAAGCTATTTCCATGCTACTACGCTGCGCTATTTATGGTGTGGCATAAAAAATGACATTCAGACTAACAGTTTATCTCATTTAGCATCGCATGCCTGTAGAATTTAAGAAAAAGTCAAAGCAATTAGGATGAGCATCAAGCGAAGGAAGTTCTCTGGCGCAGGCCTGCTGTGCTCTTCTCCCACCCACCTTTGAGAAGCCCCAGCTGCACGCTGCCTCTCATGCTCTCTTCCAAGAACACTGGCACGTTGTCGTTCTTATCGATGACGCACACCTCGACAGTAAAGCTCTGAGTGTGCATGGATTTTGTGAAGGACACCTGGGAAAAACACTGAGGTCAAATCACTCAAGCAGCTTATTAGAGCTCAAACCTTTTGGTTCATGTTTTAGTGGCCTGCAATTTTCTTCAGTGTTTGCTATTTTGGGCTGTCAGTAGATGTATTGGACGTGGATTTTGCCGAAAAACTGAACTGAGTGGTGTAGGTTTCATTTAATCATTATAGGGATATACTCTATATAAGAAACCTGCATTAAATATGGGTCTAAGACAAAGAAAAGATACATTATTTTTAACATAAATGAAATGTGTTTATAATTATACCTGCAAGGAGTAAGACGGCTGTTTCTCTCTGTCCAGAGGTTTAAGGGCATAGAGGAAGTTTGACTCAACACCAAAAATCCCTTCATCATCACCACTTACAGACAGATCTGAGTAGGTCAGGGGGAGATCTGGCAACTGTAAAATCAAAATATGATAAATATATAAAATGCAAAATGTAAATATCCATAAAGTGAAACTGGATGTTCTATGCATTTACACTTAGCATAAATTCAAATTTTGCACTGGATATTCTTGTGCAGTTTTACTTTATTTTGATGGTCCCTTTAACGTATTCTGTTGAATAAGTAACATTGCACCTACATATCTACTAACTCTCAATA
>JAUMHI010000043.1:17013988-17024031 GCA_032359435.1 Enteromius unitaeniatus
AATGCACCATGTCACAAAGCTCGAATCATTTCAAATTGGTTTCTTGAACATGACAATGAGTTCACTGTACTAAAATGATCTCAACCCAATGGAGCATCTTTGGGATGTGGTGAAACCTGAGCTTCGTGTCCTGGATGTCCATCCCACAAATCTTCATCAACTGCAAGATGCTCTCCTATCAATATTGGCCAACATTTCTAAAGAATGCTTTCAGCACCTTGTTGAATCAATGCCACACAGAATTAAAGCAGTTCTGAAGGCGAAAGAGGGTCAAACACAGTATTAGTATGCTGTTCCTAATAATCCTTTAGGTGAGTGTACACTACATTCAAAGGTTTGGAGAAGATAAAAAAGAAGAAGTTAAAAGTACACTTTGTTTTTACAGAAAACAGAGTAAAATCAGTATATTAAAATGAATAAAGACATTTTAATTCTAGGTTTATGCTTCTACAGTGAGCTGAAGCAGCTGTGCTCCGTTGGGTCTTGTGTAAATGTGTTGTGTTTGTTTAAGCTGTATTTCACGTATACTGTGAATCACTGCTGTGGGATGCTGACCTTGCTGCTTTGTTTTCATCATGAAAGAAAGGCAGAACAATAAGTTGTTCTGCTCGTTTGTGCCAAAGGGAACCTTTGCCTTCTTCTCAGCAGAAGTCCTTGATGAGCTGGTTATAGTTCTAAGCAGCTCTTTCAGAGTCAGTTCGATGGAAACCTCTGTGCTCTTCTTCTGTCCAGGAAGAGTTGACCTTACAAACATTTCTCCAAAGTGGAAGTATTGTGGTTTTGAGTTGGCCCCAGAGGTGTCGGATCTTATGTGTCTTGTTTCGATAACATCTGGCTGGTCTTTCGTTGGTCTTCTCTCTGTGCATGCAGGCGACTAAAGTGTCTGCGGACGGGGAGCAGACGGCAGCGGACGCCGAGCGGAGCCAGAAAGGAGCCCAGGACCTGGAGCTTTACGTCAGGAACACACTGCTGGCTGCTGAAGGTACCAACAAACACAAACCAATCACATCTCATCTGGAACTAAATAGATAAAATTCCATTATACAATACTCAGACTACTGTTACCGTTTTTATTAATTACGTACACTCGGAAAAATAAAGGCGCTTAAAAGATTCTTCACAGCGATGCCACAGAAGAAACAGTCAGTCAAAGGCTCTTAGAAGCATCTCTTTCTTATCTTTTTATAATCTCAAGAACCTTTTGTGAAACAGAACGGTTCTTCAGATGTTAAAGATTTTTCATGAAGCCATTTACACTGAAAGGTTCTTCTGTAGCATCGTGAAGCACATTTATTTGTACTAGTGTTCTTTGTTGATTCTCCCAAACTTCTTTTATATGTTTGTTTCTGAAATTGTCTACTGCTCATGTATCCTCAGAAAGTGCAGTTTTGTGGACTCTCACACAGACATCAGCCATTAGCTGATTTAATTACAAAATTATTTAATAATAATAAATTTGAGAGGCCACACATCACTTGACCGCTTGATTTACAAAAATAATTTGTAGTTTTTATTTCGTAGCATTTCAACATCACATCATCCACAAGTTATTTAATGATTTTATTTTATTTGTATGTTATTTTAAATGGAATAATAATTATAAAAAAACTCATATTTTATTTTAAATTAAAATGTTTTATGATTTGATTATTTATTTGCTTTTCATTAACTCACAAACCTCCTTTGGTTCATTTACGAAGTTTGGGAAAGCTTGATGCATTTTTTCCTGTGCTTTTTCTCCAGTGATTTTGAATCAGTAACAGACTCCAGATGATTTTAGTGAGGTTTTGATGGGATCAGTGTGAGATTAGCTGAGGTTGAGGTGATGGTTGTGTGAGGTTAGGGTGTATTGAGCTGCTTTATTTTGAGTGTGTGTGAATGATGCTTTGTTAATGAGTGTGTTTGTATCATTGTACATGGCTTTAAATGAAAAGCTGCTTTAGTTAGTGAAGGTTCAGCTAAGACAATGTGATGCCTTAATTAAAAGAGACAAAATTAATTACTGGAAAAATAATCACAGATACTTTGGTCACTGACTGTGTGTGTGTGTGTGTGTAGTCAAGTCAAGTCACATTTATTTGTGTAGCGTGTTATACAATGCACATTCATGTCAGCTTAATGAACAGAACTGTATAAATAATACATTTCGAAGCAAATTTGATTTCAAGACAATGGTGTCAGTATTCACAACAAGTTTTTTCAATGTTGATCCATGAAACCGCTTCATTAATTATGATCAGATTCGGGGACTACCAAATGATTATCAGCAGCATTTGGAGTTTTCTGTACATACACACACAGGCTAGTTGATTCTTCTGACTGTTTTTCAGTGTCTCGCCATTTTTAAGATTCTGTTTTAGATCAAAAGCTAACATCTAAAAATCATCCCATTTGAAAATGAAAGTGTATTGAGAATAGATAATAAAGAGAACTTTCTCTGCAGCTTTCTACCAAAATGAAATCTCAATCGACCATACATATATAAACATTAGGATTCATTTTCATTTACTAGAATTTCATTTTAATAATAGTAATACTAAATATATTATAGTAATATAGTAATACTAAATAAACTATATATAAATAAAATGCAAATAAATATTTCCCAATTTGTTCTCCCTGTATCTTAATACTAAATGTCATGCAGTTTCATGGGTGGTACTTTAAATGTATTTAATGTATTTAAAATAGACCAAAACCATGTACAACGGGTAAATATTCGCAATCACAGGGCTTTTACAGGTGTTTTAGTATCTTCGATTTATGCCCTGTGCGTATGTTTGTGCAGCACAGGTATATTTTAAAGAATTATTTATTAAAGCATATATTTAAACAAATCTGATTATGAGTTTCTGAACACAAATCACAAGTGTAATTCCCCAGACACCTATCATCCAAATAGCTGAGAGGCGTTCTTCATCTCTGGACGCACACACTCTGATGGACACTCTCACCCACCGAATGCAAGCAGATTAAAGCCTTAAATGCAAAAAACAGTGCGGAATTTATTTCCTTGGATACGCGTTTGGCACTTAGAGCCAACATATTGCACTTTGGTCCTCTGGATTTTGATAAGGGGCCAAAAACCGCTTCCAAAAAGCTGCTAAGGGAAGTGTAGGAGAGCAGTCATCAGTCAGCGTGGAGTGGAAGAGCTTCATTATCCATTCTGTGCATGAGCTCCCTGCTCCAGTAAAGCTCTCATCCTCTCTCGCACGCTAAACGAGTAGGAATCAAATGATTCTGTCCACCCCAAAGACCCGAGCTGCGTTTGAAACTCGCTATGCAATTATTTCCAGCTCGGCTCGCTTGGCAGGTATACACTGAGCTCTTTGTAGTCCATATCCTGTTTGCGTTTGAACTCTCAAGGAATTTCAGAAACGCGTTTAATTATAGCTCATTTTCATCTCAATTTAATGATTTTTATTTAAATTAGAATATGCAGCTCGCTCTTTTACGTCTCCTCTCTTATTTGAACTGATTGGAGTTTCAGAACCTAATTGGATTTGATTAAAGAACATTAACTCTGCTGAGTCAAATCTGAACCCAACCCAAGCAGGTCACACCTATGAGACGGAGGTGAAAACAAC
This sequence comes from Enteromius unitaeniatus, assembly GCA_032359435.1. Classification (NCBI taxonomy): domain Eukaryota; kingdom Metazoa; phylum Chordata; class Actinopteri; order Cypriniformes; family Cyprinidae; genus Enteromius; species Enteromius unitaeniatus. The sequence continues at coordinate 17,017,576 of JAUMHI010000043.1, forward strand.
TAAGGGACAGAGACATGTGTTCTGTGTCATTCATCATTACATAGATTCAAATGTATTTATAATTGACAGTATTTTTGTGATATTTGTGTCTGTGTGTTCTGTTGCTCGTCCAGCTTTACGGGACAAAGCGCGTGAGCTGAACTCGACTCTGGGCTCGAGGGATGGAGCTCCTGAGAAGAGCGTGAACGAGATGAACGACGAAATCCAAGCCATGCTTGCAGAACTACGCAAACGCCATCTCTCCGGCAAGAAAAACATCGCTGATGAAGAACTGGGGTAAAACACATAAACTGTGCACACACTGCACATAACCAGATTATGTCACTTAAATAACCAGATTATATCCTGGGTGTCAGGGCTGCTCACCTTTTCAAAAAGTCTTCCCCATTCATTTTTCCCATAGGGATGTTCTTAAAAGTCTTTGTTGAAGAGACAGTTCACCTTCAGTTGATGGTCCCACCGATTTCTATAGTATACTTAAAAAAAGCCAAGTCATTGGGGTCCATACTGAAGACCCCAGACTATAAATCATAGCAAACCAAACTAAACAATGGAAAAAAGTGAAAATGAAAATGATCGTATGTATGCAAATATGTACATTTTACGTAGCGAGATTGACCTGATTACATCATTGTGGGTGGAGCTAAAGAGATCTTAATTTGTTTACTGTGACTGGTTGGAACTGGTTGATTGGTGGAATCCTCTGAACAGCATCATGGGTAATGTAGTTCTTCACCATAAACTCAGCTGTTAGGAATATTTAAATAATAATGTGGGTTGATGTTTTTAAGCATGTTCTGTCGATTAGCAAGGTTTATATTTTTTGCTCTGTAATGGACAAATCATGCAGTATGTGATGGTGCTTTAAAAAGTGTTTTAATGCGGTGTACTGTTCAGAAGAAGAGATCGTATGAATGTTGCTCAGTTCGAGTAGCACAACAAACCTCTTTCACAGCGGGCACAGAGAGTTTTGCAGCGGTGAGGACGCCATTCAAGCTCACAGGTTGGAATAATTGTTTTGGTGGCATTATGTTTCTCGGTCGTATTTTGTGGTTCATTGGATCACAGCTCAAATGAAGAAAGTTTCTCTTTCTTATGTAAAATCTTAATGAACTAATTAAAAGTTGCCCGAGGTTGGGCGGGGGAGGAATATTATTCCAGACTAATCAAATTACTTCTGTAATGGATTCCAGAGTGTGTACGGCAGTGAGAGAACAGAGAGAGACACCTAGAGGAGGAGCGAGGGAACGAGGAGAGATCTGCTTCCAGCTCCTCTTCAGCTAATGCTGGATTCAGTTTGAGAGCAGCCCTGAAGCATGTACATATTTGAGATCTCCTCCAAGATCTACAAAATACAGTATTGACCATTGAGAAGTAATATCTTCATTCAGGGTTGTAGGAATTTATATATTAAGGTATAGTGTGTGCAGAGGCACAGATTCATCTCTCGCGTTGTGATTTATTCACCATGTGTCTGAACACACGAAGTGAAAGTGGGTGGATTTCATTTGTCAAACAGCATATACTGTAAGTCTCATACACTACTGAACAAAAGTCTGAGGTCAGTGAGAAATTCTGAAATACAGTAAAAACGGTAATGTTGTGAATAATTATTACCATTTCAGATGTTCTTAACTGTATGTGACTATCTGTTCAAATAAAATGTATTTCTGTGATGTTCAGCATCATTACTCCAGTCTTCAGTGCTCAAGAATTATCAATGTTAAAAACGATCAGACATTTTATTTTTTAAGATCCTTTGATGAACAGAATGTTCAAAAAAACAGAATAAAAATCTGTGACATTACATTTTTAAAAACAAAGGTGCTTCAAAAGGTTCTTCACAGCGATACCATAGAAGAACCATTGTTTGTTTCTACAAAGAACCATTCAGTCTCTTTCTTAACTTTTTATAATCTGAAGAACTTCTTTCTGCTTTTGTGAAACAGAAAGGTTCTTGAGATGTTTATGGTTCTTAACGGAACCATTTAGACAAAAATATTCTTCTGAGGCGTTGTGAAGCACCTCTATTTTTAAGAGTGTGTTTTAAGTGTCTTTACTGTGACTTCTGATCAAAAACTCAAGCTAAAAACCTCACTGATCCCAAACATCTGAATGCTAGTGTAGTTGGTCATTCTGCTTTGCTTTAATCTCTTAAAGGGTTTTCTTGTGTCATGAGTCACAGATAAGGAGCTCTCTCTCTCTCTTCATCTTTATAGCGCCGCTGAGGCTCTTTTGGCCAGAGTGAAGCGTTTGTTTGGAGACCCACACCAGGCCACAGAGGACCTGAAGAAGGAGGTCAGTGACAAAATGGGTGATTACAGGCGGAAACTGGACGAAGCTCAGGATCTGCTGAGGGACGCGCACAACAAAACCAAACAGGCCGAGGGACTGGGTGTTAACAACCAGCTGAACCTCGAGCGTCTGCAGGTGCACACTCTCACAAACACACTACTGTAGAAAACACTTGGAGTCGTGTCTGAAGCGATGTGTTTGTCTGAGCAGGGAAAGAGGGATGTGGCCGGTGAACAGAAAAAGAAAATGGAGGGAATTTTGGCAGAAGGAGAGAAGATGCTGGATGAAGCTAACTCTCTCTCAGACAGCATCAACCAGGGGAAAGAGGTCAGTTTCTTGCAGAGATGTTACTGAACAGTACCCTATCCTCAGAGCCGTGGCTCACTGACTCTGTGTGCAGGAGCTGGAGGAGATGGCGAGAGAGCTGGGTCCTCTGCATGATCAGCTGGACTTTAAGGTGGCGCGGTTGGGTCGTGGTCTGGACGACTCCATCCCTGATCTTCTGCTGAGAGCTGAGGACCACGCCAGCCAGCTCAACGATTCTGCTGCCATACTCGACAGGTGCGTGTATGCAGTTATTATTCCTTTCTAAACCAATTAAGATTACAAGGGTAGATTATTAAGGAAAGTGCCCCTATATGCCATTTCCAATATTGCCCTTCATGCAGTGTGTGATGTAGCTGTATGTGAACGTAAACCATCTGTGAAGTTATAAATCTGAAAGTGCACAATAAAAAGCTAATGTTTCAATAAAGCTAATGTCTCCCAAAACAAAGAATCGACATCCTAAACTAGTCATTAGTCATTTGAATCCTATGGCTACACATCACAGAGCAACACATTTGCATAATTTATGTTCTATGTTGGCCAGCCACAAAAAACTTAACCTCACCCACAAACAAATCCTTTTACTGACAACTGCTTTTCTAATCTTGCGGAGTTACACAACACACTCTTGAAGATGCTTCAGTTTTGAGTTTATTTAGACCAACGCTCCACTGAATCAAAACCTGTCAGTATGATAAACAATAGATACTTATATTTCCATCCAGCGTTCAAAATAGAGAACTATAGCAGTGGACCTTTCTCATGTGCTGTACAGGGTAGACCAATCACAACAGACTGGACAAATCAGATCTGACCAATCAGAGCAGAGTATGCTCACGGAAGGGAGGGCTTTAGAGAGACTGAATCTTAGAACTGCTTCAAACTAATCATTTGAGAATTGCTGGAAAATGTTGGATATTAGGAAAAAGGTGAAATTAAATGCATATTTTGAGAAAACAAGAGGTTTTTTTTTCTCCTTGCATGCATGGAAACCAGTATTAGGAGGCATAATAGGGGCACTTTAATATAGACATATTTGGTTTCTTGCACAATAAGATATTGTGAGATCAAAACACTTTTACCATAGTGCATGAGTTATGAAATGTAGTGTATGTTTTCATTTGTGTCTAGCTCTTTGTGTAGCTTTTCTGACACAGTAAACGTGCTCGGTAGCACACCCGGTACTGCATTGCACTTGTGATGTAAAGCACTCAGATAGGTTTGAAAAGTCCAGTGAATTTCAGATCACTGTAAAAGAGCTCAAACACTTGCAGAAACAAGATAAACTGTTGGTTAGGGTCAGTGTGAGGTTATTGTAGGTGCTACTTTATTTATGCATGCAATAACCAATGTAAGGAAACACTGACAGATTCACATTCATCTATTTCAGACAGAGACTGCCACTCACTGGACATTTCATTCAAAAGCGTCACTAAATGTGTTAAAGCACATGTACAGTAGTATGAGTTTGTGGAAATGTGATCACATAGGCAGGTTTTTCTAGTGGGCCTTAGTCTTCTTTCACTGATCTAACTGTATATGGTTTCTGTAGTATTCTAGCTGAGGCAAAGAACCTGTCCTTCAACGCCACCGCTGCTTTCAGTGCATACACCAACATCAAGAACTACATCGATGAGGCCGATAAGGTGGCCAAAGAGGCAAAGAAAACCAGCATTGATGCTGTGCAGCTGGTGAGGAAACACACACACACACACACACACTCATCAGCCTGCATCAGTGACGGATATGAAATGCTCAATGTGGGCAGCAGCTTGTTTACATTTGATTGTTTGTCTGTTTGTTTACTTAGAGTACATGCAAATCTTTTCAAATCATATCTTTTTGTGTTGAAGGAGTCAACATTTATATTGCATATGTTGGTTAAAAGCAAATCTGAAAGTTCAGAGAGGTGCTGAAGTCTGATTCTGTGGTGGTGCTATACAATCAAACTATTATCTTAATTCAAGTGGATTTTGAAAATCTTGCAGTAATCAGTGTTGAGTGCTGCTGTAAGGTTAATTTAATTAATAAAAGTAATCAAATGTAATCAGTTTATAGTAATTGAAATAGGGTCCCACTTTATATTAGTTGGTCCTAACGACTATATGAACCTATTTAAATGAATCATTAGGTGCAGTGCACTTTTTGTGTTCATACATGTTTTTAGATTGTATTTACGTTTGAAATAAAAATCTATATATCTTTGCATCTGTAATTAATTTCTGTACTTACATTTATAATTACACTGCTGACCCATCCTTTACACCTTAACCCACTGTTAAACCTACCCATACCCCCAAACCTGTCCCTAACCTTACCTGTACCCACCTCAATAACAGCAGAAGTCTTCAGCAATACAATATGAACACAATAAATACATTGCACTTATTTTTTGATGCAAGTACATAGTAGTTAAGGGAAGTTAAGTACTTATTAGATTCAAAATAAGGTAACTGGTAATCAGTACCCTATTACACAGGAGTGAGGTTTGAGTCAGGAGCCGTCTGTGATGTCTTCACTCCACATCTCAGACAGCTCGTGTTAAAGCTGTTCAATTCATTTCCATTTGTCCTGCTTCAGAGATCAAAGCTTTCCTCCTGTTCTCTCGTTACCATCCCTCGCTCCTGTCATCCTCCCTCTTTCACTATCCTCTCACGTCTGGCGCTGAAACGGCGGAGCAAAAGGTTAAAACTGAACAAGGGTTCTTCACACAAGAGTGTCAAACCTGACAATATGCAACAATACTAAAAATGAGCTTTCAATCCTGTCTCCCTCTCTCAGCGTGGAAATACATGACGAGAGCACGCTGATCGGATCACATGTCTCATACATTTCATAGAGAATATCACTTTGCTTATCCATTGTTTTTGTGACTTTCTATTACTTGATACTAATCAGAAATCAGTATATTATGATGATTTCTGAAGGATCATGTGACACTGAAGACTGGAGTAATGATGCTGAACATCACAGAATAAATGTAACATAGATATTTAACATAGATGTGCATAGACAGCAGCTATTTTAAAATGCCCATATAGTTCTTAGCAGCAGGTTTTGTGTGGTCTGAAGCATGAGTCCCTCAGCTCTGACGTATGTATATATGTATGTGTGTGTGTGTGTGTGTGTGTGTCCTGTCTGTAGGCCTCAGGACCCAAAGGATCTCTGAAAGACCAGGCCAAGGGTTCGGTTCAGAAGAGTCACCGTCTGTGGAACGAGGCCAAAGAGCTGCAGAGTGACGTCAATGGTGAAAAACCGTCAGATTACCGTCCTGGGGCTTCCCACAAACCTAATTGTTTTTCCAACAATGTATTTTTTTTTCTTTAGAAAATGAAGACAATCTGGGTGTTCTTCAGTCCAGACTGAAAGGAGCCAACAGAAAGAACAAAGACTTACAGAAAGGCCTGAACGACACATTAGAGAAACTCAACGCCATCCCTGATGGTGAGTGTGTGTGTGTGAGAGAGAGAGTGAGTGTGTGTGTGTGAAGACCTGAGTTGACAGGAAACCAAGGCAGTTCAAACTGACATATTTTCCTTGACAGCTGATCTGTGTGTGTGTGTGTGTGTGCCAGGGTCATCCTCACAGGCTTGATTGCAGAAAACACTGAATCTTCCACTTTAATCCATCATAGGGTTTGATGTTTGCTGTTCCTATGGTTACGCAGAGGTGTGTGTGTGAGACACATTTGATACAGGTGCTTTCAGCAAGAGGTTATCACTGAGCGCAGTGTGTGTGTGTGTGTGTGTGTGTGTGGGCGGGTTTATGTGGTTTATGAGGACACAAATGTGTATAATGACATGGGTATGACATAGTTATTACAATATGAAGGTG
>JAUMHI010000043.1:17032047-17065941 GCA_032359435.1 Enteromius unitaeniatus
ATCCGCCCACTCCCGTCGGGAACCTGGAGAAGGGCGGCGCTGAAGGACGGGGAAGGCGATGATTCGCCGACGAGGCCATCTGCCTCGTCACAATATATATATATATATATATATATATATAAAACATCTTTAAGATGAAATAGTAAAGGCAAAAGCATTTTTCATGCACTTTTTACAGAATTTATGCTCTTTGCTTATGTAACGATAATATTGCTGATTAATAATGGCATTCCTAAACGTGCTGGAAATATAATTTTTTAAGTCTTTTGATAGTATTTTCTAAATAGTGGAGTATTAAAAAGAGTCCAAGATCCAAACCCCCTCTGCAAAAGCCTACATCTAATGTCAGTATTGAATATGTCAAATCAAACAAGTGTTCGGAATCCTGTCTGGAAAATGTTTAATTATATTATAATATCTCATTTGCATATTTAAATAGTTCATTTCAAAAACTTGTAATACAAACCAGTCTTAATGTGCTGTGTTTAATCAGCTGAAGTTTGGTAATATTTTAGCTTATTCACCTGTAATGTCTTCCGAGATAAAATCCTATTTAAAAATCAAGATAAATTAGCTTAAGAATCCAAATTCTGTCACGTCACTTTAATTTTATTTATACAACAAGGATTGCTTTTTCAGTGATGACCAGGAAAGTCACAGATTCAGTGATGCAAACTTCAAAATAAGACAGAAACAAAAAGCAGCTCTCAAAATAAAAGTGAGGTTATTCAACTTTCTGAACTTTTTGATTCAGTTCTGTTCTCATCAGTTCTGTGAAATCAATGATATTACTGCAACAATGGCCAGGATTGCGGGACTTGTTTTGAAAGAATATATTTTGAATTGTTGTATTATTATTCTGTGTGTGTGTGTGTAGAAGGCAGACGCTGTGAAAACCACCACATTCTCAGGCTGTATGGGAGAGACGTCTCTGGATGGAAAACCCATCGGCCTCTGGAACTACAGAGAGAGAGACGGGGCTTGTGCTGGATGTGTGGTCAGGTGAGCAAACACACACACACACACACACACACGTCAGTTCAGTGAGAGGAGCTCAGTGTAACGTGTGTGTGTAGTCCTCAGCCGACGGACACCGAAGGCACAGTTCAGTTTGATGGAGATGGATACGCTGCCGTCAGCCGACCCACTCGATGGAACCCAAATGTTTCTACAGTCATGTTCAAGTTTCGCACCTTCTCCACCAATGCGCTCATGATGTACTTCGCCACCAAAGACATGGTAACACCCCCACCCACACTTAAAGAGGTCATCGGATGCCCATGACGAGTTGATATGCCCTGTCAAAAAAAGTTCTGTTCACAGGGACCCATTTCTTTGCATGTCTCTTTAAATGCTAATGGGCTCTGCTGACCCCGCCCCTCTCTTCTGTGAGGTGATGAGCTGTTCTCATGAAACTGTTTAATTTAGCCACATTTATCCACAGAACTTGCTAACTAGCACATTATTTGGAAAGATTCATAAAAAAACCCTATACTCACTTCTTCTGGAGGTGAAGCTAGATCACGAATGATTCACGCAAACATAGACACATTTAGGTAGACCAGAGGAACATTTAAGTTAGGGGGTGTGTCCAAAGCATGAATCCATATTCAGCAAGACTTTGAAAACAAATACAGATTGCTAATTGCTGGTAACGGTTTGCATCTGATGACCTCTTTAAACCATGTCGTTGAGCCATTTTACATTATCTGCATGCGTTCAGCTGGTTATATCTGTGCTCTTTCTGAGCAGAAGGACTTCATGAGCGCAGAGCTGAGCGATGGGAGGGTCAAAGTGAGTTATGACCTGGGCTCAGGAACCGGCTCCATCATCAGTGACAAACGCTATAATGACGGCAAATGGAAGTCGTTCACCATGTCCCGCATGAAGAAAGAAGGTACAGACACGAGAACAGAGCTGCTCACCTTCAGCAGTGTCTGAAAAATTTACATCCGTCACTTTCCATGCACTTCTGTGCAACATAACTGGAGATTCTTCGCAAGCTTTCAGAGTAGTCCATGTGACAATGATCAAATCTTCTGATATAATGAGATTATTAATAATTTTTTTATAATGTACTTTTATTTTATTTTTGTTTTATTACTTTTTATTTAGTTGCCAAAAATATATTTGTAATAGTGTTAGTTTTAACAATAACATTGCTGCCAAGGATATATATATATATATATTTGCATAAACATGCATTCTTATGTTGCACCATCCTAATCACTTAAAGCTGCAGTCTATAACTTTATTTTGGCTAAAAAATAGTCCAAAATCTTTATTTGAGCAAGTACATAACCAGCCAGTGTTTAAAAGACCATTTCACAACGGTTAGTTTATAATAAGGTTTTCTTATTAGAGCGGTAAAGGTAGGTTTTTGCGGGAAGTTCGAGGCTCTTCTCATTCACCTGAGGATCCTGTAGGAGGAGGATCGTTTTCTCTCACAGCAGCAGGAATAATTAAATGACAGAAAATCATTGTAATCCAGGATTATATGAAACACATCTGAATGAAATTAAATTATATTCCAGTTTTTTAAATGTGCTTCTGATTACAGATAGCCTGGGATTACACACAATTTGTATTTTAAGGAAAACAGTCCAAAGGCAGCATAGTTTGCTTTTAGGGTTGAAAGAATTTCTTAAAATGAAGTTTGAATGATGTGACATAGATTAGACTGTACAAAATTTGAAATCTACACACTAATACACACTACACTAATATTCACACAATGCTGATATTGTTAACATTAATCATTTGAGAATAAAGTATAACAATAATAACAATTTACAGGAATTGATGTGACATGAGCTAATGGATCATTAGATTTAATCACCAGTAGTAGAGTGATTTCTTGTCATGCTTTTTTCCTCAGTTGGTCAGAACAAAAGTGGCAGACTTCTTTAGATACAGTAAAAAATATATTTCAAAAACATAGACTAAAATCTGTGATTTCTAAATACAGGATTCACTGACAGACACACCTTAAAACATTAGATTGATCCGCGCTGGAGTACAACCCACACAATAAAAATAATTCCAGACTTTCAGACAGGGATGGTGCCACAGAGGCAAAACTTCTGAATGTTTTACATAATCACAAACATGCATTGCACATGATAGACAACAATGCTCATCAATTTATTTATTTTGATTGCTACCATGCACTTTATATTGATCAAAGAAACAGATCAAACTCTTGTGTGTGTGCTGCTGTCAGTGGTCTCTTTTATGCTTGCTTAGCAAAAATTGCCATAGTGAACATCGACACTAACGAGGACGAGCAGTTGCGGGTGGCATCTCCGGGTGGAGCGACAGGCCTTAACCTGAGGGAGGATGAGAAGATGTATTTCGGCGGTGTACCTAAGAGTGGAAACTACAGGTGTGTTTTCTGATGATATTAAACGAGTTCCTCCTGTGTTAAACTCACGTCTGCTTACTGGATGATGTTTTTCTTCACACGTTTCCTCAGGCCAGAGGTGGTTATGAAGAGATTCTCAGGCTGTATGAAAGACATTGAAGTTTCCCGAACGCCGTACAATCTGCTGAGCAGCCCAGACTACACAGGAGTGACCAAAGGCTGCTCCATTGAGGTACAGCCACACTGCACCTCTGTTATTGTCTCTCTTCACTAAAGGCTACGTTTGCTCAATTCAAACACTTCCCCACAAGCACTCTCTCTTCAGAATCAGAAGAGAATTAGCGTTTCTAAGACATTGGTTCCCTCTGAACTTTTCTCTGGGTTTTCAGAACTGTAGTTATGAGTTGTCACTGACAGTTTTGTGGTTAATGCTCTGACATACAGCACAGCGAGCCAAGTTTAATTCATCTCTTGAAGTCCTTGTCCTGCTGCCCTCTCTTTACCCAGTGCTTCCCTGTCGCCCTTTACTCACCCTTATATTGCTGAAACATGACATTTATTGTGTGCAAAACAAAAAATTAGTGTGCACTAATGCAGCAGAAGTGTGTTCAGTGTGGAAGCGTTCAAAAGTGTCCGAGAAAGACTCAAAAATCATTACGAGCACCGACAGAGAGAGAAACTGTTTAGTCTCTGGTGAGAAGAGGAAAGGTTGTTGTGGGTTACTGTATGATGATTAAAATCACGTAAAGGCCTCAAACGATTAGTAAATAAACTGCAGAATGTTATGTATTCTGGCAGTGATCAAAGTGCTATCTGCTTATTAGAGAGAGGTTTAACATACAACATAGCTCTGAGAAAGTGTTAATTGCAGCTGCTCAGTAACGTTTTTTGCATTTTTAAAATAAAGTATGAACCATAATGATAGTAATAATTACAAGAGCTCTATTAATACATTTATTATAACCCTATTTTTACTGTGCAAATTACGATCTGCACTATTTTCTTATGTTTTCAAATAATTATCTTCTGCTGCATTCATTTAATAAAAAAAAAACACGGAACTGATCCAAGAAGGGGCATCTTAAAAAAAAAAAAGTTAATTTTAAGCTAAATTGCGCTTTAATTATATTTTTTAAACAAAACAGTAAAATACTCATTTTGGCTATGTGTGTTCTCTTTGACTGTTTGGTTTTCGGACCAATTTTTGTTTTGTCTGGCTTTGGTTAAGAATTTTTGTTTCGTGCATCCCTCTCCCATGATGTATCAACATTGATCACTGTTAAATTCTGATGTTTAATATCATTTTATGGGAACAAATGATATTTTTGTAATTTAAAACTAGGGTTTGGCAACTTTCCATCAACTGAATCATATTCAACTTTAACAGTCTGTGCTTGTTTTTATAATGCTATTCCACATGTCAGTATTTCTTATTCTTGTGGAGTGAGTGAAACTGAAATTGCACTGTTAAGAATGTTTTTGAAAGATTACATTTTATTTACTGGTAAATATTTGACTTATACCTGCACACAATTGTTTATTTACTTGTTTTACCCAACAATGTAATTTTGACTAGGTACTACACTTAGGTGCAAATATTTGGAACTTAAAACCGTTTGTAAAGTATAAAAACTAAAAGATGGCATGATACAACAACCCAGTCTCACGGCAGTTTGAGACTAAATCACAAAATTTATATTTAATCTATTTATTCGTGGCAGGGACACGTTTATTTTGTTATTTTTCGTAAATTCTTTAAAATAAGATTCCATTGGATGTATCCATTCGTGCTGGACTTACGAAAATAACAAAATAAATGTGTCCCTGCCACGAATAAATATCTTGAGACTGGGCTGAATGCAAAGTGTCCAGGACAGCTGTAGTTGAAGAAACACCCATGACCGATCTGATGAGCCACAGGAGGATTCTGGGTGAAGCTACAAACTAAACTCTGGCTTCTCTCTCTGTCAGAACCTGCACACCGTGAGCTTCTCCAGGCCCGGGTACATGGAGCTGAAGCCTGTGTCGTTTGATGTGGGCTCAGAGATCTCTCTCTCCTTCAGCACGAAGAGTGAGAACGGCATCATCCTGTTTGGCAGAGGAGGCCTGACCTCTATGATGCAGCTCACGCAGGGCCTGACGCCCGTCCACATCCCACGCCGCTCGCGCAGACAGACTGGAGAGGTGCTCACACACGCCGTACACACACCTCACACTCTCATTCAGTCATGAGATTACTCAAATGTGTTAAACACTGATAAAATGTCAATCTATGTAAAAGGCCTACACACAACAGTCCCATAGTCCCACTGCTCTTATTTATCAGTAAATAACGGTGGAGAATTCTTTATAAATCAAATCCGGATTTGGGGGAAGGCTTGGAACAGTTTTGTGCAGTCAGAATTATTGTTTCTACATTTTACTTAGAGGCAGTTTTATCGAAAATCACAGCAGTAGACCAGCGGGGACAAACAAACAGCTTCAAAGAAAACAGAAGTGGAAATGTGTGTGGACTTTATAAATTGAATTTTTAGTCCTGAAGTTGCAAATGAAGTGGAATTGATGGGAAATTACACTATGTTGTTTCATTCCAAACAAGTTGTTTTCAGCCGCCTCTTAGATTCTCCCCATTTGTAGATTTTCTTTCCTCAGGAACAGAACATGTTATCACAAAATGTCCTAAATGTGTTACATTGAGTCATCCCGCACATACTGTAGGATGACTGATTAAAATAGGCTCTGTTTGGATTTGTTAAATAGTGTAAATAGTGTGATATAAAAATGTTGTTTCTGTAGTTCATTTAAAGTATATTTGTCATCGGCATTATTACAATTTTGTGCCATTAAAGCATATTTGAATTAGTTTACCAAAAATTGTTAATTAATACAATAACTAACATGCAGTAACTAACATGTAATTAATGTGGCTTTATTCGTGCAGTAATTCATGTCGTAGTTAAGTTAGTTCTTGATTAATTTATGTCTTAACTCATCATTAGTTTACAGTCAAGTAATTGTTAATTAAAGTATTAGTACATGATAATTCATGTACTGTTATTGTAAAGTGTTACCACATTATGTGTACCTGAACTCTTTTCACAAACTTATCCATGCTAGAACCATGCATCTCTCATTTAAATTTTCACAACATAAAACATTTTCCAACTTCTGGAAGAAGAAATGTCAAGACATGTCAAGATGACATTTTAAAAGAGATTTGAAAGAAACCAGTGTGGAGCTGTTCCAATGTTTGGATGTAAGTGCTCCAGGGCTAACACTGCAAAAGTGTCTAGACATAGGAACATCAGGAGATTCTGGTCAGAGAAGTGGTCTGGACAGTTGTACTAAATCTCAAAGATAAGATAAGGCCATTTAAAGACATTAAAATGAACAATGGTGCTGGTCATATAATATGAATATCTTCAAAATGTTGATTTCACTATTTCCATTCAAGAAGTAAAACCTTGAATGGATTTTTTTTATATTACTTAAGACCAATACAAAGAAAAGATTTCTAAAACATCTTGGCCAACTGAAAAGTATGAACATGACAAGTATGAGCATGTACAGAACTCCTTTTGCCTGAATTACTACAGCAATGCAGCGTGTTATGGAAGCATGAAGTGCTCTAAAGTGTCCTGGTATACAGCTGCGTTGAACTTGGACCTTAAAAAACACAGTGGATCAACACCAGCAGAGGACAACTTCAGACTGGACCTAAAGCAACGTGGATTCTGTGCCTCTCCTCTCTTCCTCCAGACTCTAAGAGCCTGGTTTCTAATGGAAATCCTCTAATTTACTTCAGAGAACATAGCCTTGGAGCACTATGCAGCAGTCCAGTCCTTTTTGTCTTTATCCCAGGCGAGACGCTTCTGATGCTGTCTGTTGTTCAACAGTGGCTTGAGACAAGGAATGCGAAGCTGAAACCCATGTCTTCTATACGTCTGTGTGTAGTGAAGCTCTGACTCCAGCTGCAGTCCACTCTTTGTGAATCTCCCCCACATTTCTGAATGGGTTTGTTTCACAATTCTCTCCAGGGTGCAGTTATCCCATTGCTTGTACACTTTTTTTCTACCACATCTTATCCTTCCCTTTGCTTCTCTATTAATGTGCTTGGACACAGAGCTCTGTGAAGAGCCAGCCTCTTCTGAAATGACCTATTGTGTCGTGCCCTCCAATGGTCATCTTTTGGACAACTGTCCCATCAGCAGCCTTCCCCGTGATTGCGTCGCCTACAGTACTAGACTGAGAGAGCATTTAAAGGCCTTTGCAGGTGTTTTAAGTTAATTAGCTGATTAGAGTGTGGCACCAGCTGTCTTCAAGTACTGAACCTTTTCACAATATTCTCATTTTCTGAGATACTGAATTTGGGGTTATCATTAGTTGTCAGTTATAATCATCAAAATTAAAAGAAATAAACATGAAATATATCAGTCTGTGTGGAATAAATGTGTACATTATACTAGTTTTACTTCTTAAATGGAATTAGTGAAGTAAATAAATAAACTTTTTGAAGATATTCTAATTATATGACCAGCAGTAATTCAATCCTGTAATGCATAGGCATAGTGCCTATGCCCAGTTTAGCAGCAGCATTCTGAACTATTTGCAGTCTTTTTTTAACTTGTTTTAACTATGTGACAATCTGGACTGACTCATCTCTACTTATAGGTAATTTCAGTATGCCAGGCATGAAGATTAAAAATCAAATCACTCTCTCAAAAACACAAAAAGACGAAAACAGCTTGACTTTTGTCAGTGTTCTTAATAGAAAAAAAGCATGGTCTGGCAACAGAATGTATGTGTTTCATGCTGACTGCAGAGCATATAGCACACAAGTCAAGGATCTTGCTGACGAATAGATATTTAATGAAGACTTCGACTGGCAAACACTGGGGATTCAAACATACACACTTAAATACAAACACTGACGAGGGCAGAACTCAAAGCACACGGGGAACACGGCTGGCATGGGTTAACTTAATCAACTAAACTAGGACAGGAAACACAGGACAAAATACGGGCAAGGGCAGACACATGCACACAAAAAAATGCAAAAAGCTAACAATGTTTTTAAGTCTTTACTGGTAGTGAAATGATACTTTCTTTTGTTTGTTTGTTTGTTTATTTTTTAATAAACCCACTTGGGAGCATATATAGGGAAAACATAACAGGTCCCAGAATAGATCCTTGAGGAACCCCACACTTAAAAGGGGCTGAAGATGATGCAAATTCACCTAAATTAATTGTTAATCTTTAAAACAGTACCTTGAGCTCCTAAACATTTCTCAAGCCATGCAATGATGTTTTATGGCCTTTAGTAACGTGTGCTATTTATACCAGAACTGCCGCAACTGCAGACTCAAGAGTCTACAGTTAACAAGACTTTATTAAGAACCTTTTCAGGCAGATGGCAGAAGGCAGATGTATTAGAACAGTTTTGTCTAGTACTTTTTTTTAAGAAATGGTAATTTTGAAGCAGGTAAACAAAATAACAGTGTGTCAATATTGTAAATTTCATCATTTGTAACACAAATTCGATTTATGCTATAAAGCATTTTTACAGAAAACAGTAATGTTATTATTCAGGTCAGTTTAGTTCAGTGATTCAGTTCACTTGAATAACTTTATCAGTGTTGCAATGTCAGTGTAATTATTCAGCTCAATTCTGATTGTATTCTCATTTGTCAGTGCATTTAAAAAATATTACTGAATATTAATTGTCTTTTAAAGCCCACCAAACACAAAGCTGCTGTAGGTACGACTGAGCCTGACTGTTAGCTGCATTGCGTAGTTTTTCTTCAAGCTGATTGCAGACACAAACACACCGGAGACTATGTGAGATGGTTCAGTGCTATTCTTTTTGCCTGTCTGGGGGCTTAGGAAGGTGATTATGGGTAATAGTGGAAGTCTGGGGAGCCGTGGCCTTCAGTACGAGATCATAATGAATCCACGGGGTTACAGGGGTCTCATAGCCCATAAAAGAGATTTATTATCTGGGCAGGTTTGTAATTGCTTCTGCCCTTCAGCAAACAAAAGTTGATCTTTTTTTTTTGCCAGGTGTACTAAAAGGCCAGGGGCACGGTGATCATTTTAATTAAAATATGACTTTCTACATCTTTGTCAGTAACATCTTCATCATCCTTCTCTCACCAGCCCAGGGGCAGCACATCAATTATGCTGCATATCCGTCGTAAGCAGTTGCCTCTCTCACCTCCATGTGATACTCCGTTTGTAAAAATAGATTTACAAGCCACCGCTTTGATGGATCACGTCCATTTTGCGATAACCCTCCTGGGAGAGGGTGCCGGACCGCCACCTTTTGAAAATCATTATTGCTCGTAAATTAAGTGGGTGTCATTTTGCGGGAGTGCGGCTTCGGAGAGGCCAAGGGTTTCCTCCACCGTTCCTCATTCATTCCTCCAATTTACAGCGAGTCCAGGGTCACCTGCGCTGCGTGTGTGTCGCCATCGGCTCGGAGAGAGGATCCTGCTCTTGCATCGCTCTCCTCAATTCCAGTGCAGCGTGGAGAGCATGAGTGTGTGCTCTCAGAGCCGTCTGTCTGATTACCGTCCCTCAGCTCACTCCCCCCGAATATATTACTGTGAGCCATTCTGACCCTTGGTACGTCTCAGTGTACCATTCTTATCAAAAAATCAACATGTCCTCCAACTAATACGCCCGTATGGGTCGTTTCTACAATAGCTGTGAAATACGACCCATTAGAGCGTATACTACAATTGCCCCCTTATCGGCAGCAGAACATTTGTATATTAATGTTTTGTATTTCATCGGTCACGTGATTCAGGGTTGGTGTAGCTCAGTTTGTAGAGCGTTGCATTGTAAGGTAAGATGTGATCATGAGTTTGAACCCAGAGAATATGTTTTCACAAAACCCTATAAATCATGATTTTGCGCAATATTTGTAATGGGTATGTTTAGGACTGGGTTTGTGTGGTCATTCGTACAAATTAAACCTAGTAAAATATGTTTTAATCACCGTGAGATCAGTGTAACGACAGACGCTATATGACACTGTCGTTATTTTTACGCCCACTAGAGGGCGCTTACCTTTAAAGCGTAAATATAGGTCGTAATAAGGTACTTGCAGAAACGATTTGTAGAGTCGTTTTTCTTGGAGGACAGGCTGCAAAAAATACATAGCTTTTCATTTTCATTTTTCATTATGAAGAAATAATCTTAGCTTGCAGAGCTCACCGTTAAAATGCTTATGTGTTTTTGAGTCGTTCGGAGTGTTGTAAGGGTGTCGTGAGTTGGTTAACAAAAAAGTTGTTAGGACATTGGCAGGTGGTTGTTTGCATGTCCTGGCTCATTGCTAAGGTGTTTTTACAGAGTTGCTGGGGTATTCTGATTAGTTTAGACACAGTTGCTGCTTTGTTGCCAGGGCATTGTCATTTGGTTGCTAGGGTGTTGTGAGTGTTTCTAGCACAGTTAACAAAGAATTTGCCATTGCTCTGCTGTGGCATTGCTGTTTATGTGTTCTGGCTGGTTGTTAAGGTGTTTCTAGGTGGTTGCTGGGGAATTCTGAGTGGTTTATCAGAATTTTCATGAAGATTAAAAATCTTTAATTTTTCATGTGGTTGTTAGGGTGTTGTGTTTAGCACAGTCGGTTAATATAGTAGTGGATGGGGTATTGCTAGGAGATTGTTTATGTGTTCTGGCTGGGGAATTCTTAAGCACAGTTGGTTAACAGGTTTTTTTATGTTTTTTTTTTTAATGGTGGCTTGTTTGCTTTAGGGCGTTCTAGCTGTGTTCTAGGGTGTTGCTATGTGGTATATATAGTGCACATGGAAGTTTATTACTTTGAATTGTCTAAATTGAATTGATCACTAACACTGTGCACAACAGTAATTTAAAAAGTGATTCTTAATAGTCTCATCCCATCTGTCTGTGTGTCTGCAGCCCTTCCTTTCTGTGCAACTGAATAAAGGGGCTCTGGAGGTGCTGGTGTTCACGGGCAGCAGGAGTCCACGCAGAGCTTTCAGAAAAGTGGAAAAGGGAATACTGCATGATGGGAGAGAGCACTCACTGCGCATCCAGAGACTCCCGGGAGCGTAAGCCCACCCTCTCTTTCTCTCTCTCTAATCAGTTTTCCCATGCAGGCCTCTTTGAAACTAATGGAGCATGTTGGTGTAGCTCTTTCACTGTGCAGGTGGATGAAGAGCCACCCTTCCAGCAGCCATTACCCAGCGATCATCCTCTGAGCATCCATCGGCTCTTCATCGGAGGCATCCCGACAGACATAGAAACAGGTGTACAGCGGCACAACGTGCCTTTTGAGGGCTGCATCTGGAGCCTTCTCATCAACACTGTGTATGTCCAAACTCCACCCATCATGATCTCACATCTCTATTAAAATAATACATGTTTTTGGTGGAGTTAAAGGTGATGTATATAATTATTTAAGTGTACTAAAGCATAATAACACTATGATACATTTGCACATATTTAGTCATCATTTTACTTACTGGAAATAAGTACTTATTTCTATGAAACAAAAATGACACAGCCAGTTATTAGACTTTGAAATGTGTTGTTGTTTGGATCTGTGTGACCCCCCCACTGCCAATTCACCCAATAGTATTTTGACTCCCCAGGTTGCCAGTTGGTGGAAAAGTCAGTGTATTGCAGCCATGGAAGCAAACAAACAAATTGGGCTTGAGCTTTAAAGCTTTGGCATCCATTAGAAATCCCCATGACCACAGCCATTAAAACATGAGTAGGTCAGCTCATAAATGTACAGTCAGAAAGTTTACATTGATAAAGCAAGTCTGGGAAGGGGGTGGTAGAAATAATATTTGAATATAATTTGGATTGCATTAACCACATCAGCTGCAACCTGTCCGTATTACATACAGCACCTTTAAATAGCTTGATGCAAATTAATTCTTAATCTTTTAATAGTTCTGGTGAATAAAAAACTAATGAAGCTGACCTTTTTGTTGAGGAAAGTTAAGTGTTTGTGACAAGATGTTTTGTTTGTACAGTGTTTTTTGGTGTTGAAATATTCCCTAAACTATCTATTATTATTGAAGTTAAGTCCATGCAGGTTTGCATTAATATTTTTGAATGAATTGTAACTTCACATTATCCTACAGTCCCTAACACACTGCCCCATCAGTGTTGCCAAGTCTGTGGTTTTACTGCAGAATTTGGTTACGTTTACACTGGTAAGTGATTAAGATGGAGGGGATAGTCGCTGAAAAATACGATGGGCTTGTTCTGTGTATCAGTTGGGCTGGTTTTGTGTTGCAGACCTGGCAACCCTCTGCTCCATCAGTTACTCAGGATTCAGTGACATTAGATTTTAAACCCCTTTTTTGGTTGTGATGAGACCCATACATTTTTAGTCGTGGCACCAGACTTTACCGTAGTGTTGGCATGTCACAGCTTTCTGTTGTACTGATAATAGGACATCAGAGACGCTAGCAAGTCTTCCAAGCTTCTCGAGGTCACCTTTAACAGCCCACGATAAATGAGCTGACCTCCAGAGCACAATTCACTGCAATATGTCATGACTGGACTGTAGTGACTCGTACACACCAGCGACTGGTGTAAACATTGACCCATTTTTTCCAGCCTCCCGTGGCTGTAGATTAAAGGTCTTGTTTTCCTTCCAGTGCAGTTTTGAGGTGCAGTCATAAGCTAAACGCTGTATGACATTAATAATCACAGTTTTTCTTGCTCTAATGAGGAGTATGAATCTCTGCCAGTGGGCTGTGTGTCTTTTCCACTAGAGCGAACCCCATTGCCCTCTACCAGACTCATTTAAATGAGCCTGTCCTTGCTCATAAGCGTGTTCATTATTCACCTGATTGGAGTCACGTTGTGTCATCGTTCCCTCAAGAGCGGCTGTGTGTTGTGTCTGTGTCTGTCAATGAAACAGGCCTGTGGACTTCTCTCAGCCTGTGGCCTTTGAGAACGCGGAGATTGGCCAGTGTCCAGACCTGGCCCCGCCCCCAGCCCCACCCCAGCCCCCTGAGGAAGAGGAGGAGGAAGAGGAAGAGGCTCCGCCCAAACCAGCTCTGAGGCCTACAGAAGCAGCTCCGCCTCCACCACCAGCCTCCACTGTACGTCCTATAACCAGTGCATTGTGGGTAGAGAGTCCTGTGTGATTCCTGTAGTTTAAGACATCCCAGTTCCCATACTTATACTACTCCATGAAAGTCTGTGCTCTGCTGGTGATGGGTCGGTCCAGATGCTTGTGCATGTTGAAAATATTGGGACACAATAATAAAAACAAAATAAAATCTGTAAAATTTTAATTAAAAAAACAGCAGCTGGAATTCGACAGTAAAAATATGGTAATAGCACTTTAGGTTTTACGGTTTTAAATAAAATTTACAGTTAAATACTGTAATTTCAACTGATATAATGTTAATATTCCAACTTATTAAAGTAGTGAAATCTGTTTTGTAACAAGTGTTTGTCACACCAGCATGATGGAGAGCAGCTCCCAAAACAACCCATTAGGACAAAGCCTATGATCATGTTATCCCGAGAAAGACTGAAGGACAGCAGTGAGAGAAAGTAAAAGCTGGAGCAGTTTTCCAGGCCATTAGCCTCATAGATGAGCTGAAGATGTGCAGAGATTTCCAGGGAGAGAGAGAGAAGAGGAAGATGCGGTCTAGCAGTAGTTCATGCACTGCATGCTGCTTTAACACAGATCTTCTCTTCAGCTGACAGGGCTAAAGCTAACAGCAATCATGCCAGTCTCCTGGGCATCACGTCTATAGACTGTTTCCCATTCATTACGTCTGCCTCTCACAGGTGCTTCATTCACTTCATTAGTTCTAATGAGTTACATAAGGCGCTTATAGTAGGGTGACCATATTGTGCTTTTCAAAATAAAACTGAAATGAAATGATTAACATTAATCAATGTGTTATTTAATGCATTAGCAATTTATTCATAAATTTAAGATTAATACAACTTTTACAAATGTTAAAAATGTAGAAAGTCAATGTTCATTTGCAAGTCATTATTACTATTTTAGAGCTTTATTAATCCCCTTGAGGGTAATTAACTAATATTAATAAAATGTTTCATTAAGTTAATTTCGCTCACAAACTCTTTTGGCGTATGTTTTGTGCTTTGTTTGATCAATGCATGCTTCTAAACGATTTACAACAGCATTTGTAATCATGCAGTCGTGGTGTGTGAGAACGAAGGCATGAATGCTCCGAGTAATGCAAATACACACGCACACACATATTTATATATTTATAGTGATGAGGACTGAAGCGAGACAATCAGTAAGAAAACAAAGCCACAACTCAGATGTTTTTGGCCAAAATCATGATCAAATACATTTTTGAGGTTTGATAAATGTCCATGAAAAAGCGAATGTATGGTCACCCTACTTATAAACGTGCACAAGCTGTCTATCAGTATTCAGAATTTCAGAACCAACTCTCTTTTAAATTCATTTTGAATCTGAATTGCTCAGATGTTAAACTGAATCGACGGGAAGAGGAATGTCTGACAGTCACACATATGTGGAATTTCATTAGTCAAAGATGGGATTTGTGACCAAACGAAATAATAACATTGACTATTACATCTTGTTTTTAACACTTTGAAACAATTTGGGGGAGCCATACTTTTTTCTGTATTATGCACCATAATGCTTTGATGCTGTCCAAATCACTGGCTTCTTCATGATCTGTCTTTTTCTGCTGCTGTCATTCTGCTGCTCTCAGGCCACGCCTCTGGTAGAAGCCACACCCATCACAGACACGCCCACCAGTATAAAAGAAGCTGCGGTATTAACCTTCTCTCTCTCACACACACACACACACACACACACATCTTGTGAATATTGCAGCTCCTCCATTACTGTAATCCTTTGACTGACAGCCGGCAGAGAGCTTTCCTATGCTTTATGCTGCTTCTGCTGCTTTGTTTTTGGAGGAAGTTCTGATTTCTGAGTCGCAGTATGTTTCATTGTTCCACAAGCTCCTCGTTCTCATATGAACACTGAGTGCAGTAATGGTGAGTCTACAGGAGCTCCATCAGCTGTTCTCTGGCTCCATCTACTGCCTGTACTTTAGAAGACACTCAAATCTTTCTGTCAGCTCTTGAGGTTTGGGGGGGTCAGAATTTACATGAACACATTGTTCATAGTACAGAGTAACCAAGCACTGATAAATAAGTTGCAGGTTTTTATAGTTTAGAAAAAATTGCGTTCTCTACATTGTTAGTACATCGATAGAATACAGTTGCTAAATTGTAAATGAACGCAAATTATTGTATGCTTTATTACTATATACTAAATATAATATAAATTGTTAAATCCTGTAATCTGCAGCGTTTGATTGACACCGACTCTGTCCAATCACACAGGTGTCGTGCGCAGTGGAGGCGGAGCCTGTTGTGCTGGAGCTGGCCAAACAGTTCGGTCTGTCCAGAAACAGTCACATGGCCTTTGAGTTTGACGACAGGACGGTGAAGAACAGGTGAGTATGAGTTATCCTCCTCTTCCTCCTCCTCCTCCTCCTCCTCCTCCTCCTCCTCATGCGGTGTGTGTCTGCTCCTCAGGCTGATCATCGAGTTCGAGATCCGCACAGAAGCCGCCTCGGGGCTGGTCTTCTACATGGCCAGAATAAACCACGCTGACTTCGCCACCATCCAGCTGAAGGAGGGCATGGCTCACCTGAGCTACGATCTGGGCAGTGGCAACACCTCCGTCAGCGTACCTCGCATCATCAACGACGGACAGTGGCACAAGGTCAGAGCACATGACCTTTGACCCCTCTCACTCCCTGACCTGATTCACTGGAGACAGTATTGTGTTTTGATTCTGTGATAAATCTGTGAGAAGGTGCATGGGTCATAATTAGGCCAGAAACATTATTTATGCAAATATGTTTGACCAGCATCAGACATGCTGTCATTAAACTGGTTTTGTAATTATTTGATTTATTCATTTTGACAGAAATGAATACTTTTGTTCATCAAGGACGCATTAAATTGATCAAAAGTGACGGTAAAGACGTTTATACTGTTACAAAAGAAAAAAAAAAACTGCAGCACAACTGTTTTCAGCATTGAATATAATCAGAAATGTTTCTTTAGCGGCAGATCTTTATGATATTATGATGATTTCTGAAGATCATGTGATGCTGAAGACTGGAGTAATGATGCTGAAAATCCAGCTGTGTTTAGCAGAAAGAAATGACACTTTAACACATATTCACAGAGAAAACATTTTTTAAACTGTAATAGTATTTCACTGTATTTATTGGTATATTTTAGTTGTCACTGTATTTATGTTAGTGTTTTTTTTTCAACTGCTTACACATACAATCTTTCTGGAAGCTGGCTCTCAAACAGCAGAAGCAAACACCAAATCTGCTAAATTAGACACTAAATCACAACCTTTTACTCAGTTTTCAACTTCAAAAAACTATTTTTGCCAAACACAACACACAGTTGTCTATGTAACACTTTATCTTGATATCTTGTATAAAACAGTACACATGCTTGATCTATTTATTTTCCTTCATGCTGTTTAATACTGTATTCACAACCACAAGGTTTTAAATAAGTGTGTCTAAATAAATAAAAAGGGGTAAAGTTTTGTTCTCTTTGTTTGTAGATCCGTGTGATGAGAGAGAAGCAGAGAGGAGTCCTCACGATTGATGGACGTTACTCCAAACAAACCAACAGCCCAAAGAAAGCTGATATTCTGGATGTGGTGGGAATGCTGTATGTGGGAGGTTTACCGCTCAACTACACCACCAAACGCATCGGACCGGTGAGCACACACACATATACTGTACACAAACACACACCCATACACACACTGTCAGATACTCTAGTCTGCTGCTGCTGTGTTTCTGTAGGTGCTGTACAGTATCGACGCTTGCATTAAGAACTTCAAGATGTTGAATCTGCCCCTGAACATGGAGAAACCCACATCTAGCTACCGCGTGGGCTCCTGCTTCGCCAACCCAGAGAAAGGAACATATTTTGATGGCACAGGCTATGCTAAAGCTGGTGAGGATCCACTTATCCACATATTGTTACAGTTTTTTAAACACTAACACACACAAATCAGACAATTATCAGCCTTTGACTTTTTTGTAAAACACTTACTGTAATACAAATATCTAGCAAGAATAACATTTAGGCAAAGGTATTGCTTTTGATTAGTGCTGTCAAACAATTAACAAAAGTTTTTGTTTGCATAATATATGCGCGCGTACCGTATATATTTATTATATTATATAAATATATTTTACAAATATTTACATGTATTTGCATGCATATATTGATATATATTATATTATATTATATTACAATTCTTGGATTTGTGGGTAAAGTGTAAGCAACTGGAAAAAATATTTAAACAGACAGAAATGTGATGTGTGTGTGTGTGTGTGTGTGTGCAGTGAACATGTATCGAGTGGGAATCGACATGTCTGTGGATCTGGAGTTCAGGACGGCTCAGAGCAGTGGGGTTCTGTTAGGCGTCAGCAGCCAGAAGATGGACGGTCTGGGTATTGAACTCGTCAATGGAAAGGTGTGATAGAGAAGTCTGAATCTGATCATTTTCAGTTCCATGGAAGAGCTCGAGTGAATTGGGGGAATGGTTGTAAAGTAGTTTGTCATTATTTGAGTTTGTCAGCAAGAGTGTCTGTGTCTGCTGTAGCTGTTCTTCCATGCTGATAATGGAGTGGGGCGCTTCACAGCCGTACATGCGCCTGACCCGGAGGCGGGGCTTTGTGATGGACAGTGGCACACTGTCTCCGCCCACAAGCTGAAGCACCGCCTGGAGCTCGTCGTGGACGGGGAGAAGTCAGAGGCAGCGAGCCCAGACATGCGCTCTGCCTCCGCCGACACCAGTGACCCTGTGTATGTGGGCGGATACCCCGGTACGTCAATCAAACTCTGTTGCAATTTTAACAAGCTAACAGGCAACAGTCATTTCAAATATAATCTTCTTCAATCAATTCTTCAATAATCAGCTAATAATATATCTTCCATATTTATTTCAGCCTAGCAATCTCTATTTTATTTCTATTCTTTGAAAAATAAAAAAACTTGTCCCTGAAAAACTAGCACTCTATTCATGAACTAACTACTTGTTGTCTTTTAAAAAACATTACTAGCTTCGCTACACTTTTGAGAACATTTTTTATTTATTATGCAATTAACAAAAGCACAAATGGCCTCTCTAACACTAGCTCACTTTATGCTTTTTCTATTTGATCTGTTGTCTTTTTGTTTATTATATAATTAGGAAACCCTCGCTACATGTACTGTGTTCGTCTTACTGAGACTTGTGTATCAGTGCTCTTTTGTTGGTTTTGATATTGGATCAAGCGTCTGCTAAATGACTAAATGTCAATTAAAATATTTTATCTTAAATAATTTCAAAAATTTTCAAACGATGACACATGATGACATAAAGCTTCTGCCAGATGATAATTCATAACATTATTTCATTTTTGTGGCATTTCTAGTCTTTAACTCATCATTCTGTATTATCTCATCATACACATGAAGAAACAGCTGTTGAAAAGCTCACTGTGATCGTCATAACAACTAAAAACAAAAAACACATTGAAAATATGAACATGACAAAAATATGTTTTTAAGCTTTTAAGGAAAATGCCATCTCTAAATGCATTACAGAGAAGTTAGAAGTCTGAGTCAGGGACAGTCCTAAAATGCAGACACTCTGGAAAAATTTACATTTCAACACACTTGAAATTAGGAACAGACAGTTTCACATTTTATTATACACTGAACTAGAACGGTGGTTTATTATTCTCTCAGCTCATCTGACAGAGACGATCACATAGTTGGATCAGTCTGAATGTTTTCTGAAAGAGATCTTTGTGTGTGTTTGTTGCAGAGGGTCTGAAGCAGTTTGGACTCACTATAAACACACCATTCAAAGGCTGCATGAGAAATCTGAAGATCACTAAAGCTGGGAAGACTCTGGAGGTCCAGATGAACAAAGTCCAGGAGCTCAGAGGAGTTCAACCTCTCACCTGCCCTGCGAGTTAAACACACACACATCTGATTCACTTGAATGTGAATCAGTTCATGAATCAAAATATTGAGAGAACTAACTGAAGTACTAGCTGTGCCGCTCAAAACCAAATAACACAAGGAGTATTAATAAACAAACAGCTAGACAAACCAAAGTTTACAGACAAACCAAGCCAGATGAAAAACAGTTAAAAACGGATTTAAAGGAAAATTAATACAACCATATGATTTTTTTAATGACTTTCAGTAACACTTTACAATAAGGACCCAGTTAGTTAATATTAGTTTAAGCATTAACTTACATGAATGAACAATGAGAAATACCTTACAATATGTAATAATCTGTTAAAAATAAAAATACAGTTTTTAGCTCATATTTGGTCTGGTTCATTAAAAAGAACAGAAACTATTTTTTTAATAATCTATATTGAAATTAATTATAACTAGAATGAACAAACACTTTAGAGTATTTTTCAGAGTTAGTTCATGTTAACTAATGCAGATAGCCAATGTAAACAGATGAAACCTTATTGGAAGACGTTGCCAACATTTTATTTTGTAGTTTGTGATCAATCATTCGGTGTATTTTTGCGTTAGGAACTATCTGAAGAAACTGTAGTAAAAACTTTTTTTAATCTCAAGTGCAATCTTACCCAGCCAAAAGCCACGCATTGAGACAACAGACATTACAAATGCTGCCCAGATCTAAACAGGCAACACTCCTAGACCTTAGTATATTCATCATAACACCATCAACAGACTTCATAAACATTTCACATGATAACATGCTATATTACATGGAGAGCATTGGACTTTCACACCTTATACAGTATGCCAAGAAATATTTGAAAAAAAAAACCAAAAAAAACAAGTTTGTGCCAGTCTAATCCTTGAACTATCATAAGAAAGGTGACATAAACATTAAGAAATGCAACCTGCTCACAATGAATTGCCAAAAAAACAGCACAGATCAGACTGTCAGATTTCAGAGTGAATCTGGTGTAACTAGCCTAAATGATCAAACTACACACAGGTCAGTATATGAAGAACATACTTCATCTGAGAGCCAAATCACCAGAGACAGACATGAACCACAAATTCACAAAGAGTCTGAGACTTTTCTCTGAGATTGTGTTTTTTGCATGGAGTGATTACATGTGCTGTGTAACGATCAGTATTTCAAAATAAAGAAATATCCCTTCTGATGGCACTTGACGTGTTCTGCTTCCTTTCACTGTCGAAATAACCATCAAACTTACTGAATTACAGAGGGTCATTATTATTCACATTCACACTTTTCCATTTTAGCTAGAGAATAATAATTTATTCAAATATTAAAAGTTAAGGGTCAAGCTAAATGCACTGTTAGATGAAAATAATATTCATGAAAATGACAGGTTAGGCTTAGGTTAAGTTCAGCTCTTGAAACAATAAATCACTGTAAAATACTACTAGTGTTTTAAACAGGTTTTTCTGGAAGGCAAGGTTCCACAAGGTTCTGTTCTCCTCTGTTCTATTCTTGCAGTTTAAGATTAAGTGAGAAAAAAAAACTCTTTGTATTCATAACAATCAGTTAACTCATTAAAAATAAAAGTGTTGTTTCCTGTCCAAAACACTGAAAGCAGAACTATAAAAGCTGTAAGAGCACACTGGTTTCTTTCCTCACCACACAAAGTCTGGAATTACAACAGTGGAAAAAAAACAAGGAAGTTCACTTTCAACAGGGAACAAATGTTAATGAACTTTTAACTCATAGCTGAGGAAAGCAGAAGAGAACAAGTCATGCTCATCAGAAGTCTTCTGCATAGAGCCGTCCGTGATGAGATGATCCTGCTGAGAAACCGCCAGAAACAGAAATGCTCTACAGTACGGAGAGCCACTCACCACTGTTCGGCTTTAGTTTACAGAGAACACACACATAACATCGATACTGTGAGGTATGGACTTATCAGTCTTCATTATAATGTAAAAGTCACTCATTTGTGATATACCCACACATATGTACAGTGTTGGGAAGATTACTTGGGAAATGTAATAGATTACAGATTACAAGTTACCCTATTCAACATGTAGTGAGTACTGTAACTTTTCAATTACTTTATTAAAGTCATGTAACTTATTACATTTGATTAATGTTTGATTTCTTTTCGAAATCACTAATATTTTGAACCTTTAATCATTTTTAAACATTTAAATCAGGCTGGGTTAACCTTACAGAAGCACTTAACACTTGACAGGCTTATCTGCAGCTCGATGTGAAGCGGGGGTTGTATAAGACTGGGGCGCTTTATTCTGTGATAAAAACCTGTTGGATGTACATTATTACACTTATTACACGGCTTCTTGCCACAAAAGTAAATAATTAGACATGAAACATCGATCTGAGTTAAAATATTTTACTAACCTTGTTGAGATCCTCTGCATCATACGTTTCATAATCTATCAGCATTTTTTTTCTATTTTCCATTTTAACTCGTGGTTAAGCAGTTTAACACCTTGTCTACACCGAACGCGAGTTGTAGTGCTGTGCCACGACTACGGTTTCCCAGTAGTGCACAACACAACACAGTTTAAAATACAAACATAAACTCACAACGCAATGCAATTAAAACCTTTATTTTTTAAATAACTTTGACTTTATTCTTAAAATACTATGACATTAATCTTGGTATTGTAACAGAGTTGACACAGGATTTAGGGATATTTTGTAGAAAAAAAATATTTTTTTAATGTTGTAGAATTAAGTAACTATTTAGAGCTTTTATAAATTAGGTGAATTAAATGTTGCCAAAAGAAAAGTACTGTAAAATATTTTGATTGCACATTGATACATGATGGAAAAAATACACTGACTACTTCGGGCAAGAAGAAATCATGATTTTCAACTATTTAAGACACTTTTTAAATAAGTTATTATATTGTTATTGACTGTAACTTCTTGTAATTGATAATTAATAAAGAATAATAATAAATACATTTAAATAATATAAAATGTAACCATTTTTTAAAAGAGCTGATAAAAATAATGACTCTATTTTTGCGGGGACACCAAATGTGCCCACAATTACAGAATCACCCATATATATATATATATATATATTATAATTATAATTATTATATATAGTTATAATTGTAAATATATATATATATATATATAATGATCATGCTCTTTGGTGAGCACTAATATAACTGCAGGACACAAGTGAAATGACTCTTGGTTCTCTTCAGGATGGAGCAGCTACTGCTGCCTCCAGTGGGTGATCGTTCTGTGAGGGTCCACATGCTAGCAGCACCTGTCAATCCTGCAGACATGAACATGATCCAGGGTAAAGTCCCCACTCATACAGCTTTACATCTGTTTACATCCTTTCAGTCTAGGGATGGTCAAATCTGATGTTATGTTATAGAAATTCTATTCTATTCTCTGAAGCAATTGAGGCTGAACATTGCCTTGTTCATTGCCTTTGTCTCCACAGGTTCGTATCCAATCTTGTGCCCCCTCCCAGCAGTGGGGGGAAATGAGGGGGTGGGAGAGGTGATAGAGGTGGGAAGTGATGTCAGATCTCTCAGACCAGGTGACTGGGTCGTGCCCATTGATGCTGGCTTTGGTAAGGAGACATTCATGGGATTCAAATTAAAACAAAAAAAAAATTACCTTGAAGTTTACGTGGAATTCCAGTCCAAATGTGTGTAAATCAATGAAATTCAAAAATGAGTGGGTCTTGATGGAATGAATTTTGATGACAGGTGGTTGATGAGCAAGAATTCTTGGTGGCATCAAGATGGAAACATCTGTGGTTATGAATTTATCCTTGGTTCCCTAAGATTTACTTTAGGGAATGAGACACAGCATCAGAAGCTGGCACTATGGGGGGAACTTTCTCTTGATCAATCACTCTGTTAAAATCACACCAATGCAAGCATTCAAACCTTCTTTTCCAAGCATGTGGTCAGTTGTGGCCCAATGGTTAGAGTTGAACTTGTAACCCAAAGGTTGCGGCAGGGATTGTTGGGGGTGAGATTAAATAACCAGTGCTCTCTCCACCCTGAGGAGAGACCCTTGAGTAAGACATTGACCCCCAGCTGCTCTACGGGTGCCACAGCAATATAGCTGCCCACTTCTCCAGGTGTGTGTTCATGGTATGCGTGTGTGTGTGTGTGTGTGTGTGTGTGTGTGTGTGTGTGCACTTGGATGGGTTTAAAGGCAGGGTAAGTTATTTCTGGAAGCCAATGTTAATATTTCAAATCACCAAAACAAACACGCCCCTCCCCCAAAAGTATCTTGCCCCGATTTTGATAGCTCCGCCCCACACATGCATAGCCTACACAACCCAGACAATGATTAGTTGTGTAAAACAAAGCATAATTTTCAACTGTCACTTTATTGTGTCCAGTGTAGGCAGAATTTAGCTATTGTGGCGTCTGGGGTAGACACTCTCCTATGGGAAGATCCAAAACACCCTCGGCATGTGATCGCAGACCTTCCGCTCCTTGACTTCTCTCCAGCGCTGGAAAGCTGATCCGATATTTACACGAGTCCTACTTCTTGCCTTATTGTTCCGCAGACATTTTCCTCTTTTGTTTTTTATCTTTATGTCTCTCAGCTTAGCAGTTCACTGAATGCACTCTCCTCTGCGTCCACATCATTAGTAGACACACCCCTTGCTGCTGATTGGCTACAAGTTTGTTTTGGTATTTATCCTGACTCTGTTTTCTAAAAGCATTTTTGAAAAATCACTTACCCTGCCTTTAATTCAGAACACAAATTCCAAGTATGGGTCTTCAAACTTGGTCTTCACTTCACTTTAAATCGTTTTGCATGACTGAGAGCAATAGCCTCATTTTGAAGTTTAAGCAAATTAATGTGGCAAGCTATGCAATGTCTAATGAGGTTACATATGTGACCAGTTTCAGTTATGGTTCCCTCAGCTGTGTACATCAGTGTTAAATCATACCACGTTACTGATATTGAATTTGAACCAGCCACTGTGGGTGAGGTATGGATAATAACACTAAGCAGTGGGATGCTCACTATATCATTGTTAGTGTATACCAAAACACACATGGTATACAGTAATATGGTATTGAATGGTATGAACCATGGAGGCTGAACCAGGGAGGCTGTACGAGCACTTCATGACAGAGGTTGGGAAAATGACACTGTAATGACCAGTGCCAATACAAGCTTAACTCTTGCATAGAGGCCACTTCTGGAAATTGGAAGGAAACATTGATGTTATAAAAGTTTTTGTTGAAGACCAGCCAGCCATATCTCCTAAATAAACATACACACCATTTGACCATGCCCAGGAGTACGCCATGCCTCTCGTGAAGTGGGCTTTGCTGACCTTGTGAGCTACAAGTCAGGGAAATTACATCTATAATTTCCCTAGTGTGACTCTGTAAAGATCTGCTCGAAGAATCTGCACCATACATGGCATGTTAAGCTCCTACTAAGTCTAAACATTGTGGTGAGACCTCACAAAGACTACAATGAGAAGAGTCAAACAGGTCCATGTTTGCTTTGGCAAAAATATTCTTTAGTAAACAGCATATCCACAGAGATTTCAACATGGTAGAACAGATCATTAAAACTCTTTTTCTTCTTGTAAAACTGTACTTAAGTTACAGGGTAAAGGCAAGACCGCATTCCCTCATCTCCATCAAGACAAATATTTGAAGGTTTAGCATAACCTTTTGTTGATGTGTTTGGGTGGAATAGATCTGCTCCACTGCTGCTGCAGAGCAAGTACCAAGACTTGGCTAGAGCTAATACATTTACCCTATGCTGCTGAGATCATGTAAGAAATACTGTATGGATAAGATGAAATCACCCTGTAGCAGATCTATACAGGTGGAGCTGGGGAAGGTGGAGGGTTTCTGAAGCGCACTGCAACTGCTACAGCAAGCACCAGCCAACATTTATATGAGGCGACTTATAGCTTGTTAGAACTTAGCCTGAACCATCTACAGTTTCATAACAGAACTTTGTATTTCGTATTGTGCATGTCAGGTACGTGGAGGACAGGTGCTGTGTGTGCAGAGGATGAGCTCATCTCTGTTCCTAAAGACATCTCTATTTTGGGGGCCGCCACTCTCTTCGTGAACCCCTGCACTGCGTACAGGATGCTGCATGACTTTCAAACACTCACCCCTGGTGTGGAAACTCAGACATGATTTAGTATTACTGTTTTACCAAACACTGTGGCTATCAGTGGATCACGTTGTGTGTCTGTAGGTTGTACTGTGATTCAGAACGCCTCTAACAGTGCAGTGGGACAGGCCGTGATTCAGATCGCTGCAGCACTGGGCCTGAAAACCATCAACATCATCAGAGACAGGTACAACAGCCACTGAATACATCCCAGAAGAACAAGCTCTGTGCGATAATGGATAAGTAATGTAAATGCAATAATCCCATGTGGTGTAAAGTCCCATTTAATGGGTTTCTCTAACTGTTTCGCGAACTCAGACCCAACTGTACTGAGCTGATCGATGAGCTTCAGTCACTGGGAGCTGACTATGTGCTAACAGAAGAGGAAGTGATGTCAACAGGGCTTCATCAGGTCTGCAAGGTGGGGGGTTCATCTCTTTTTAAACAAGATGATGTTTCAGTGATTTCTACAGAATTGCTTAAACACATTTCTCTTAGGAGGTTCCCAAACCTAAATTGGGCTTGAACTGTGTAGGAGGCTTGAGCGGAGGACTCGTGCTCTCTAATCTTGAGTGAGTGTCACACATTTTGCAGTTTTACGGCAGAAATGATTGCAATTAACAAGACATGACTGTCCACCTGTATTTTCAGTTATGGAGGTACAATGGTCACCTACGGAGGGATGGCCAAAAGACCCCTCCAGATCCCTGCTGTGAGTTTTATTTCTCTACAGTTTAAATTGTATTAAACCTTCAACATTCCTGTTCATAAAACAATCTTTTCTAAACATTTATATTCTGTTTCCTGTCATGCAGAAATCCTTTATATTCCAGAACGTGATTCTGAAGGGCTTCTGGCTAACGCATTGGAAAAGAAAGCACAGGGAAGGTAAGCCATCAAACACAACACAGAGAGATACTGAAAGTCAAATGAAGGGTTGAATGGATGAAACTGTAGGAACATGGCTCTTTGAGACCTTCATGTGAGGTTCCTTTTCAGGAACTCGAGCTAGGTCTCGTTCCTTCAAGGAACTAGGGTTATATTCATAACCCAGAGACGTTTTCTTGTGCTTGACCACTCTCTCTCTCTGTCTGCAGATAAAAACCAGCTGAAGGCCATGTTGGATGCTGTGTGTGAGCTCATGAGAGGTGGACAGCTGTCCGCTCCACACTGTGTCCAGACACCGTTTCACCAGTACTCAGACGCGTTACAAGCCACTGTCCAATCACACGGCCGCAAGCACATCCTTATCATGTAGAAAACAAATACAGATCCTCTGCAAATCCATGCTGGACATCATGGATTTCATCTGCTCAACATGTTTGTTCTATTATTGACACAAAACTATGAAGTATAACACTATAAATGGAAGAGGTCTTATCAAGTTTGTACACGCACTGTTCAGTCCTCTCCTACAATAACAGACACAATGTTCACAAGCATGTATTACAAATCAATCTCTGTATTATTCTTGTTTGTCTGAGTCTGTATGCTGCACAGCACGTCCTGAGTCTGAGTTCGACGTGTTAGGATGTCTTTTGTATAGACATGGCTAAATATACTTCCTGTCATGTTACATGTTTCACAGATGTTATCAATGGAACTTCAAGCTTCACGTACTTCTAGTTTAATTGAATCAGAATCATAAGCTGAAATGCCTAAAGGATTAATTCAACCCAAAATGAAAATTTGCTTAAAACGTATTTAATCTCAGGCCGTCCAAGGGGCAGACCAGTTTTTCCTTCCTCAGATTAGGAGAAGCTGCACTGAATCCCTCGCTCAGCACCTTGTTATAAACTATGTTAAGCTCAATGTGGTGTCTAACTACCACAGGTTAATACAGTCCAGTGGATGAAGATGAGGAATTACACATTTATTTACAAAAACATTTAGTGGTTATTTTCAGAAGCATTAATACAGCAACAGTCCTTAACGCCGTATTCACAGTTTCCAGCACAATTAAAAAGCATGACATCAGCAAAAGACGCAGCAGTAAAAAAACAAAAATCACAGCTCTGAACTACTCATTCAGATGACATCTGCATCGCTGTAAATAACAGACAAGGTCAGTTTAAGTGCTAAGTGTTTCCCTCCATTGAAGTACTTTATGAGGTCTGTGTTCAGTTGTTGTTTTCAGTCATGAGTCCTTTACAGATATAGTACAATATTATCTGACACATTAGTATTTCCAACATGAAAAAAGTACATCCAAGATCCCTGGGAGCTAGTTTACTAAAATGTTATTGGCAGTGTGAGCTACTGAAGTGGTGACTGATTTAAGCAGAGATTGCTACAATACCAAGAGATCACTCACACGTTAGCAATGTTTCAGGAAGAAATGTACCTCAGTACTTCACCTGTTTGAGACGATATTTTGATGCAATACATATATAAGCTACACATGAGTGTGATTTGTGGCTGGGTGCATCTTATAAAACCCATAAAGAACAGGTCTGGGTCACATTTTACTCCCAAAGAAAAATTAACAAGTTAATCACACAGAAACATTTTTTTGTACCTGACTAATAACTGACTAAATAATTATTTGCATTGTAACATATTTTCATGATAATTAAGCATCTCCCCAGGTTCTCATTACCTTAATAAAAAGACTGTAATGATGAAAACACACTTCTTCAGCAGTACTGAGAATTATTCAGAAATGAAAAAAAAGTTTTTTTGATAGTATAGAATTGGGAGTGAAAGTGTTTATGATGAAAATGGTACAAGTCTTAAAAACAAGCTACAAAATAGATTTTATTCTTTTTTCCTTCTGGGATGAAAAAAAAAAAAAAAAAACTGGTAAATTAGTCTGATTTTTGTACTATCAAACAATCTATTCTTCACAAGCAATTCAAAAGTGCCACACCAGACTAAATGACCAAAGACACCATCAGCTGTTTTGGCTTTTACTATAAAGGATGTTCATACAATCTCCTGAAGACCGTATCTGAGTAGTGTTAGATGTGTGAAATATTTCCAGTTCCCTGCTGTCTTCCCTTTAATGGTGTGTCTGTGGTGGACTGTAAGGTGCTGGAGGGATGGGGTGCTTGGCATGTGGCTCGATCAGTGCTGGACGGATTTGATGACCCACTCTGCACTGGGGTTGAGCTCCAGGAGAGCTTTGATGTACGTCTCTTCATCCAGACATCTCTCCTCTAGGCGCGCACACACACACACACACACACACACACACACACATCAGATAACAGCACATAATGTGTGTGCTAGAGCTCTGAGAAGATGGGTTATATTAGGATGATATCTGATTGTATGGCAGGCCTGCTGACCAACTCAATGAAAAAAGAAGGAGAATCGGTCCTTATACCAGTGTTTCCAGCAATCCTAATATTCTTAACTTTATTCTTTAATTTGAAAAAAAAATTATATATATATATATATATATATGCAAAAAATAATTAAATTCTCCAGAATAATAAATAAATTCTCCACATAAATAAAGCTGAAGATCTATTTGTATCTATCACTATCACTCACTGATGTTTCCTCCCATCTCATAGAGACACAGATCCTCTCGTTTCACCGATAGAGTCCTGTAACAACACACAACCTCACTCAGCACTACAGTTCACAAACAGCACTCAAAATACCAGACTTCCCTGAAACAACAGACTATAACAGTGGATATACAGTATATAGAGTCACTAGTGGTGTGACTGAAGATGACTGTGTGTCTGCTCACCTCTCCTGACCGAGGAAGCGTGTCAGAACATCTGAGGCCTTTAAATCCTCTGTCAGCTGGACAGCCATGGACACCATCGAGAACTGAGGAGCCTGGACCCTGATGAAGCCTCCTTCAGCCTGAACACACACACACACACACACTTTACTTAGCTGTCTAAATGTGGATGTTCCATAGGCGTAAGACCGGAACAAACCATGTTTTCTATTGCTCTACAACAACCCTACACATAAACCTAGCCCTCATTTAAAATAAAAACCAAATATGAAAGTGTAGTTTTATAGGGTTAACATCAAATCAAGAGTCTGCCGTGTTCTCAGTCTCTGAGAGGCCTGTATCTTATATTTCAGCCTGTCCCTGTCCTTCAGTCACAGGACCGTGCTGCATGCAGTGTGTCAGTGGATCCACTGGGTGTCAGAGCGGAGCGCCTCAGATGTTCAGCTCAGTGGTTGTGTAACTCCTCTCACCTCAGAGTTGATCTCCTGCTTGTTGGAGGCTCTCTCACGGTCGTACGCCATCTTCTTCAGGAGTTTTTTAACCGCTCTGTCTCTGTTCATCTTTCGCTGGTTCTCCATGTTTTGTTTGCGCACCTGATTCAGGATGAACTTGGGGATCTGAGACACAAGAATAAACACTCGTTTGAGCTTCTCCACATACGAGGTGTTCTGGTACTCCAGCAGCAATAGCAACAGCATCACAATAGAAGAGCAGTGATTTCACAAGATATCCAGGATTTTATTGATCAAGGACACATTAGATGGATCGAAAGTGACAGTAACAACATTTATAAAAGATTTTTATAACTACATGCAGTTAATCCTAAACTTTAAAGCTGCAGAGTATTGCAACTATTTGTTTATCTGCAGTGAATCTTCAGATATGAGATTCAGCTTTAATTAGGGATGCAGCGATGCACTGAGAGCCGGTGGGAAAACAATACAAGCATGTGACCGCTCAGATCGCTTGAGATGTTAAATGTATCAGGATCCGGTGGGAGTTTATGAAAAGGTCTGTTTGAGGGGAACTGTCTTCAGAAAAGTTTAAATGGTATTTTTTTTAATCTTACCTCTATATAATGCATATTAAAGCCGTGTTCATAACTGCAGCGCTGCTAAAACAGTAGTAACCAAGAAAACGCTGTATTTCTGCTGGTTAGGGTTGCCAAGTGTTCACAACCAAACCCTCCCAATGGCTACTTAAAACTAGCCCAATCACATTTTAAAGGGGACCCACAGGGGTGTCGGGGTTAAAATACTTTATTAAATATTTTAGAGGGGTTCCCATGGTTCCAGGGGCTAAAAACAACATTATTGGGGTCGCTTCAACCCACAGACATAGAAAAACAATGAGTGGAAATAGTAGCCCAACTACTTGGGTACTTGGCAACACTGCTGTTGTTCTATAAGCACCACTTCCTGGCAGAGAGTGAATCTGCACCTCATTCAGCTCAGATGTTTTATGTAGTGTAGTTTCACAAAACTCAAGTCAGAGAGCTTTGTTTTTTCTTCAAACGTTGAAATTCTACAACGCAAACTCCTCATATGGCAGCATGTTGGTTAGGATCATGATTAAAACACAATGGTTGCCTCTAATTTTAAATGGAAAGCGCACCGACAAAGGCTTCGTTTTAAAATTACAATTTAGTTTTGTTGTTTGGCAAATTTCAATTTCACAAAGAAATGTTCAGCATTTTGTCTGAGAAGACAACTTTTCATTTCTATTTCGTATTAAATCCTATTTTGTTAAAAGAATGTGAAGTGAATCGTTATATCCCTACTTGCATCTTAAAACCTTTGAGATCAGATGAGTCTCAGAGACGTTCAGTCTCAGTAACACGTGGAGTACCGCAGCCGTACCGTCCAGAGGAGGTTCTGGTAGCGGATCAGCAGCCTGACGATGTTAGCCGTGCCCGTGGCCATAGCGAACTCCTGCTGTTCACTGATCTTACTGCGGAAACCCTTACACATGAAGATGTTGGGCGCCATCACCACTGCCACATTGTTCAGCGTCATCTTGTTCCTGTCCTTATGGTCGATCACTCTCTGGAAGAACTCCATCAGGGCCTGAGAGACACAGAGACTCAAAACAATCCAGCTGGTTCTGCGTCAGTCCTCAGTGTTTCTAGTTTCTGCAAATTCATCAGTCAACACGTGCATGTGCAATACCACCAAGCTCATATATCATTACATTAATAATTGGGATATAATCCCTGAGCATCTTACAACCCCAGTGTACTCAAAAACAGAGCCGGTCTCTACAAACACCTTCAGGACGGGGCTTTTCATATCATCAGGACATCACAGAAATATGGCTTGTGTAACATTCACAAGACACTATCATCCGTCTAATAATATAGTCGAGCCAAAAGCTTATGACAGGAACTACTAATAAGTGTCTGATGTTGTAGAGAGTGACGCATAAAATCTCACTCTTTCTCTTCTTCTACAGAATAAGCCTGATCATATATGTCTGGATAAATCCTATATTGCCATTATCAGGTGGAGGCGGGGCCTAATATGCATATTCATGAGTCTGTGTACTGTATATTATTAAAACAGTTGATATTCACAAATACCAGATCAATGCTGAGTGAAGCACACGCAGTGAAGGTGTGGTACCTTGAGAGTGTCTCTGTTGGGTTCAGGCAGCAGGAGCACCAGCAGATTGAGGGCCTGCAGCTGCTGTTTCTTGGTGGGCAGCTCTGATCAGAACCAACACAATCACAACAATCACTGACAGGCAGCTACACACACACACAGTAAAACTACTTCTGTGATCAGTAGTAAATCTCCATCACGTGTTTAGAGACGGAGCAGCATTTACTACACGGGGAAGAAACAAACAAAACAAGCAGCAATGACATCGAAGAAATCGCTGACGGTAATGACAGCTGTCTGCGAATCTTCTCGGTGAACTATGGCTGTGTGTAGCAAACGATGCCATGTCTGAAAGCATGTGAAAATAATAACATGTTTGCACTCATGACGTCAGTCCAGTGTATAAAACACATCCTTCTGTGAGATGAAGCTGTGGCTTCTTGCACAGAATAAGGCACACAATAGTAATATTCAAAGCAATGGTATTGATTAGCACTGCACTGTTATATACTCTCTTTTAATTAAAACGAGAGTCTGTGTAATTAAGAGGATGAGAGGTTGTTGTCTCGTACTGGCCTCTATACGCATATAAAACAAAAAACAGAACAAGGCCTGCAAATGAACATAAAAGCGGGCATTTACACACTTCTGTCCAGCAGGTGTCACTAGTATGTGCTGTTTTGAGCACTTGTGAATCATTTTGTGAAGGTTCAACTGATTCAAAGCTTAGTAAAGGTTTGTCTGTCCCGTCACTTGGTAGCCCTGTGTCTATGAATGAAAGCGTCCCTGTACAGGTGGAGTGGGACTCACTCAGCACGGAGATGAAGGCGTTGAAGTACTCGACGGTCAGCAGAGGATAGGGCAGCTCTCTGATGAACAGCTTCAGGAGACTGGCCGCGTCGTGCTGCTTGAGACTCTCCCACGGGAACGTGCCTTCATAAAACTTGTGCTCCAGCTCATGACACACGGCCTGGGAAACAGCAAGCACATTAGAGAGACGCGATGACGCTAGTGGTGTGTGCTGGAATCACTCTCACCTTCACTCTCGTAGCAGCTCCAGGGATCCGCAGCACACCCTCGGTGTCCAAACCCTGCTCCTCTATATGAGAGATCAACTGGAAACAGACCTTTCATATATTCATTTGTGCTTGGGAGATTTTCTGTGCTAGTGTAAATTAACAGATTGAGTCACTTTAAACATTCGACGAACTAGAAGTAACTGTCGAACTACATGATAACTAATTCTCACTAATTCAGCTCTCAGAGTAGACTAGTTAGGTTAGTAGAATAAGTTGAAGTATGCTTGTAAAGTTCCTGATAGTCAGTATGTGGTGTGTTACTCTCTGGAAGGACATGAAGTAACTGAGACGGACTCAATCCAGAAGAACTGTGACAGCATCTCCAAGACGAAGCCAGGGTTTTCTAGCGGTGCCCTTACTGCTGGGAACTATATGAGTTTCTGATCTCAAAGGATGTCAGGTAAATGTGTAGTAGTCTGTAAAGTCAATGCCCCGGTCTGTGTTATCATCATATATTGTTTGGTAACAGTTCTCTGGGCTCTCTTACATGCTGCAGGATGAGAGGCACTCTGGTTCCCGGCATCCTTCGCTGGTCTTGTTCCAGCAGCGTAGAGAGAGAAACGCCATACAAACCCGACTCTATGGAAGGTAAAACAATACAGTCACAACCAGTCTCAGCATAAACATACAGTAACCATAAAGGTCCAGTAATCCAGCAGGCACATTTCAGAGGCACTGACCTCTCACTTTGACCTTGAGAGCTTTATGAGCCTTCACCTCCACGCTGCACGTGTCAAACAGAGCACTCATCTCAATCAGAACAAGCCTGCGGACCTTCTTCATGTCCTCTGCGGACAGATCACCTACTCTTGTCTGCCCGGTCTTATCCTGAGACACTCTAAAATCCTGAAAGACCAGAATCAGAAGGAGAAAAAAATAGACGCCTTTATAAAGGGGTCATATGATGTGATTTCAAGTGTTTCTTTCTCTGTGGAGTGTTAGGAGCTGTTAGAGCAGAGATAAGATCCTGA
>JAUMHI010000043.1:17076495-17091128 GCA_032359435.1 Enteromius unitaeniatus
GTCAGTAGGGGTTAAGGCGGCGATCGCTCACCTCGCTCCGGGGAGCTCCGCGTGCTCTCTGCTCGAGCTGATGGCCGGTAAGGCTTCGCTGTTGCTGGTGTAGGCGGTTAACACGACGCCCTGCTCGTCCTGCTGTCGGCTCATCTTCAGCGCAGCATTATCGGGAAAGTTTCGGTGTAACTTCGGGCGAAGCACCGCTCGACTCTGCCCTAACAACATGA
Source organism: Enteromius unitaeniatus (assembly GCA_032359435.1). Taxonomy (NCBI): domain Eukaryota; kingdom Metazoa; phylum Chordata; class Actinopteri; order Cypriniformes; family Cyprinidae; genus Enteromius; species Enteromius unitaeniatus. The sequence goes on from JAUMHI010000043.1 coordinate 17,076,717, forward strand.
GTTACACAGCCCCGCCCCCGCGGCGTCATGACGGCCAATCCCAGCGCGGCGAAGAGTCGGCTGTTGAATATTAATGACGTTATGTCACGCTGACCCAACAAGTCTTGCTGATTGGCCGAAATGCAGACGCTGTTGCTTCATGAATATTAATAACATTACGAAGCTCGAGAAAGGTTACTAGGCAACCCACGTAACGTAATGAATATACATTAGACACGTCTTCAGTGAAACAGAATTGATAGAGAATCCTCTTATAGAGTTAAACTTAACCTGTGCTGCTCTAAAACACAAGAAGAAAGAAATCTATGCGTTTTTTTAGTTTGACTGAGCGTCAGACCCTCAGAGATTATGTCATATTTTGACCACATTAATCCCCAGTGATTCACTTCATCCTGTATCTCAGACACTTAATGATGTGGATTAATTTAATTAATTATGTTAATTATGTCTAACACTCGAGCTGATGTGAAAAATAACTTTGAAACAGAGCGATATTCTGTGAGGTTGAACTTCACAACAGTTCTTTTCTAATTATAAAATGTATAAATGATAAACAGAAAATAAGTCACTTAAATGGATGTCAGGCACTCCTGTTTAGAGATGTTCCAGTCAAAGTATTCTGCTTTGGTCGTAGACGTACACAATAGCACTCAGTGAAAGCACTGATGAAGGTGTATCAGATGATTGGGTTAATTAACACTCATGCTTAACGTGACCCAACACTGAAAACCTAAAGCTGAAACTGGAAGATGTCAGCATTTTTTAGCAGGTACGAAGTTCGCTCCATTGGCCTTTCGTGTTAACAGTGTGCCCCAGTCTAGATTAAACTACATGCTTCTCTCTGAAAAAGTCAAGCTTGTGGCTGTTTTTAGGCCGTGCCAAGAGTGAAGGGAGGGAAATATGACGTTCAGCCGAACGCTGACCACACAGGTACACTGGAAACCATTATTTATTTACTTTAGTTCTTCATCGCTCTTCAGAACACAATTGAACACGCCTGCACGTTTCCATTACCATCCCAGCCTGTCTCTGAACGAGCGCCGGCCAGCTGTTCTCACGAGGTTCAGACGTTCATTTATCAGTGCATGCTTATTTCGATAGCTGTATGACACTGTTCTGTCATCAGACACATTCACAACATCCAGAGAACATAAGCATGGACTCTATTGTCTCGTGTAGGTTTCATTGTCTTGTACGTTTCAGAGTAAATAGCTCTTTTTGAAGCATAAATAATGGTTTGGAAGAGACGGTGAGATACTGATGCAAATAAAATAGCTAGTAATTAATAGTTAAGCATCGATGTCTGCACCAACAGAAAGACTGGTTAAACCTGCTCCTAGGCTGTGTTTTAGCGTGACTCCTGAGGGTTTTCACTATGTTGATGGACCCTATAGGGCTGTGTGCACCACGGTACTACTACAGAACAAGAACCAATCATCAGGGTTTTTTTTTTTAATTGAAGTTTATACATCATCTGAAGCTTTCCAATGTATGTTAGGATAGGATAATAAGACTATCAAGGGTGCAAATAGTGAGAAAAGTGCATTTAAAGTTGTCCAAATGAAATTCTTAGTAATGCATATTGCTATCAACTTTAGGTTTTGTTATGTTTATGGTAGGAAATTAATGGAGCATAATCCTTACTTAACATCCTAATGATTTTCGGCATGAAAGAAAAATCTATGAGTTTGGTAAGTAACTGATTTATGCCAAAACTGTTTTTTTTGTGTGTTTGTCTAAAATCACATACAGTCAGAGTAGGTGCTGCTTTTGATGAAGAGCATTTGATGTGATCCATAAAATCTGCATATGAGAAGTTTGCATATAACTGTACGTGGTAAAACATGGTTTAACCATGGTATTTGTAAAGAACTGTAGTTATACGATTGGCAATCAAAAGGCCATAAAAACACTGATACTACACTTTTGCCACAATAAAACCATTTTTCGCAAAGGAACAGTAAAGTAATCCGAAGCAGGTTTTTAGCAGGTTTCTTGATTGTTGCATATTTGGACAAAACACTTCCCACAGCAGAGCAGCACCGCTCTGATCTTCAAGACGCATGAGCAGAGAAAAAGCGTTCATGTCTGGAGCATGGTGGGATTGCGGACTAGAGTTTAATACAGTACTTAGGCTCAAGGCTTTAGCATGGTTTAGGCTCTTGGGCAGCTCAAACACAGAGCCATGCTTTGATAAAGAGCCAGCACCAGTCTATCAGTGATGGGCATGAGACAGAGGGTCAGATCAGCAGCTGTGACACTGCCCTCTAGTGTTCAGACGCTCCTCTGACAGAGCTCTGCCTCTCTTTGTTTGATCATGTGACTTCACACAAAGAGCAGCATGAGCTTCACCGGCTTCTGTCTGTTATTCAGTGAGACGACTCAGATTGAGAGAGTAACGTTATAGGACGGTTTATTTTTGTGGCAGCACATCCTCATCCTCACGTACAGAAACCTCTGCTCTATCCATGCTGTGAGATCTTGAGACACAGCATGAGCTGCAGGGTCACACAACTAAAGATGGCATTACTAGCTTCACTACTTTAGCCGGGTTAGATGACACACCGAGTATAATGTGGATGAAAACAAGGAACTAATCCCTCAGTTCTGATTGGTCGATTGGGATGCTGACCCAAAGAACCTTGTGTGCTTGTTGAAGTCAGGTTCACAGTAAAAGATGCTGGATTCAGAAAGTTTTTGTCAGAGAGTTGTTTTATCTGTATCAGGCACTGTACTTCAGTCCCTCACGACCTCTTTTTACTCCGGACAAAACCATCTCTTCATTTCCTCTTTAGAATCTGAAGAACCTTCTTCCTGCTCAAAAAAACCAATAAAAAAACAGAAGGTTCTTCAGATGTGTACTATTTTCAAGTAAAACCATTACATTATTGTACTAATCTACTACAATACCGTTTAATCTACTTTAGTCAAGTTTAACAACGAACAGTACTTCTACTGCATTTATAGACTTCGTTGATGTTTATTTACTAATCGATTTTTGAAAAGTGAGTGAGCGACTGCTAACAAACACTTGTAGGCTCTGCAGAAAAAACTGTGAACGATGTCACTTCCGATCTGTCACAATTTTACAGAACACTCCATTTCTTCACTGGGGGGGAATTCTGTCGTGACAGGGTTGCATGGTCAGTTTGGCACTCTAAACTTTAGATATTACTTTAGGTAATTGAAAATGCATATATCTTTTTTCTATAATGTATTAAATATCAGTCAGACGACTGAGATATTGCACTGATCTTGAGGAAAGCCTCCTGACACAGACACTGAGAACATCAGGAGACCTTCACACTCACGCAAAGAAATCTTTCTCCTCTGCTCTGCTCTTCTGGTTTCTCGGGGTGAAACAGATACAGGCCAGATGAAGAATAGACTGAAATGTTATCTGTTCATAGCAGAGGTGTCACGGCCCGCTCAACACATGCTGTGACCGACCGTGTGTTTTCTGTCAGCGCTTTACTGGCTGCTTTAGGTATGAGGTGAACTAAAGGATTAAAAATATGGTCATGTAGAACAAGGCATTGATAAGTCATAAACAGACAATGTGCTAGCATGCCATAAACGGTCCTCACTTTATCTAAAGTTTTCACTTCTCATTTCCGTTTGCATCATCAAATACATTAACCTTTGTAATTATTTCAACAATTTTAGGCAGAAAATAAGTTATTTTTTAAAACTGTACAACCACTACTGTAAGGAAAAAGAAGAATCCAGTAATATTTATATTATTTATGCATCTGGTTGCATTTAAAAGGGACTGCGTGTCTTTGCAACATGCCACTGAAAAAACTGAAGCAAGTCTCACTGACGATCAGAAACTCTCTTTACAATCCAAATATCTGACATCTGCTAAAAACAACACATGTTAAAGTCTGAAAATAACCATGGTGCAAATGAAACCAAAACACAACATGAATTAAGCTTACTTTAACTGTGATATTTGGTTATAGAAAAGATCCTCAATATGCCAAAAAACAGTTACTACACCTGAACTAACTAAGTTAGGGGTAGTTAGTAATTGGATGATGTTGCCTCTTAATATGAAGGTCAAGCTTCACACTTCATGCATCTATTAAAATCAGCAGCAGATTCGAACACTCAGATCTAAAGCAGGAAAGAGTAAAGATCCTGCAGCTGTAGACTCACACCGAGACGCTGCGTCTAATGCACTGCTTTTTAAGCCTGGCTCAGATATCCAAACGTCTCTCTGATGGTCTGGAGGAGAAGAGAAGAGCCTGAGCACTTACCAGAGCTGCAGGTAACACACCAGTTTGGTCACCATGAGCTCCGAGGGTCCGAGGGGCAGCAGCAGCACTGAGAGCTCCTCTCCACCGGTGCATCGTCACATTAAATCATTGATGAAGGTTTGACACCGGGAGAAAATCCCCAGACACAGGACGCCTCCAGAGAAGTGTTGAGTCACCCTTGTGTTGAGTCTGTCCAGTGTTGCCAACTTATTTACAGGTAAAGCTGATAAAGACACATCATCCTGTTGCTAAAGGATGTTGTGATGTCATAAGCATGATGCGAAGCTGTCAGTGTGTATACACACTGGAATTCAAAAAGAAGATTAACAGAAATATGTCCATTTTGTTTGTCTGTAAAAAATCATAATAATATTCGACCTCTGAGCACAAAACCAGTCATAAGAGTCAATTGTTTGAAATTGGGTTTTATACCTCGTCTGAAATCTTAATAAAAAATCTCTCCATTGCTGGGTGTTTTTTGGACAATATTTGGCTGAGATACAACTACTTGGAAATCTGGAATCTGATCTGAATATTGAGAAAATCAGCTTTAAAGTTGTCCAAATGAAGTTCCTAGCATGCATATTACTAATCAAAACTGTTGTAGTGACATGTTTATGGTAGGAAATTTACAAAATATCTTAACTTGAACATGATCTTTACGTAATATCCTAATGATTTTTACTCATAATGCATTGTTGTGTATTGCTACAAATAGACCTGTGCTGCTGCTGTGCTCCAGAGACACATAAACACTTAATATAGACTATTTGTGAAACTAATAAACCTACTATAAATATATTTTTATGACATATTTTTATTTTTATTTAAAAAACATTGTATTTTTCAAATGTTACTCGTTTTTGAACAACATCATTAACAGTTTAAAGCAGTGTATTAGTAGTAATTTGAATGCTACATTTAATATAAAGTACATCAAATTAAGATGAAGGAATTGTTTGTATTTAATCTGTATTTTAAATTACATTTGCATTTTAATAGATTATGTTTAATAGTTAATTTTTTTGTGTGTGTGGTTAAATCGAAAGATGCATGACTTTTTTATGAACTGAGTCATGTTTTAAAAGTTGGCAAAAAGGCCAAATACATACATTTTAAAAATAGCTTCATTTGTTTCTAGATGCTTTTTTTATATTTAGCAAGAAATCAGTGGTTTATAGCTGCTTAAGTGTGATATGGTCTAAGAGAGATGATCATGTGCTGGATCTGTTTAATAATGTGCCCTGAGATCACTGAACAAACCTGATAATAGACGCACTTTGAGTTGGCAATGTTTTCGACCGATCTAACATGTTCCTGAGCTATTGGTAATACTTCATGCATTTAATCCAAACCGATTAGAGGACAGCAGCTGTTCAGGATTACAACATGACAGCCATAGTTCCTCGTCTGAACACTAAACCAGCAGAGAAACAGTACTGATCTTCTCTCTGACAGTGTCTGAACTGGGTTTTAGTCTCGTCAAATGCTGTTGCTCTTTAGTTGTTTTAGATTGCTTCTGTTATCCTCAATTATAAGTCACTTTGGATAAGAGTCTGCTAAATTACTCAAAAATAAATGTATAGTGTGTCTTCAAATTCAAATCAGCATAATTACTGCAAATATGTCACATTTAGTATATCATTATTCTCTCATATTCATGTCTCATGAATACAATTTTGAAATGTAATACATTAAAACATTTAATAATGCTTTCATCTAATGAAGCAATCGTACAAATGTTTGCTTGTAGTTATTGTTAATAAACATATATTTTCCATAAACTAGCAAACAAAAAACAAACTCTTGCATTCATTTGGATTATGGCTTGTATTAATGCATAGGTTTTTTGTTGTGATCCGGTCCTGAGCTCTGAACAGGGAAAAATTCATTTGCAATGGTTGTTTATCAGCTGTCAGACTGTCAAACTTGCAATCGACTACAGATTTTGGTCTGTATGCCAGGAGAATCTTTAGGATTCACAAAATGAGTCTGAGACGGCCAAAATAATACAGTGTTTCAGATTTAAACACCCCCAAATCCTTCCAGTTCAGATAATTTAACACATTTAAGACATCGCTGTATACAGTAAGTGAAGCAAAAGTATATTTGTATGTAAGCACCAACAATCGTATCTGCATCCGAGTCAAAATCCACTGGACTCTTGTGAGATTTAACCATAGGATGTCACAAAAGGCCTCTGAAATAACACGGTTTTCTGGAATTAGTTTATCAGCAAGAGCAGACAGTTCACAACAACATATTGTGTAGATATAACAAAACTACTTCAAACTATACCCATGATGTAAAAAAGGAAGTAGAAAACTGAGAAAAGTCATCCATGTACATGTTCCACAGTGTGTCAGAAGTTCTGAAGATCTGCCGGATGCACAAGGTTACTTCTGAAGAGTCGGTAAGCCAGGAGCTGCCCGCCAAAAATCATCATCACTAACCCAGAACCTGCAAGAGACCGCCCGCATTACATTACTACATTATTTACCAGTATGTGAAGCTCTGAGCTCTGAAATATTTCCCTTTGACCTTTAACAGGGATCCCAGATCCAGAAATGTAGTAAAAACATCAGTAAAACAGTCCATGTGACATCAGAGGATCAACTTCAGTTTTGTGACACTATGAGAATAAAAAAAACAAAAATAACATAATTTATTCAACCATTCTTCACTGACTTGCGTCTTCCACCATTGTAGAGTATCGCAACGCACCATATACACAAGCTTTAATGTATTTGATGTAATCAGCCTTGTTTACGTCCGGTTAAAAGCATGGTTGTTTACGTCTAGAGGAAGGTGTATGCTTACGCAGTAATATTCTCAAAAATGGTGAAAGATGTAAGAAGAATGGTGGAGTAAATTGTGTTATTTATTTATTTTCAAAAAAAGTATTCTCTTCAAAACTGAAGTTGATCCTCTGATGTCACATGGACTGTTTTACTGATGTTTTACTACATTTCTGATTTCAGTTGTGTTGCTGTCTATGGAGGGACAGATAGCTCTCTGATATCATAAAAAATATCTTAATTCGTGTTCCAAAGATGAACGAATGTCTTGTGGGTTTGGAACAACATAAGGGTGAGCTATTAATAACAAAATCTTTATTTTGGGGCAAACTACACTTTAAAATGCTTTTCTAGCTTAGTTTTTTTCATGTTTTCAGCCAAAATATCTGGAAATCCTTCACCAAAAAGAAACAGAAAGGTTCTTCAGATGTTAAACGTTCTTATGGAAGCATTAGACAAAGTTTCTCTATAGCATTGTGAAGCACCTTTATTTTTAAGAGTGTTGATGTATTTTGTGTTAAGATGTGCTTTTCTTTTGTGAATACAGCCCCAGGTGTGTTTAATAGGGACAGCAGCTAAACTCTGCAGGACAGGTCTGGACCCTCCACCTGTAAACAGTGACCCTTCAGACTCTATATCTGGGAATGATTTTGGTACCTGAGTTACAGAGGACTGACTCAGCAATGAATTCTTGGTAATTATTGTTTAATGGTAATTTTGGTTTAATGGTAATCTTATGTTTAATTTATTTATGTGAAGATAACCTGTATGACAGAGGCTAAAATGACAAATGTTTCAGTGCCAAAGCTTTTCCAAAAGAGAAACTTACCGAGAGCAATCCACCAGTGCTCTGTTGAGGGGAAATCAGCCATGACTGAAACCAACATCACAGAGAAAACTGCTTCACAAACTTCACAAATACTTTTACAAAGCATTTATCACAAACACATGCATAGCATCAATACAAACATTATATATTTACAGTACTGTGCAAAAGGTGTAAAAAAGAGGCTGTAAACAAATGATTATTTCAGAAATATAAATCATGATTGTTTATTTTTGCCAATTTATAAAACGCAAAATGAGCGAACAAAAGAAAAATCTAAATCAAAACAATATTTGGTGTTACAATGTTTTACCTTCAAACCAGCATCAATTCTTATAGGTACATTTGGACAAAGTCAGGGATTTTGTAATATTATAGTCAGGTGCTAATGATCATCAATGGCACATGTAGGTTGAAACCCAGTCATGAACTGAAACAGAAACAGCTGTGTATGAGGCTTAAAACTGGGTGAGGAACAGCCAAACTCTGCTACCAAGGTGAGGTTGTGAAAGTTTCATCAAGTTTCATGATTGAGCACAGCAACAAGACACAAGGTAGTTATACTGCTTCAACAAGGCCTCTCCCACACAAAGATTTTAAAGCAGACTGTGCTGTTCAAGCTGTTTAAGGAAACAGTGCAGCAGATGCAAGACACATTAAGCTTATTACCCTTCAGAATCGGAAGAAGTCCAGCAGTGCCATCAGCTCAGAACTGGAAGAAACCAGGGACTCAGGTACACCCATCTACTGTCCGGAAAAGTCTGGCCAGAAGTGGTCTTCGTGGAAGAGTTGCAGCCAAAAAGCCATTCCTCAGACATGGGAACAAGGCCAAGCGACTCAGGTATGCATGAAAACACAGGAACTGGGGTGCAGAAAAATGGCAGCAGGTGTAATGGACTGATGAGTCAAAATGTGAAAAATTTGGCTGTAGCAGAAGGCCGTTTGTTCACCGAAGGGCTGGAGAGCGGTACAATAATGAGTGTCTGCAGGCAACAGTGAAGCATGGTGGAGGTTTCCTGAATGTTCAGGGCTGCATTTCTGCAAATGGAGTTGGAGATTTGGTCAGGGTCAATGGTGTTCTCAACGCTGAGAAATACAGGAAGATACTTATCCATCATGCAATACCATCAGGCAATACCTACCAAAGTCATTAAGAACTATCTTCAGAGTAAAAAGAAAAATAAGTACTGGAAGTGATCCATTCAAGCAAAATTTCAGACAACATAGCCCCCGACAACATAGCAACATTCTAGGATCATTCAGTCACTCAAACCCCTGCACCACGGTAAGGTGGCGATCCATGGAGAGGATTAAGTTATTTTTTTCCCTTATTAATGTACACACAGCAACTACACTATCTACACCTTCATTTGAGTCTAGCTGTGTCTGATTGGACTTGATCTATATAAGTCTATAACTGTCTATATAAGACCTTACAGCTCACAATGCATGTCAGAGCAAATGAGAATCATGAGGTCAAAGGAACTGCCTGAAGAGCTCAGAGACAGAATTGTGGCAAGGCACAGATCTAACCAAGGTTACAAAAACATTTAGTTTTTTTGTAGTTTATATATATAAAAAACAGATCAAATCAAAAACCAGTCAATCATTTATTGATCATTTAGACGTTTCCCTGCATTATTACATTTACATTTAGTCATTTATAAGACCCTTACATCCAAAGTGACTTGTAAGGATAATAGAAGCAATCAAAACAACAAAGGAGCAATAAAATGCCTAACTGTGATGATCAGGCTGGAAGTGCCAACCTTGGCCACAGGATGGCACTCCAGCACCCTATGAACTCCTTGTGTTTAGTGTATCTGTTCTCAGACCCAAACTTTATTAATGAACTCATGTCTCAGCCCCTTGTGTTTGTTGTCTTAGTTGTTCATTCATGTCTCCGCCCATATCATTCATTGCCTTAGTGTTTGTATGTGGAATGGAAACTAATATTCTGGCGATGGTTCCCGCTGATGACCGTCAGGCTCAGATTAATGTGCCGGTAAAGCTAACCTGAATGACACTGGTGCAACTTGAGTTGAGTTTTCTGAAAGATTGCTGGAGTCTGAGGTTCCGGGTGGAGAGCCAGAACGACTGTCCAGGTTCGTAGGCAGGGTTGGGTCGGCGATGGCGGTCGGCTTGCTCGGTGAATCTTCTGACGGCTCTCTGTAGGTGCACGTGGGCCAGATTTCAGGTCTCTTCGCTTCTTTGAAGCCAGTGGTCCAAAGTGGGAAGATTAGTGTGTTCGCCTGAGCAGAGGAACATGGGGGTTGGAATCCCAGTACACATTTGAATGGTGTCATCCCAGTGGAAGGTTTTTGAAGGGAGTTTTGAGTGTATTCAGCCCATAGCAAGTACTGACTCCAAGTACTGCGCGCGCTCACATCATCCTAACACACGCATCTCTTAAGGACATTGACATTTATGCCATAACCACCATCCAACATCAGGTGGTTGTTACAAGCGCAAACTCATCTTAATGTTGTGGTGTGTTAAAAGCATGTCTAGAATCACGCCATATGTATGTCCTTCTTGAAAATAGTGCAAAACATACTCCATTTTCCTCCTACGTAAACATAAACAAATCTAACTTCCTGTATGTCTTGATTCCGTCCAATCAGCAGCGACTATGCTGGTCACACAAAATACCTACCTTTTCCGGTTTGACTGATTTGTCGTTTTGTTTTCTTGTTTGTCGTTGTGGTTTCCGATTTGCTATTTTGTTTCCGGAGTTGTTGTTGTGTTTTATGGTTTGCTGTTTTGTTTTTAGATTTGATATTGCGTTTTCTAATTTGTAATTTTGATTCTGGATTTGTTATTTGGCTTTCAGATTTGCTTATTTGTGTTGCGATTTGTTGTTGTGTTTTGCACTTCTCGGCCACCATAGTTTTATAATAAGTAAAATCTTTTGGAAAACCAATCCCGTTTTATCCGTTACCAGGTTGAGAAAAAAAGCATCTAAAGCTAATAATAACCCTGAAAATAAATAGAATAATAAATAAAATAATAAAAGGTCTTTAACGCCTGCAGTAGAAAAATGCGATTTTTTTGGAGGTTGGATTCGTGACTAATGATAAAATATTACTGAAAATATTAGTTGAAATATTACAGAATGCCAGGAACAACCCTACAGCTCTATTATAAGTGAACTGGCTCACAGTCTTTCATTGCTAGGACATTTCCATAAACACAGGTTTTGCTTGTCTTTCACACACTGTGGGACGAGAGGTGATTTTTCCTGTGTAAGCTGACATGCAACATTTTTTGATTTGAACCCATAAGAGTTTGAGCTGATTTTTATGATGTGTGTGTGTTCTCACCTGCTCCGGTCAAAGCCACATGCAGCAGCGTGACAGTGATGGCGTAGTCCCACACCCACTCCTCCACGATCCAGGCGAATACCAGACCGCCCAGAACATACGTCACCTCCGTGGAGATCACGCTCACTACACACACACACACACACACAAAGTCACACGTGAAACAGTACACAGGATGAGTAACATCAAAACTTATTTACCCACTCAACTGCACATCCATAACTAGACCCATTATTTGCCTTTTATTGGTTGCTATTGAGTGTAACTCTTTTTTACTAACAGCTATTTCCTCTTAAATAACTTGAATGTACAGTATGTGTGCTTTAGCATCAGTGAGTTGTGTCATAACTTATATACGCTAAACACAAATCTGCATTATATAATCTGTCTGTGGTCCTGCTCCAGACATCAACAATCAGCATCAGCAGAACATAGCAATGGTGCAATCACAAAACATAACACAACGCTGACAGTCTTCAGACAGTATTTAGATGACTAAAGCTTCACACAACACAAAGTATATACATTACATTTGAAGCCAGCTTACCTAAATACTTGGGACTTTGCCATGATGGTTGGGTTGTGTAGTCAAAAGGAGCTAATAGGCTGTCCACCTCTTCAACCCTGAAAACAACAATAAACACCTGGACATGTTGAATTATTTCTGCTTTTAGTTCTTCAAATCAATAACGTGATGCTTTGTATAAATATAAATCGATTGCAGCAATTCTAACTGTTTCACATTTGAGTTAATTTGTGGCTAATTTGCAGTAATTCAATCTGATCAATCTGATTAAATAAAAAAATGTTGCATGTCTTATATATAATATATAATGAAGTGGATTAAAAAAGAGTTAATCAAAGTTGTCCTAAGACAAGAATGTATATTGGTTTAGGGTTTTGACAACAACTTTGATTCAAAGGTGGTTACACTTTATTTTGTCCATTTAGACATTCTACTAACTATAAGTAACTTTGCAATTCCATGTTAACTAATTATTATTAATTAATTATTAACTACTTGTCCATAACAGTAGACTGTTAGGGTAGGTTTAGGGTTAGTAGAATAGGTTGACATTTACATATACAAAGTTTCTGTAGTCAGTGTGTTTTATGATATTAAGCAGACAGTCTACTAATACTCTAATGACTGCTAGTTAATGTGTAGTTGGGTTACTTACTGTTAGTGGTCTAAAGTGGCCTATAGAAATAAAGTGTTACCTAAAAGTTTTGATTGAGATCAATTTGTATACACAATGAAAAAACTGTGAATCTGATGTAATGCAATAACTGAAATAAAAATAATAAAAAAAGTATACAAAAACACAACAAACCAACACTCTGTATATATATAACAGTCTCTCAGTTACAAAACTGTTGCTGAAACAAAATGTGAAAAAGTTTAACTATTGAAAAATAATAAACAATTTTGCAAATGCCATGCGTACAAAGACCAGCAGCAGTGATTTGCATATGACTAATATCAGTCATAAGAAATAGTGACGTAGACCGACACACCACCACATAAGAGGCAGATGCACAGAGAGAGAGAGAGAGAGAGAGGAAGTTGTGCTGCTCAACATGGAAAATCTCACCTGAGAATACCGATGCAGAGACTGACCACAATATAGTAGAGAGAGTAGAAGCAGACCATACACATCAACAGGTTCTGAAGAACAGCCTGGAGACAAACACCAGCACACTCAGTGCTTTCAAGAAACATCTACAAGTTTGTTTATTGCCAATCAACCTAGTTGTCTAGAATTTGATGGGTGAGCATCAAAAACAATAACATGCATTATCATACATACTAAAATACACCTATACATACATGTCCTATCAGGAGTGAAATACAGAGGAACTAAGAGCATGCACAATCCTACAATAAGTGCTGTTCAGAAAATGTGTAGACTTGAGAAAACATGAGACAGATCTCATCAATAGTGGGAAGATCACAACCAATAATATAGTATCTCAAGTAATGTTACTAATCTGACTTCTCTGCTGCACCAGCCATATTCTATCAGTTTGTTCTAGTGTTGATAGTATTATTAATTTAACACACTCTGTGGTTACAGAGGCCTGAAATATTCCTGTAAATGGTTGCTCTTTTACAATAGAAATCTATTTAACCAACTAAAGGTGTCTGAAAGTAAGACTTATAGAAATATGGCTGCTGTTGTAATGAAGTATGCTCAGTAGGGATCTTCTGCGTAGATATGCAAGTTTTACCCAGGTGTCATGCAGCTTGCTGTTGATGGCCAGTTGTCCATGGCGTTTGATCAGCGTGGTCCCACAGCACCGGCAGCAGTAGTCCAACAACATTAATGGCCAGCGATTCTTTGATCGGCGCTCTCGCAGGTAGCATAGACTCGGTCTGCGCATCTGTCATGGCTGCTCTTAATAAGATTAGCAGCACTGTAAAACTCTTCCGTAAATCTGGGCAGGATAAAGCCCACCTCCAGGCCTGGGCTTCTCTACCTAATTACCCACTCACACACTAAAAATAGTCCTGGTTAAGTAAGGCTGCACTAGAATACCTCACATTAGCATCCTGCTAGCACAGTTGACTGTCAGGACATCGATTTGTTTCTGCATAGCTAACTTATGAGCACATATGTGACTTGGACCACAAAACCAGTCTCATGTTTCATTACAACTATAAGAAAATCATGGATCTGAGGGTGCAAAAAAACATCTAAATATTGAGAAAACCACCTGTTGTTTAAATAAAGTTCTCAGCATTGAATATCACTAATCAAAATTGAAGTTTATATATATTTAAAGTAGGAACCCTACAAAAATCTTCATGGAACATGACCTCTACTTAATATCTTTATAACTCCACTGGGGTTAGACAGCACGTATCAGGATCTACTCACTGTGGAAATCATACTCTAGATTTAGTTCTGTCACGTGGAATTTATGTTGATGGTGTTGAAATCCTGCAGCTAAGCGATGATAACTCAGATCATTATCTAGTCTTGTGTAAACTCTATATAGATAAACCTGTAAATTCTGCACCTCGTTACAAGTATGGTAGAACTATCACTTCTAACACAAAAGACTGCTTTGTAAGTAATCTTCCTGATTTATCTCAATTCTTGAGCACGTCTAATAGTGCAGAAAAACTTGATGATGCAACAGAAACCATACACTCTCTCTTTTCTAGCACTTTAGATACAGTTGCTCCTTTGTGCTTA
>JAUMHI010000043.1:17096063-17106364 GCA_032359435.1 Enteromius unitaeniatus
TCAAATCCGTTAAAGGATTGTTAGGCTGCATTAATTAGATCAGCCGGAACCGGGAACACTCCCCTTAACACATGATGGCATCTATGTTAATATTAGGTTGTCTCTCTCTTATTCTGTTCCTCAGTCTGTTTCCAGATCAGATGGTGTACCAGCACAAAGAGATGATCTTCATTGGAGACCAGAACACCTAGATGAGCTCCATGGACAGGTCGCCCATAAAGACAGATGCACATAAACACACACACAACCACTATAAGTCCTTTACACAATCTGACATGTGTTTAAAATTGAACTGAAAATTAGGTGCTGGGCGTACGGCCAGAGCAGAACTGACCCCAACTAAACCTGGTTCTCCCAAGGTTTTTTTCCCCCATTCTCTCATGGATGAGGTTTTGGTTCCTTCCATGGTTCCTTTGGTTCCTTCACCTCTGGCTTGCTTAGTTGGGGACACCTGATTTCTAGTGTTTATCGTCGTCTTGACTACAGAGACGGTCTCTGCATTTAATAAATGAATAGTTTCATTCTCATCATTATACATTACCATCAGTCTGTTCTTCTACTTGACAATGTTCAGTGCTTTGCTACAATCTGTATTGTAAGCGCTATATAAATAAAAGTGACTTGACTTGACTTTAATTGACTCTCGTGCCCAGGGGAATTTTTTTAGATTCCCTATGGGCTCATTAACATAAGATTCCTGTGTTACAGCTCACTGAGCCATTTAACATGTATCCTTTAGACAGAAGGGTTCTAGCTAGGGTTTCATGTAATCACCAAGAGACAATATCATTTTACATTTTTGACTCTCCCCTTATCCCTGTCATCTTGGGGCATCCATGGTTAATGATTCATAACCCTCAGTTCAACTGGAAGACTAGTTCTGTCATGGGATGTTTCATGTTATGTTAAATGTCGATTGCCTGCTGTCTCTCCTGTGTCTTCTGTCTCTGTGTTACAGAAGGAGGCCGATGATTTGACTGGTGTTCAAAAGGAGTATCATGATCTGCGAGTGGTGTTCAGCCAGTCCCGGGCCGCTTCCTTGCCTCCCCATCGCCCTTACGATTGCGCTATAGACCTTATTTCCGGTAGCATTCCACTGCGCAGTCACATCTATTCCCTATCCACTCCCGAACTCAAGGCCTTAGAGACCTATTTGTCCCTGGCAGCAGGTACCATTGTACCGCATTTAATACTCCGCTCGGCCACTTTGAATATTATGTCCAATGCTTCAGCGGTATTTCAGGCACTTGTTAAGTCATGCTTCGCCCGCTGGTTTTCTGCTCCCGTTTTCTATTCCGTCTAGACCTTGGTCACACATTGCGCTTGATTACGGGATTAGCCCCTTCAAGGGGTGATTTTCATAATATTAACTGTTTCGAAAGTGGCTCATTTTATTCCCCTCTCTAAGCTTCCCCCCACCAAGGAGACTGCCCCTTATAGTTTTTGACGCCGTTTTTAAGATTCATGGACTGCCCACTAATATCATTTCGGATAGGGTTCCTTAATTTATATCTCAGGTCTGGAAGGAAATCTGTTGTCAGATTGGATCTACTGCTAGTCTGTCATCAGGATTCCACCCTCACTAATGGTCAGGATGAATGCACTAATCAAATTATCGAGCTATTACTTCGCACCCTAGCCGTGCATAATCCCTCCTCCTGGCAGGACCAGCTCGCCTGGGCTGAATGCGCCTACAATACTACACCCTCTTCTGCCCCTGGGTTATCTCTTATTTCAGTGTTGTCAAGGTTATTAGCCGCCACTAAAGGGATCAGCCGCCCGATACATTTGCGGCCAGAAAATATGATTGTCCACTCGCAACCTTCCTCTCAAGTCAAGTTGAGATAGTAACCTTAATGTCTACTTAATTTGTGTAAATATTGTCATTTTCAAAATTGTTGGCAAATTAAATAGTGGGCAATAAATAAATAAAAAAATAATAGGCAAGTTTTGTTCTTTGTCTGAATTAATTTATTCAGTTTGTGACCGCAAATATCAACATTTTACCTTGAAGCTGGAAGTTTAAATGCCAACGTGTGTGTTTGTTTGTTTAACACATGCTGGCATTTTCTTTTTTTCAAACTTTTTGGCTAGCTAGCCCATAGTTTTATCTAATTTTATATTCTCTCAGTATTTATAGTTGCAGTGATCACACAGCATGCGTAGTGGTCACAACAACACCAGTGAGCACCTCAAGAATCACAACCAGCACTTCTGTTATTCAGTTTAACTTTGCCTTGTGTTACCAGGCAGTGGAAATATCTCGCGCTCTCGCTTCCTTGTACACAGGCAGGACTTAGAGGTGGGAGTGAAATCCAAATGTATAGCATTTATTAAACTACAAAACAAACAAATAAGGAAATAGCGACAGCAAAGCGGAGACAAACCATACAACACATGAAACGTCAACATCCAGCGAAGATACAATACATGGGGCGAGATATTTATACAGAGACAATCTAGGACTCAAAGACGAAACACCTGGGATGAACAGCTGTGACTAATCAAACAATGATGACATAGGCAGGGTTATAAATGAGGCAATGACATGAGGGAACTGACAGGTAAATAAACATAGAGCACACGGCACAACATCAACAACATTCGGACAGGAAACAGACAGAACCCGCCTTCGGCGTGACACCTTGCAGCAATCATGTGACAGCTGTTGCGTGTTTAAAAAGATTTTGCCAGATTTTTTTTTTCTTCATAACACATCTATCACATGTCTCCCAGAGGAGCATTCATCCCCTGTGTACCCACCCAAGGTATCTTATCTAAGAGCTCTCTCAACTGTTTTGCTTTACTGCAATCCTTATGTGATCTAGCCTGACCTGCAATTTTATTTCCAACCTAAGATGTTCAATGAGATTTCAGACTAATTGGAAGCCTTCAGATATGACTATAGCCAGTTCAGAGGCAGATGAAGCAAATCCAGAGGTAAAACTTAGCTGTTTTGTCTTTGTTTTGAAAATACCGTAATGTTAAAAGTAGTTTGTACTGTATTATTTTGCCAATTACTGTAATTACATGTAATGTAATTTTACAGTAAGATTCTCTGCATGAAACTTCATTTAATCATTTTTCATAAATCATTTTAATCATTACTATGAAACATCATATAATTATCAATTTGTAATGTTTTTATTAAACTGTAATCACTTTAAATACAATATTTTTATACGCCTACATCTGGTTCTTGCCTAAAAAGATGGCTGTATGATGTTTAATACATTTGACTGCTTTAAGCCTTACCCTGGAGTTCACAATCCACCTATGCATGTGGTTGAAGCCCCTTTACACCTGCAGGTATTGGATGACAGGTTCTCCCTCTGACAGGATGAGGTTAATTTCTTGGCTTCCATCCTGTGACCTGTGGTCAAGCACTGACATGTCATGGCCGTACTACAGAGAAAGTGAGTGACACATGTACACTATTGAGGCCAGAGTTGTCAGATCGGTAAAATATGAACCCGTTGAAAGGTTATAAAATCTTTAACATTAATTCTCTGGGTGAGTGTTGTTAGCATGACATGTATGACAAGGCTCTTTAAACTGAGAGCCAAAGTCTCATGCTGGTTTTATGTGAAGAAACTAGGAGCTTTTAAATGCTGTATGCACTTATAGGTGCATACCCTTGAGTCCAAGTGAGTACACTGGCTGTCCCCTGCTGTGTGACATGGGCAAAATTAGCACCCTTTACTGAAGTGCTGTTTGGCATTTCCCTTGACGATCTGGGATGGATGTAGTTTGTGAAAACTCTCGCAGATCATGATACTCTCAAATTGAGCGCGCAAGTCGTCAGGCACAAAGACGGAGTGGAGAGCTCTTGGTGCTGCCGTAGCAACAGGGAGACTGGCGCAAGAGCCCACTCCTTTTCCAGGAAAATATTTTCTGAAATGGTTTGCTCATCTGCTCTAGTGATCAACAATTATCATATTCTTGCATCTTGTGCTTGCCTAGACATAGATAAATAGAGAGAGAGAGTCAAAAGTGTCACACACACACACACACACGTATGTTTTATCATGAGATAAAAGCTAATAAAGTCTTAATTATGGGTGGTTGAAATTATATTAATGAAATTATAAGTAATTATGACAAAGCAATCTAACTTTTATGTAATAATTTCTTTGTCATAATTGTCTCGGCCCATAATTGATTTGGTCATAATTACGATCTCACATGACTTACATTTTGTTATGTGGCCAATCAGAGCAAACTGTGTTTGGCGGAAGAAGGGATTTTGTAGGGAATTATGCATTTGAGAGAGGCAAGGAAAAGAGGAACTTCAATAATTTACAGTAGTTAAAAAAAATATGTTTTTTTTTTTTTAACATTAAAGCAAATTAACATATTCTATCATACAAAACATAATGATTCTTAAACTAGCATTATATGAGCCCTTTAATTTGCCTTTGGTCATAGACCTTTAGATGAATGATGAGGCTTTTTAGGTAATGTGAAAACAATTCATTTACTGCTTTTATGGCTGCAGACAAACCAGGATGTTAAAATATTGTTTGCTTAAAGGAACCATATGTAAGAAATGAATTGTAATAATCATAAAATGTCTCTGTTATGTTCAAAAGGCATTAAGAAATCATGTTAATTTCAAGTACTCATATCGCTGACAGTAGTAGTACAGGCACAGTTGCAGCCCTCAACTGATGTTTATGTTGTCATGTTTTGTTTTGGTCTGAAGCGCCACCCTCCATCTATCTCCCAATCACGAAGTCAGTAGTGTTTCACCATCCAGGTTGCCTGCTCTGCATAAACAGCGCATTCTATCGTCATTACGCACATTCTAGTTGCTGTCTTCAATTTGGCAACCTGCGTGTGCATCAAGTCTGAGTAGGAGGGCCCGGGTGAAAAAAAAAATATCTCCAATATTTTAAGTTTGAACTGCAATACCTAGTTCAACCACTCTGTGTCAATCCTACATACAGTACCTTTAATTGGCAGTGGGCAGAATCGTATGGATCAAGGGGTAATACTTTATTTCAATAGTCCACTTTAGATATTCTAGCAGTAAGTAACTTTGCATTGGAGTATTAGTAGACTTTCTGTTTAATATCTTCTAACACTCTATTTTGAGCCCACAACATGAGTCTCACTCCAACTTGTCACATTTTGACGTTTGGTTTTTAGTCACTTTTCTAAGTGAAGGGTCCTCCGTTGTTTTAAATTGGAAACCCTTAGCGTCAATATACCGACGCAATTTTTTTTTTTTTTTTAACATCATAATTAACCCTTTTGCATGTACGATCACACCAGTGTGATCAGGCTTGGCTGGTCCCTGGAGCGTACGATCACACCGGTGTGATTAGAATGTACAGTGCAGTATGTCATCAACTGGTGAATTCAAATCTGCGCTCGCGCTTTTGCTGCCGCAGAGCCAGAACGGACGTGCTGAGCGCTTGTCATATTATCACAAATATGCAGTTTTCAACCATATACTGCTAATTGTAGGTTTAATACATTTAAAAACACATAAGTACTAGCAAAACCATACATTTATAGTTCATAAAATACACGCTGATGTCTATAGAAATGGCAACATTGATCCTTATAACTATAATGTGAAGACATGTTTTATTAATAGCATATACAGAGGTTTAGGTGTAGGTTACTGGTAAGTTTACTCTTCTCATCTCCCCGTTTATGTGATTTTTCAATGTAAACAGTCAATACTGTTTTATTTAAATTAAATCATTTACACAATTATGAGCACGTAACCCATCCCCTGCCCCTAAACCTACCATCTGTCAATAAAACAAAAGATGTAGCAGGGAGATACAACCCCGTCATAATTTATTTGAAAGATATTAATTTTCCAAGTCTTTTGAGACAAAACGATTGATTTATGAGAGGGATAGACGCGGTTGCTGTCTTCCATATACTTCTTGTGTGCTGCTTTTTTTGTGTGTTGCACGATTTCAAAAAATGCCGCTACAAGAATTCTTACATCCTTACATTGGCCATGAAATACTATTGGCTCTTGTTTATCTTATGACTGATTGTGTGGGTAGGTTTAGGGTAGGGGTGGGGTTTGGTGCTCCAATAAATGTAAAAATATATATAATAAATTTATATATGCATGCAAACCATTACATTAAGCCAAACAACTGAATGCAATGGAGGACCCTTCATGTACAAAAGCAACAAAAAAAAAAAAAAAAGTACCTAAAGCTGTGCAAAAGGGTCTTGACCAAGCGTCAAAATGTGACGAGTTGGAGTGACACGGTGTTGACATAATATACTGACTATCAGAAACTTTGCAAGTATATCAGCTTATTTTACTAATCCTAAACCTACCCTAACAGTCTACTCTGAGAGTTACTAGTCATGTAGTTGTAAATGAATGAGAATTAGATGACATGTAGTTACAAAGTTACTTATAGTTAGTAGAATGTCTAAATGGACAATCAAAATAAAGTGCAACCAAAAAAAACAACGGTCATTCTGACAAAGAACACACATTTAGTAGAACAACTGGCTAAAGCTTTGTATGTAAACGTAATTTATTTCCTATATATCAGCAAACTAATGATGTTTTGTTGTTGTTGTTTTTTTCACATTTTTAACTGTTTTATTATTCACTCTGCAGGTACAGCAGTAATGAGCTTTCACACTTAATGTGTGGCTTTTCATCAATTGTAGTTAAGGGGGTCCATGTTGCTGTGCAGTGAAACCCCTTGTAAATGCAATCCAGTAAAATGCAAATAGGCGGAAAATTCAAGCATCCTTCTACACTGTTTTCCCCTGGCAGTTAAGATGAGCGTATACCTGGGAGGTGCTCCCTGCAGGTTTAATAAGTGGGCAAATCCACCAGGGGCTCTCCAACAGTAAGGTCTGATGCCGGGATTGGGGGGAGGGGCATTTGCATGTTTGCTGTCAGCAGATGCTTTATGAGAGCACACCACATGAATCAACATAATTAGTGCAGCTACTGTCTGTTTTTGATATGAAAGATAAAGAAATAGCCTCACCAACCACCCTCTTTCTTTCTCTCTCTCTTTCTATCGCTCTAACACGCTTTGCTTGTCTCTGTCTGCTATGGATGACAGGTGGGTTGTTGTGTTGTTGTTTCTATTGCAGCTGCATATCCAGTGGAGGCACAGGTGTCTGTCCATAATGTGGCTCATCCTGGCCACACAGCAGACAAATCTGTCAAGGACGTTTCAGTCACACAGACACCCTGTGAGAATGCTGCGGAGCTTATTATTTCAGTTTACCATATTCAGGACCTACATTTAGATGCTTCAGTCTTACCACTCCAAACTTAAAGTTTTTAAACAATACAAAATCCAAAAACAATACCCACATAAAAAAGCAAGGACATATGATTTGTTTTGTCATGTGTAAATAATTGTTATTTATATATATATGTGTGTGTCATTGCTCTTTCTGTCTCTTTTTAGAGTCAGATTTCTCACTATCACAATCCCTCCTTCCTTCTTTCTGTTGTCACCTGCTGGTAACAGGGTGTGCTGTTGTTGTGACTTTTTTGTCCCCAAAGCAGCCAGCAGACACAGACTACTGACAAGGAAAGATGGGCTCCAGTGCTGCTACAAAAGAAAGACAAAGGAGAGAGAGAAGGAGAGCGGAAACTGAGAAGCTGAGCTGGAGAGAGCACAGGAGACAACGAGACAGAGAACAGAAAAGGACTTGCGGCTCCTGAGAGTACTGAGGGAAAATGAAAAGAGCAAAGAGAGAGGCAGGAGAGTGTGGGAGGGAACGATGGGAAGGAGAAGTGGGTGTTAGGAGAAAAATGTGCCATGCAGTGAATGTTTATTTTTTAAAACTACACGATCTCCTGCCCCTAGACCCTGAGATTATTGTTCATTATTGTGTTGGTTGGTGTGTAGAGTTGAATGTGTTCACTAAAAAACAAAAAACAAACAACAGGTCATTAAGAGTAACTTGTTCAGTTGAACAGTTGAACTGTAAAAACATGCAGTTCTGCCGTATGTTTTTGGACTGGCTGAATAGTCATTTGTTTAATACTGAAACTAGATTAGTTGCTAGCTCTGCCTGTTTTATGCTGTAGATTTAGTAGTGAACAAACACTATGCCATTTGCATCAGTGCAAGTGTTAATTATGTATTTGGTTTCCAGTTCTATATGCAATGAAACATGAGAAAATCTTTCTTTTTTTATTAGCCTAGTTTGGCTTTCTTTCTGTGAAGAGATGTCAGAATAAATGTTCAGTAAAATAAAAAGTCTAATTTCATTGTTGTTTGCTTTGATTTTTATTTAACTGAACATATTTTTATCCAAATTTAGAGAAATGGGAGGACCAGTATCACACAGTTAAGTGAATTATTCAATGATTCTCTCATAAAGACTAAATTAGTTATCGATTAACTGATTCTAGATAACTGATTATAGATAGATAGATCAAAAATCTGTTTGCCGTGTGTCACCAATCGTATCAATGCACCTAAACTTGAATAGTATTTATTATTCCTCATTTATACATGGGTAGGCTGTGCTGACCAAAGAAAACCATCAGTAGAGTGGACAGCCAATGAGCTATTTCTTTCTTTCTTTGCTGCCTAACACAGTCACCACAGACATGCTCCAATAAAACACCTGTTTGAGTTACTTCGGTCACACTTTCAGCAGCAGCATAACAAAACAGCTCTCAGAGACTGAAATTGTTATAAACTCCTGCTCAGCTTCTAGGAAGCCATCACTAGACGGTGGCATTACATGATTGAACATATAGGGGAATGAATACAATGAAATCCCACAGTTCTCTGCTGAAGACAGAACATATACAATATTTACTCAATAAGGATAGAGAGCACTTCAGTGGCATTATGTTGTGTGCTCTTCTTTTTGCAGTCTTTGTGTAGGGAACAAGAGAAGATTGTTTGTTTCTCTTGTCCTGTGAAATCAGATCTCAGAGACTATGTCCATACAAAATGGAAAAAAGAAAACATTGTCAGATTGTTTTCTTTTCAAGCTAAGTTTTTTTTGCTATGGGAATACAGTATGTATTAGCTATCTAAAGTATAGGCCACTGCTGTATACGCCATTTCAATCTCTGCTTCTATGCAGTACATGTGAAAATTGAGTACTTAATGTAATCAGATATGTTTGTGCTCACACACTAAGAAAGGAATAACACCCTTTTTCGGTTTGTGCTTCTCTATCTATTGCTTACTATTGCGTTTTTTGTACATTTACTGTATGTCATTCGCATGGCAAAAGTTCATGGGATGCTAATAAAAAACAAAAAAAAGTAAAAAGTTTTGAGTCGAACTGATTGATTTGGTACTGATTGAATGATTGAACCTAACTAGCAACAGCTGTGGGGGGAGGTGCATTCTGGGGAATGGAGTCCAGGTATGAAAACAGACACAAAAACACATAGAGTTCATAGAGAGCTGGGGCCTATTTCAGAAAGGAGATTAAGTGAAAACTCACTTTGTGAGAGTTTGTTAACCCTGAGATAAGGGAAACTCTGGGTTTTCCGTTTCAAAAAGGCAGATTTGTCAAACCCGAGAAAGCAGGGTAACTCAAGCCTGTTTCTGAAAGAGAGGTTACTATTACTCAGAGTCAGTTACGGTGGTAACTTACTCTCTGAACCTAACCTGGTCGGGGGCAGGTTTTAATCTCTAAACTCAGTGAGTTTTAGTCGGTCTCCTCCCCTTTTTTAAAGACGCAGTGGTATTTCTCGCTGTAGCCTTAATCATTCAATGCCCACATTTCGGACACAAACAAAGAAATTTACGAGAATGGCTTGTCTTTTTTTGGAGGATCCCATAGATGAAGAGGCTGTATAATTCGAAGAGAATTACATTTACGTCGGGCAAGGATTTTGAGACCCAGAGTGATTCTTTTTGTCTTTTCCCTTGTAACGATTATTGTGTGGTTGAGCTATCCGGGATAATTGTTAAAAATCTGTGACAAATAGACTTTTCTAGCGGACATTATTTCATATGTTTCACTGAACATTAATTTTTTTTTTTTTTTTTGGGCTCAAGTTTCATCTTTAAGTCTGAACGTTGCTTTATACATTGAATTGTGGTCTAGGGGTTTGATGACAGCGTCAGCACATGGGTGACCTGGGTTCGCTTTCCGTGTCCATCAGAAAGTTTTTTTTTTTTTTTTTATTAAAAAAAAAATTATTTTAAGTAAAATAATTATTTTGGGCAACCACCATTACACCCCATAACGTTACATTTTTGTTTGAGCGTTACAGTTTTTCAATGCTATCAATTAAGTTACTTATATCCATAATCTAATCCGTTCTTACATCACTAACATGGCCAATTGTGGCCGTGCTC
>JAUMHI010000043.1:17121365-17132544 GCA_032359435.1 Enteromius unitaeniatus
TATATATATATAAAATACTATTTAATATTTACAAATACCATTACCATACAATACCATTTAAAATGTGCTAAATATGCCATACATTTGACAAAAGAGGTTTAAAATGAAAACCATTATATTCATAAAAATGCATATAATAAATGAGTCAGTTGTTTCACGTTTTTCCAATATAGGCCCAAAGTGCCCTTGACTTTCTAGACAAGGAGATAAACACATTGTTCCAGCTATTCATGTGTGGTTTATTCTTTCTCCTTCACCAAACTGTCCTTGTCTCTTTGAAGTCCCCTGATAGAGTAAACAAAGTTCTCTGCCTTGACTTGAAGACAGAGACCTTTGTCCTGAGATAAGGCCATCAACGCAAGCAGTCCCAGAGGCAGTGCTGACTTGTCCCATAACTGTGTGGCTTGAGACAACCCGGGTTTGCTGTAGAGAGACTGTAGGGAGCAGCCAAGCATCTGGTTAAGAGTTAGAAGAACTGGCATCAGTGACAGCTTATCGGACTGTAACATCTGAACCGCGCTCTGTGCGAAATTGTTGAATGCCAAGGATGACATTATCTGGGTTTCTGCATGCTTTCCTTTTGCCTGGAGCGTCTGATGACATTGTCAGCACAGGTGACCAATCAGCAGCACGGGCACCAAAGGCGAAAAAGATATTAGACAACATCTGCAGCATTCACATCGGTATCAGCGCTAAATAACTAACCATTAGGTAAAACAGCATTGCCTCTGAGTTAATCCACGAGTTATGAAAGTTTTATTACATTCAGAATAAAAACCATGTTTTTGGATGAATGTAAATGCATATTTCTTTTACTCACTCAGTTCTTTTCTTTTATGGCTATTATTCAGTATAATAGAGCTGCAAAGAGAGTGTGTAATTTAAATTCAGATCAAAACTATCACAATTAGTCTGACCAGAACTCAACTGTTTTATTCCCGTTGCTTTGTCCCAAAAAGCACTGAAAACTAGACACAGCTTTACACTTCAGATTTTCATTTAGATAATAGCTTCCCATCTGGTTGCCGCCACGCCTTCTGTCACTCTGAGTCCTCCCATCCAACCTCCTTATCAATTACAAAGCCACTTTTAAGTCCCAGTTAATAGGATGTTAATGCATTATTGGGTCTGTGGGTGATGTGCTATCGAAGGGAGAGATGGACATTATTGCCCTTGAGCACAATCTGGGACCAAGACAAGATCTGCATCTTAATATAAGAAGATGAGAGGAGATTATTTAAAAGTAGCAGCATGCACTTTTATTCTTTGTGTGTGTCAGCATGCTCTGTGGGGCTGTATTATTGTCACTGATAAATGATGCCATTACCCATATTAACATTCATTTTGTTTATCTTAGTGTGAAAAGCATAACATATTTTATAATATATTTATATAATATCAGCAGTCATCTGTTGCTTGCAGTGATGTCACTACCTTGTCCATGCTGCATGAGGCAAATGTCATGTTTGTATCCAGGGGACAAAATATCTTCATCTCTATGCTGTAAATTGAAGCAGATGGAAGACAGGATTACTTCTTGTGATAACACAACTCCCTACAAGTGATAATTGTAACTTCAAGGCATAGCCAAGTAATTTTGAGTTCATTTTCTTTTTACAGCTTGTAAGAAGTGAGTATGGGTGCGTGGGTGGGGGTTAAGTGTTTTAAATGAGCGAAATGTGAACAAAACACCAGTGTCCATGACAAATATCTGGATTTATTGGCTTACACTGGCAGAAAGGTGTATATTAGTTAATAGTGTAGTAGATTCTGTAACTACAACATTAAGAAAATGATGTTTCTCCACTGATGGCCATGTACATTTTTAGTTCAGTCTTCACTGTCACATCATTTGAGAAACCACGATGCATTAATTGTCAGGTTTACCTGACAAACAGAATTTCAAAATAATTTATTTAATTGTAACAATTTACTAATGATCAATTTAATTCATTCTTGCTGAAAAGGATTAATTTATTTCCACAAAAAAATAAAAAAAAGTACTGACCCCAAACCTTTGAACGGTAATGTATTATACATATACATATTGGTTGCTGAGGTAAAAACACGAGCTGCATGCTACAGTATTGCCATTAAGATTAATGGGTATGCTAACGGATAACTCCCTGCAGGTATTATGGATTGATCACAATGGCCCAGGAGGATGTCATCTCTACCCACTAACTCCCTCTTTGATTGTATAAACCAATCAAAAATGATGTCATATCTGTCCCCTCATTCATGACCAAATGCAATAACTTTCGTCTTCCAGCTACTAATCAATACCGAAAAAGTCGATTGATTAAAATGTATTTAGTCCTCTGAGATATATGATTCATCATATTTTAGACATAAAGGTTACACAATCAAAAAATAAAAGGCCTTCATTAGGTCTGAGGATGATGGAATGTGAAAATCAATGAATTGCATGGAGGAGGCTTAAGATACTCATTGCATATTTAAAGCAGCATTGACCTGATTCTCACTCTCATTTTTCTCTGAAGTGCCAGCGAACGTGGAACCGAGGGTCATTCGTTTTCATCCTCGCTATAGTAGCATTTTGCACAAGAAGGCTTATCCCTCTCAGTGCTCTCTTGTAAGTATTGTAAAATGCTTTTGAAGTGGAAGTTTAAGGCTACAAATCCTCACATCATTTGAAATATTTAGAGACAGGCGGATTAATTGCTTTATCAGTGACACTATCACTGGAAACTCTCTCTCTCTGAGTAGACACCCCCAACTGACCAGATATGGCACTTGTCATATAATGCTTGTGACATAATCCCCTTCTCAAAGAGCCGGTGTCCAGCTGTGACAAAAGAATATGAGTGGAGAGTCTGATGTGAGGGGGTCAGTGGTCGTCTGTCGGCTTTTAATGTGCTCTTAGCAGTGCAGGAGCAGCGGCAGGATACAAGGGACTTAATGTGTCTCTGTTAAAGTGGCCTGCGCTCTGAATGTGGCGCTCTCCCATCCTTCCCTCTGGGATTACTTCTCTTAGAGATAAACTCTCTTCATGTCACAACTAAAGGACAGGAAGTTTAGCCTGGCCTTGGGCGAAGAACATGTTCAGGCCCACTTCTGCCAGCCTGGGTTATACAGATACAGTAATTCAAGCTGCAGCAGCATGTGTCTTTCATGTCTGATCACAGTACACAAAAAGTACATGTGCACTAGCATTATTTATACAGCATACATTTGGACAGAGGTTGCACTATACATCAAAGAGTTAGTGCCTTTTTTATACAACTTGCCTCCTTTGAATCTATTTTCCTACCTTTTGTTTGGCTAGAAACATTAAAAAGAGTTTTAATTTACTGATGTCTTTCTGGAGAATTAGAGATCTAATCGGAATTAGATGTCCCCTTTTAACGAAAACTAATAAGCAGGCTTGTGGAAATAGCAAATGTCAAGAGTGATACAGTGGATACAGTATGGAGAATGCCTGAGCCAAACTGCACACTCATAGATTAAAAATGTCAATAGAGTTTATTTTCAGTTGACAGAGAAGGAATTGCAGCCTCAAATAGCTGAGGCTCAATTGCAGGCAAACCGCATCACATTGATCAAAGCTGATGCCGTGGCAACAGCAGGCAGTAAAATCAGACGTACTTACTGGATTTATTAAAATGGGCTGTGAGAACTTGACAAGCTGTAACCCAGTCAGTGTAGATAAACAGGAACATACAAATGGGATTGCTTCAGGAAATGTTCGTTGAAACAGTCTTTTGTAATAACCAGGAGTATGCAAATCCAATCTGTAAATGCGACCGAGCGATGTTTGGGTAGCACCATGGTAGTGAGTGAAAGACAGAATGGAAGAAAGAAGCTTGCTGGAAAAATCTGGATGATCTGGAGTTTCACGTAAGGGCAAAAAACTTCCTTATGCTGACTTTACTTGCATGTGTTCAAGCCGGTCATGCGAATTTGCCATGGTGACCAATAGAAAGCTGCAAGGGGAAAATTGTGAGCAGTGCTTTCTACATTTACTGACAAAAATATTTCACTGTTGGAGTAGTTTATGGCCAATTAAAATAGCAGTTCTGGTCCATGATTAGGCTTGGCTCAGCCTCATTCAAAGCTACTGTCAAATAATTTAAAAACATGTAACTTAAAAAGGATAATTCGTCCAAAAATTTCCTTATTAATTACTCATGTTATTCTAAACCCTAAGACCTAATTCGAACATAAATTAAGACATTTTAAAGAAATCTGAGAGCTCTCTGACATAGACAGCAAGTGTCCTTGAATCATCATAATTACTTAAAGTTAAAGCATAAAATAAATAACAGTAAACTCCTAATGCAAGTTCGAAATTAATTGTAGGCTTATTGTGACACCAAAAAAGTTTTTCACTTTGGTCATGACAGCAGATATAGCAGTTCATAAAACAAGCGCTTTAAATTCTAATTCGAATACATTTTATTGTTTATGTTACCCAGCCTCAAAAACCTTTGAATGTTTATCCCATTTTATAGGAATTTAGACTTCTGTGATTTTTACAACCAGAGGTTGTGCAATGTTGTGGCATCTTGAAAAACAAATAGATTTGTAGTCAATGTGAGTGATGACACATTCCAAGATGGCGGACATGTCGACAAGTATGGAGCTGATTAAATTGTTTAATAATTACCAGGAAGGAGAATTATTATTTGTTATTAGAGCAGTCTCAACATTTTGTTGCTGTGTTTAACATATAAAACACTGCTATGTATAAATGCTCCACCTTTTCAAACATTGTATTAAAAACAGAACTTGAGTCAGGACTTGATTCAGACAGTCACGTGGATGTCATCATTATTATTAATATTAGCTAAAGAGACTGGTATAAAGAGACCATAACAGCAATATGGTCAAATAGTGAATTACAAACAGTTTAAATGTTTATATTACAATAATGAAACGACATAAACGAAAGGCATCGCGTGTGACGTCATTGCGTCGCCGTACGTTGACGTCAGGAGCGCCAGCGGAGGTGGATCAGTTCGGGAAGGTCGATCTCAACCCTGTTAGCCAACAAACATGATGTCTCTTGCTTCCCGTTCGGGGGCTCTTTCCCCTTACCTGCAAGCTACCAATTATGCCGTGGCAGGTCCACTAAAGCCTCTTATTCCCGGCGTCGTCATGAAGACCGATAAACTTTTGATGGACACAAAGAAACCGTTCCTGTGCCGCGAGTCCTTATCGGGGCAGAGCGCTAAGAGCGGCCTCGCCGTGTCCGTCAGCCTCAACGGTGAGTGTCACTGCGGGGTAGATTCAACGCGAGAGCCCCGGTCTCAGTGCAGCAGAGGGAGGCCGTGCAGCGGCGCTCAGTCAAGGGCACAATGACCTCTTATGCATTTAATATGTGTATCGATTAAGTTTAAGGCGTTTGTAGTGTTTTGCGTATTAGTGCTGAATTACTATTAATTTGAGCTTAGTTTGAACTTTGTAGTGAAATAGCAGGAATAGCTCACCGGCTAAAGCATTTAGCATCAGGGGGCCTCGCTAATGTCCTTGCCGCAGCTGGGAGCAAATCAGCACGACTTTTGAGGAAATATACGTTTTTCACGTGCTTTCAATGTCCTTTAGGATATAATTACGATTACATAATAAAATAAATGCCACTATGTGGGTAAATTCGGCATATTTCCTGTTAGTTTTGGGACAACGCTAGCTACTAGTTTATTGCTAAGGTTGTTCAAACGTTAAGTTACATTATGCTAATGTGGATTTTCTAGAGTTTGCTTTTAGTCAATTAGACGCAAAATCTGCGGGTATAGAATATATTTTTAGTGTTATTGCAGCATAATTTCTGAATGAGCTGGTAAGAGATCCCAGGCCAGACTTAATAAAGAAAAAAAACACTAATCAGCTCGATTGTGTATATAAGACAACAGCCATTAATAATATGGATTAACAAACTACAATACACATGTTAATTATAGCAAGGTGCTATAAGGTAGCACCAAGGTACCTATTGACCTCTGTACAGCAGTTCAACTTGAACAAGTCTGAGTTCATATGAAAATCTCTGGTTTTCCAGATAGTGTTGTGTATGCATGTCGGTGGTCAAAATTAGTTTTATTTTTCTCCAAATATTAAAAAGCAGGTTGGTTGTAGTAATTATTTTGATAATCCAAATTTAATCATGTTTGAATATAACATTTTCATAACATATGATATTTCTTAACAATCTGCAGTCTTGCAGATTTGGTGCTGTTATGAATGAAAAATGTTGTGTTGGCTGGATATCATATGATACAATTACTATATTGTCTTTGCTTTATAGTTACGCTTATGCAGTGTCTTTGTTTGTTTGTTTTCTGCAGCACGGTCTTCAGTGCGTTTCGTCCACACAGATATCAAGATCCCAGATTTCTCTGACTATCGAAGGCCAGAGGTTTTAGACCCAAAAAAGTCCTCGCAAGACAGCGGCGATGCCCGGCGGGCATTCTCTTATCTGATGACGGGTTCCACCCTAGTGGTTGGAGTCTATGCAGCCAAGACAGTTGTTAGACAGTTTGTCTCCACCATGAGCGCCTCAGCTGACGTGTTGGCCCTGTCCAAGATTGAAATCAAGCTATCAGACATCCCCGAGGGTAAGAACATGACCTTCAAATGGAGAGGGAAACCCCTGTTTGTCCGGCACAGAACAGAAAAGGAGATTGCAGTTGAGGCTGATGTAAATCTCGCTGAGCTTCGGGACCCCCAGCACGACAAAGACCGCGTCCAGAACCCCACCTGGGTCATTGTCATTGGCGTGTGCACCCACCTGGGCTGCGTGCCTATTGCTAACGCTGGCGAATATGGTGGCTATTACTGCCCCTGCCACGGCTCTCATTACGACGCATCTGGTCGCATTAGGAAAGGCCCTGCTCCGCTCAATCTGGAGGTGCCCTACTACGAGTTCCCAGACGAGGACACAGTGATTGTAGGATAAATGACTGCACTCTGATAATTATGATCAACACTGAGCATGTGCTTTACTTGTTTGATTTTTGTCCATCTTGTTTGGGCATTAACTTGATGGGTAACAAAGTATAATTGTAAGTAATAAAGTGTATTTTATCTGATGGAAACCTCACTCAGCTCTATTTATTCCGTCTCCATTTACACATTAAGTCTTGTTTGAACAGCAGAATGTCAGGTAGGTGATGTTTTTCAGGGTTTAGGTGAACAAAACATTTACAGTATACCTTAAGCAGTGACGCATTTAGTATGCTCTCTTTCCTGTTGTCGGTGGTAAATGTGACAACTGTCTGTGTGTAGGTTTCAGTGGAATCTCATTAGAACAGCAAATGTGGAGTTATTACAGATTAAAAATGCTCATTAATGATCTGTGCATAAACAGAGCTCTACGATGTGCTTACAGAATTATGAATTGAATAAAACGTCCACTAGTGTTATGTTGTCGTTGACATTTTTTAATTACTCTTAAAGAGCCGTCCACACAGTGTCTGTTTCTGCGAGTAGAAACATTAGATGCAGAGCAGTGGAAAGAAGAAAACGTGCAAGATCCAAAGAGCTGTCACCTAAAAATGATAAAAACCATGATTGGGATCGTTATTGTTAAATATGAGTTAAAAGCGTTTAATTATTCATTAACATTTACTCCTGATGCATCCATGTGGCTCAGCGACTGCTAGTTCACTGTTAATGCAGTATTATCTTTTGAGAGAACCTCTGCAAATGAGCCAAAGCAGAATCTTATGTTTCACAGATATGTACTGTGGAGTATAAATACATTTTAAATAGCCTATTAAAACTCAAGTCAATTTGATTTACTTAAAGTTCGTGTTGCATGCGGGTGCGTTTTCAGCAGTAAGAATAATAGTTGCAATACCAAGTGGAATTATGTATTTTAAACATGACAAAAATTCTTAGTCACAGTAAACAGTTGATTTAAGCTACCAATAATACTTCTAGTCTGTAAAACACAATAGCTCGTCCATTAATCAAGATGGAGCATGTGGTGCCAAAGGAAAAGTACAGAAAATTGTCCAACATGTGCAGAGACAATTAAGAATGTAAAAACTGGCCAACGTGTCTGGCATTCTTACATTTCATTGAATAATAACCAGCTATATAGAGAAGTATTCACTGTCTCAAGATGTGGCTGTAGAGAGATGGCATACTTCATTTCCTCCTTTTCACTCTGTAAGCTTCAGTCCATATAAAGTAAAGCTACTAATTTACAACAAATTTATGCTTTAGAAACTGCGTTTCCAGATAAAGTGAATTGTTGAATTACTGTAGTAATATGCTCTTGTGAAGTAACACAATGACAAGTAAGCAGCGTTCGTCTCATCCAGATATTATTTGAATAGATGTTTCAGGGCCATATTATCATATAGATTAGCTTTTCTTCATGGTGCATTTCTGTTTGAATGTCTCGTAGGTCTGAGAAAGACATTGGACATGTCTGCAGGTTAATAGAGTCGATATGCTCTTAGCTGGGCTGCACAGAGCTTCAGATGACATTTGAGGTGAAAGCATTCATTCATATTTACGACACAGGCACACAGCATATGCTTTAGTTGGAGCATTTTAAACCTAACAAATTCCAGATTCAGGTTTGCTTTTTATTATTGCAGCACTAGTACTGCTTCTATTAGTCAGTCATTTTAAAATGCCGACCTTTTCTCTGAATGTGTCTGGGTAACTGCGCTGCACATTCATTGATTTCATTTTCTGGCGGGGTCTGGGTATTTTAATACATTTAATGCACCGGATTGCCATCCACTCTGCCTTCCTCTGGAGCATCCGCCACTTATGACATGCAACCTGCTCAGTCGTCCTGGAGCCCTCGGCTCTTGCCAGGTCCTGCTGCCAGTATCTTGGCGGACATTCAGCCCTGACTGGCAGAATGATGATATCCCAGGGGTTGTCAGGGAACCATTGTGTATCAGCTGAAAATCACAGAGATCCCTGGCTCCAACATACGTGTTTAACATCCAAGAGCAATCTCTTTATTGGGCTAATTTCTGGCCAAGAATTCGCTCTGAAAGGCAAATTTCTAAAATTCAGATCAGGGGGGTGACTTATCTCATCAGTCACTCTGGGCTGGTTGAGATCCCTGTATAAAACGCAAAGTCAAATTTTTAATGAGTAATTTTAGAGACTGAAGGATTGCAACACATATTGCTTATTCGCTCGCTTAATATTGTATTGTTTTTGCTTTGTTTTTGTTTTTTTTACCAGCATCAATTGGATTCCACTAGTTTAAGATGCACATCTGCTTATACAATCGGACTGCATAATGCACAACTTCCCTGCAGGAACAATATAAATCAGTCCAATGGGAGAATCAGGTGATTCTGTTTTGTTTTGACAAATGACTTGATGTTTAATTTTTTGGGGGTGGTAAAAAAGGCTTGTGTGATTGAAATAAGTTGTTGTTTTTTTGTTTTTTTATTTCTGATGCAACTGAATGAAAGGGATACAGTGCTGGACAAAGACCAAAATATGGCATTCCACTCGTATCACAATAATTGCTATGTTGATCATTTTTTCATAGTTTGAATTGAGCACTTCAAAGCCTATGGAGAAAGCATGCAATGATTCAGATGCTGTATGCATTATCTTTAAAGAGAGTATGTGACTCTGTCAGGGTAGAAGAAGAAAACCAAGACAATTAGCTTAAAATTCTCTCTGATTTGCTCTCGTATTATCTGATGTGTCACATTAATGTTATAATCCTCCATTTGTCTCAGGGGTGATCAGATTACAATGAAAGATTTATTAGGCTCCCCGTAATTCATTTGAACTTGTTTTGCATAACTTAACATAGTAATGAGTTTTTCTTTTCTTTATTAAGAATGGCTGCTAATGCATCTTTTCCTCTGAATCATTCAGTCTGTTTATTAATCTGTTAATCTTCATGACAGTGTGTTTTTATTTTTAGTGAACCAAAAGTATCATAATAAATTATGCATATATAATTTTTTATCTTATTTTAGAATTACTGTTGGCTAACCAATCTCTATGTATTGTCAGAACTTACATTTTAGAATCATTTAGCTCCCAAAATAGTATGGTTCATGCTAATGAAAATAGTCGGAGCGTCAATAAAGATCATTTGGCATTATTCATAAGCATTTATGATGCTTTTAAGATGAACCCCCTAGGGTCTTCTAACAGTAATTTTTACAAGCATGTCCTAGTTAAAGACCAATAAACCAACCACAGCAGTAACTGATTTATCAGTGCATCAAACTCCTTGACATGCATAACTCTCTGATCTCAGTCAAAACATCTAAAATTACCTTTACAAAGTTTTGGAATTCAATAAAGCCAACATGAAAGAGAAAGCTGCATTCATAACTTACAGTAGATTGCTCAAAATAAAATTATTCTTACAGAAGAAAAAAAAGAACATTTCATATTAGATTTAAATATTCAGATAGTCAGATCCATTCGACTTATCTGCAGTGTTTTTTAAACAAGTTGATTCATTGTGAAAGTGGCTCTGTGTACATTTTGATAGTGAGCTTTAAAAGGCGAGAATAGAGAAATTGAGAAAGATGCCGTATTGTCCTTCCCCCTCAGCATAAGTGTGAATAGGTGGAAATGAGACATCACATAGAAATTGTCGCATCATTAGGGGAAATTGATCTCTGCTTTCATACTATGGTGCAGTGTTGCCTGCAGCTGGAGCTTTACAAGCCCATCTAAAGCATCCTCCACATGTGGCACCATGCGCCGTATACCCACATGTGCAATGAGTGCCAAGAATGGAACCTAAATGACTCTTCACTCTGGAGCGGAGCTGGGGAGCGAGGTTGACGTGGGGGACTACAGAATAATAAACTCTAATGAAAGTCTCTCTTTTCTTCCTCCTTGTGTGCCAGGAGCTTTTGTGCTCTCACAAGCAGCCGCTGATCTACGGGTTGGGCTGTGAAGAGCTTCATTA
Source organism: Enteromius unitaeniatus (assembly GCA_032359435.1). Lineage (NCBI taxonomy): Eukaryota > Metazoa > Chordata > Actinopteri > Cypriniformes > Cyprinidae > Enteromius > Enteromius unitaeniatus. The sequence goes on from JAUMHI010000043.1 coordinate 17,132,257, forward strand.
ATCCTGTCAGTCAACAGCAAACGGCAGCTGAGTCATCCTCTGGGTAAAAGTAAAAAAAGACAGAAAACAGCGCCCCGGGTCACCCTCCAGGCCACTCTCCTAGTGAGTGCACAATCACTCTGTTCGATTACTTCAATTTTACGTTCTTGTCAGAGTGTGTGTGTCTGTGTTTTTTTTACATATCTATTTAACATGTTGTGCTTTGAGCACCCACCCTGCTATGGCTTTATTCACCAGGATTTGCTTCATTTAGAATTTGGTCCCTTTTGGCCTTTTTCTTGCAGTTGT
>JAUMHI010000043.1:17139403-17153792 GCA_032359435.1 Enteromius unitaeniatus
CACCCTGCTATGGCTTTATTCACCAGGATTTGCTTCATTTAGAATTTGGTCCCTTTTGGCCTTTTTCTTGCAGTTGTGCATCCTAGTGGCTACTGTAGCAGCTGCCCTCTAGCTTCTCTCAGTATGTTAATGGAGTAATTGACAGCTGGCAAGATGGGGTTTTAATAAAATGTAACTGTCTGCTCTTGTAACCCCTCTGGGTCCGTTTCCACCACGAGCGGGTTGGTTAAAAATCAGTGAAATTTGTACCTTTTTATTTAAGCAGTAACAAAATAACAGCATAAAATGAAATATAAGTAAATATAAAAAAGCAATTACTGTAAATAAAGCCATTGAAACAACAAAGCATGCATATATAGCCAACTCTGGAATAGGATGATCAAAGCAGCAGTACATTTTGAGGGTGTGCAGCTCAAATAAGAGTTTTGCGGCAACAGATGCTTGACTGTTCTCCCCCAGTAACACCTACATTTGATCTTTTTCTGACAGTTTTGGAAAATGAAGTTTGAGTTTTTTGAAGTATTTCTGTCCCATATATTCCTAAACTCATTACAGTGAAACAGAAAGCAGACCTCAGTCTGAACCTAACCAGTTTCACATGAGCACAGAAAATCTGTTAAAGCCATGTTTGTTTCTACTGTTTTCTACTCTGATGAGTGAGCTTGTACCTCATATCTTCTGTCTATGCTTTATATTTCTGACCATGTAGAAATATTCTGCCAGATCTAATTTTGTGTTGAGGGTTAATTTCTGTGTTTTATTTATTTATTTATTTTTTTGGAAAGTGGCTCAAAATGTATGTTGTGTGTAACACAAAATTGTGACTGGCATGTCTGTGAAATTTTTCTGTTGCCCAAAGCTGGAACAGGATCACCGCTAGACCAAACCCTGCTGATGCTCTGACTTTTAAAGGTAATGAATGAGAAGAGAATGTTCTAGGGCATAATTTCCCAGCATGACGGTGGATCTGATTTCCTGTGTTCATCAGGTTGCCTACATAGTGGGAAATTTTACTGCAGAACTGCTGATTGTTCTAGAACAGGGGTGCCCAACCCTGCTCCTGGTGATCTACTGTAATGCATAGTTTAGCTCCAACTCTAATCTAACACACCTAAAGCAACTAAATACATGTTTTAGGATCCCTTGAAAATTAAAGGCATGTGTGTTTTATTAGAGTTGGAGCTAAACTTTGCAGGACAGTCGATCGCCAGGAGCAGGATTGGGCATCCCTGTTCTAGAAGCATTGCTAGAATGTATACACTGTACAAAGTAAGAATCAGACTGCGGCCTGGTCTCATTCCACACCCTTGTGTGTAAAAAAAAAATATATATATATATATATATATATATTATTGCCTAATTTACTCTCTCTCTCTGCCCTCATTCCATCTCTCCTCCATGTTCCTTAGTCCTTTATATCTGTCCTCAGAGGAAGAAAGAAGCTGTGCTTTGAATGATAGGGAAGGGGGCTCTCAGCAGGACTTCATAATCTTGTTTATATCAGAGTAATTAACACTTCTTTGAACTCATTGGAGTTGGCATATCCAATTAGTTGCCTCTCCTTTTCCACCAAATAACACAGAATGTGCTTTTTCTGCTCACAGGCTGTTAAACAATGGATTGAGTACATATATTTCTCAAGTTCTCAACATAATCTACTTGAATATAAATGCAATTTTAGGATAAAGCATTGATGTGGCGGGCCAATTTATGTGTTCAGCAAAAGCCTGGCTGGAGCCTCTACTGTGATATAAAGAGAAAGGCTCTTTGTACACTGCTTTTTAGAAGTTCAGAGTGTCTGTGCTGGCTGTGTGTAAAATTATGGCTCTTTGTAGGCCTTCATTTCCTTTAGAGTGAATTTCCAAATCCTTTTTTTCTTTTTTTATATATAGGATATAGGATATATCCACTCCACTCGTAAACTCTTTAGTGGGATGCCATGACAACAAACAGTGAAAAGTCAGAATGCTATTTTACTAAATACCAGTACTCCTACTACAGAACATGTCTAATGATAATAAAACATTCAGATCACTTACTTCCAAGGAACTGCACTGATTAAAAGTGACTGCTTGTGCACGATATTCTTCATATTTCAGTTTTTTTGGGATAATACACCCGTTAAAACTTTAAAAATCATACAATTAATAAATGAAACTTGAACGTGGAATTGATCATTGGAGGAAATATCAAAAATATTTGAATTTGGTCAGAAAAATAAGACAAATAGTTTTACACCTTTTAATTATGGTTGTCTGATCAATGTAGGCCTATTCCATTAAAATTTGATTACAAAATATTTTGTTTGTGTGTTCTGTTATGATAAATGAGTACTGAAACTTACACCATCTCAATTTGTTAAAAAAAACAAAAACAAATGATAACAAACATTTCACAGTAGTACAATATTTTTTTTCTCATGCATTGCAAATATCATTTCAAATTTCACACATTTACCAACAATCTTGAACAATAATAGTCCCTATATACCACTCAAATGGTTTAAAATGTGTAAGAAATTGTACATTACACCTGTATCTCTTAACACTGAAGATGAGGAAAAGGAAGCATCCGAGGCAGATGGATGAATGAGGCAAAGGGGCTCAAACATCTGCTCGCGCTACAGTGATGATAGGAGGCTGAAATATCTCTGCCTGTATGGAGGCTGGCAGGGCCAATCTGCTTGCTATGATTCACTGAGAAACTGGCCAGATTCATCACAGAGAGGGGCCGTCTCATTGCCCGTGCTCAGACGGGCCGGTTTGTTCAACAGATCATGCAGACAGAGCAAAGAGCTCTGTGCAGCCAGGGACCTGTTCTTCATGTACATTTATTCTGTGTACTGAGATGGAATTGTGTAATTTATCTACTTGCTGGTATAAGATGAATACAAACACAGTACCAAAACATGAAAAAAGCAATGAAAATGCTTTTTTTTGTTGTTTTTACATTAATAACAGCATATTGAAACATCAAATTGTCAAATATCTGTGCATGTTTATATTTGTGCATGAATTATGGAGTTTAACTGAGAAACTGTTTCAAGACAATAGCAGGGCTTCACTGTACTGTGCTATAATCTCAGAGCAGGTTACTGAGTGAGAAATTGTGCATTTGTGGAATAAAAACCTTTCTACTTTTCACTCCCTAACATACATTAATCTTGCCATGTGGTGAGTTTTTCTCATTTTCTGTCTATACATTTCCATAAAGAATGCCTCTACTATGGACTTGCTGTCACATAACATAGGAAAATAAAGAAGATATATGAGATTTCCAGCCTGAGTTAAAAAATTCGCAATACTCAGCATCTTCCCCAAAAGACAAAGTTTTTACTTCTGCCAGTTCACCATGAAACACTGGCAAACTTCTTGTTTGCATTAAGCCTGGAAGCTAAGTACATTCAACACCATATGAGGAGGTCTATCTATCTACCTATTACAGTTTTATGGAGGCATGTTCATGCAATGGAAAATATAAAAATTAGGCTTTACTTGATGCATGTTCAGTATCTCTTCTTTTAAAAAACCACAAGGGTTTGATCTAGGCCAATCAAAACATATTTAAACAGCACAAGGAGGACATGAAAAGAATACATGTTTTTGCTGTGATGAAAGTAATGGTCCCAAACAAAGTAAGTAGGCCACCTAAAAGGTGTTAAATAAAACCTGCCCTATTGTTTGTTGAATTCTGATTATTATTCTAATACATTCGCCACTCACTTGACAATGAATGCTCCTTTAATAAACCTCATTTGCCATGTGCATATTTAATGTAAAGTCTGCGATACCCTGCATCCTGTCTTATCGTATCTGTCTGCTGTTGAAGAACAGCAGCTAATCATGCGAGTGCTTGTCTCTGTCTTCAGCAAAGTCAAGTAACCTCAACTGTTTAAACATGTTTAAATGAGCCCACTCAAGTCACACTATATTAACCCAGCCGTTTTATATTTCTCAGTCCTTCTAAGTCTATCTTTATCTTTTCAACTGCCAATTATTTAAACCTTTGTATTTGCAAATATATATATATATATATATATATAATTATGAATTTAAACTAAAGAGACAAAGTCTTTTGTGTGTGAATCACCAACTAGTCAAAATGGCTCTTTAGGGATGAGTTTTTTAAAATTCAGATTAAATCAAATATACTTAATAATTTCTCTTGTTTTTTTGTCTCTGCACTATGCAAGGGACCTTGGGTCTGTCATACTTTCATACTGTCCTTAACGATGCCATCAGGGTCCGACTTACTGTTGTTGTCCATCAATGCAGCATGGATCTATCAAAAATTCCTCTTGAGAAGTTCCACTTCTTCAGTTGCTGCTCTCATGTCAAGTTTATGTCATGATGTAGCAAACCATGCATCCCTGAGAATGTATTTTTTACTGTGCACGAGTTTGTTGGAATAGTTTACAACAGTCTTATGCATGCTACTAAAATCCCAGAATAAAACTTTCCAGAGTTGGAATCACACAGAAAACTTGAAATTGCTTTGCAAAAAGGGTTCATAAAGAATTTGCTGTCCCTCTTTTCTACTTGTCCCTCGGCCATCCTCTTTCTCTTTAACAGGCAATATAGACTTATTTTCAATCTTTCAAAAATTCTGTTCACAAGACAGAGAATGATCTTGTCCTGTTCTCTGTATCTGAGGAATGAAGGACAGTGCAACTTCAGAAATGCATTTGAACAGCCAGCCACTTGATCAATGTTTTATTCTAACAAGTGTTATATCAAAAGCACACTCCTGGCATTCCAGATCATTATAAAGGGTTGTCGTTGTCTATGATGAAATAAAGTTTTCAAATGTGCAATATCTTTAAAGAATAATACATGCCAATATATCTTTAATTATAGAGATGGCTGGGCTGCATTTGATGGCTTTACTGATGTAGTTACTTTGCTCTGGCTTACTTTGTACACACTCCACTGCTAAATGTTACATAATAAAGTGTCAGCACAACTTGTGCCATCTGCCACCAGCTCTGAAATATGGCCCTTAGGTTCAGAGAAGCGTTGGAGCAAAGCAGATTTTCTATTTAAGTACAGATTTGTAGTGTAAGCCATCAAAGGGCAAACATACTCTGTATGATGTTATTTTAATGAAGTGATAAAAGGGTGATAAAAGGAGGGAAGAAAAATATGTTTCTTGTTTCTTTGTTGCTTTTTGGGTTTTTTTCTAACTTCAGATAGAGGTGTGCGCCCCTCTCCAAATTGCAATCATCTCTGGAATAGCTGTGCATTATTGTCTTATCAGGGAAGCATAAAGATGCCAGAGAGCTGTGACAGATGTGGAAGGATAATTAAAATATCAGTCATGTAACTGCAAATTAAACGTCATTTTGATTTCGCATACCGCCTGACGTGCAACCAATAGGCAGCTGGGTAATCATCAAAATACCGATGAGGCCGTTCGTCAAGGGCCATATCGCAATCCTCTGTTTCTGCTCTCTCCAAAAGACACTCTAATTAGTAAACCTTCTGCGCTCTCAAGATAAAGCAAAGGCAGCAAGTGCTTTCTGTTCTGCAAGGCCTTGCTTTGTACAAGTGATCCAGTCCCTGGCAGATGGAGAAGTGGAGAATTATGTTTACTTAAATAAGGCTGAATCTGACAAAGTTAAACATGAGAAAACTGATCAAGAATTAGCTCTTCATATGTGAGATGTCCAACACAGAGTCAACAAACCACACACGCTCATAAGATACTCACTTGGCCTGCTGCGTCGACCATCGTATGTTATTATTTATTGATTTAATTATTTCTTTTTGCTCTCAGCAGATGTTAAACATGCTGTGTTGCTTTTGTATACAAAAAGGATTTTCTGCACACTGGGTTCCACAAAAAAGTGACATGGTGGTCCCTCTGAGCCATCTGCCATAGTGTTATCAAAATTGGCACCGCTTCCGAGCCTCTATTTCACCTGGCTTCAGCCTTTAGAAAATAAGGAGGAACGTTCAGTGTTCAAAGAGAAAGTTGATGCAAAACCGAAAATCAAAATGTCAGATGTCTCAAAAGCTCTTCTTCTGAATTGACAGGAATTCCCTTAGACTGACCTTATTTAGCTTTCCACAGGGAAGTGCTTCACCACCAGAGGCAAAAACAGTGTGTATTGCATTTACACACATTTTTTTATTTTATTTTTTTTATTTGTTTATCAGTCCTTGGGGATGGGGATGGGGATGGGGGTGTCGGGGGAGCTCGTTTCTTATTGGTTCCCACTTTTTTGGGAACAGAAATGCTCTAAAATGGGAGCTTTGCCAGACTGACTTGCTCGCAAAATTAATTGTAGCGTCACAGGAAGTATGGGCGGGCCCAGGCTAGTTAAATATATAATTTTTTTTTAAGTAAAAAAAAAAAATCACCCTATAATTTACAGTAAAAAATAAAAAGCATTTTTAAAATAAAAAAAAACAAAAAACTGAAAATGCTATGGTAAAAGCCTGCTAAATGGTTAATGGTATTACACATTCACAAGAAATAGCATACTTTCACATTGGGGTAAAATTAAGTAAATACAAAGGCAGGTAAAAGAAAAATAAAAGCACACTGTATGAAGCCAAGGACAACAACAGACTGAGAAACAACAACCCATTATAATGGTAACAATTCACAAATCAGCATTGGATTTTGCCTTGAATTAAAAGAATATATGAAAACAAGAATAAAACCATTTGATGAATGTGGTCCTGATTTTGTGAAGATATTTAAAAAACATCCAGACTATGCAGGAACTATCCAGCAAACACAGCTGTGCTCAATGGAGATATCACTCTCTAAATTACCATATTTCCTCAGCAATTAGTCACCTGTGCAAACTCTGGACCTGAGTGGGTAAGCAAGGGCAAGTCGTCAGCCTCCTATGTCTCCTGCATACATGATTAAACAAGTGGCCTGAGACACCCATGAGACGTCTTATAAGGTCACGCTTTGGTACACAAGCAAGGGATGCTGTCTGGATGCTGTGTGTTTGGGGTGGAGGGGAGGTGGGGGGGTCGGTATAGGGGAGCATTTTTTAATGTTACTGTTTGAACATAATGTGGCCAGGGGAGAAACTGTGGTACGATAATTGCTTTAGCCCTGCAGATAAGGAGAAAACTATTTTCTCTATAATGATAGGAAACGCCTGAGGCCTCTCTATCTCCTTCTTTCCAGTCTCTCAATAAGGGTCTGCAGTTCTGAAAATATTTTATGCATTACAACTAAAATGAAGGGGAGAGGGGTGAAATGATTCAATATGTTTGTATTTCTGTAGGATTACACTACTCTTAATTTACATAAGACTTAATTTATCAAAATAATTAATTTATTATTATTGAGTCACCACCAATACATTGTATGGAATCAAATTAAAAAACGCAAATCCCAATGGCATGAAATTTTCCATGAATTCTCTTGTTCGTGTAACCTACTGGTGAACTTCTGCACAGGATGTAGTAAAATTACCCATGATTACAGGCTGACATCAAAGAGTAGTTAAGGTCTCCAATGCTTTAGTATGAAAAAGAGAAGTGTATTTATTAAAAAAAAAAAAAAAAAAAAACTTTTATTTTTTTTATTTATAAAAAAAAAATATATATATATATATAAGTGAAATAGTAAAAGAGCATAAAAAGAGACACAGTCTCAGTTAAGTTGCGTGAAATAGTTTTCTTGACAGGCTTAAATTGTAACATTTAACCATATGCAAGATGTCAAGTTATAAAGAAGTATTGCTCTTGATGATTACTATATGACATATAGCACATGTCAGAACTCTTTTGAGAATTTAACACCCTCTCTTGCTCTCTCATTCTATATATCAGTTTAAATGAACGTGACAAATTAAAGCAGCTTGGAATAATTGGCAGATTTTATATGCTGATTAGAGTCTTGACCTTCTGCTTGACATATATTATGTTATAACGGTTATTGCACATAAGAGAGTATCTTTGTTTCAGTGACTCTGGTTGACTTCACTAATGGGGTGTTGTTTCTGTATTTTAGAAGATAAATAAATAAAAAAATAAATAAAACGATTACTCAAGGCCATTGCAGGTATCCTAGCCATATGAGATTTTTATAAGATTTGCTAGGTATTATGAAAATAAAATAAATAAACAAATAATGCAAAACATTTTGTTTTTGTAAATATTAAAATGTTCTATAAAAAAAAGAAGAACATTATTTGTAGAAAATGCACATTGTGTTAATTTCCCTAATGTTAACTTCCAGTATTTCCTCTTGATTGGAGCAAGTAATATTCCTGTGAAGATCGAATGATAACTGAAGGATACCACAATGGGTTTAAACAGGGTTTTTGTCCTCTTCCAATCTTACCAACTATCTGATTAAATCTTTTCAGGGAGAAAATCAATAGAAGGACACTTGTTTAGGGTCATTTTGAGAGGTGGCTGATTTAGCCAACAGTGCCTTGGCTGATCGCTCCAGCTATTTGTACCTGCTACTGCCTCTTGTCTGTTTCAACCCATCTTACATATAGGAAGTGAGTAGGTTTGTTTATGAATGAGAAATGGTTTGAAAAAGAAGAAAAGGTGTCCAAAGTGATCTCAGAAAATCGATCTGAAATTATTGAGGTATACTGTTTATAAATGATGTCACTGTAATAAAAATAGGCTACTATAAATCACTTCAGATAAAAATAAATAAATATGTTTAATTATTAGTGGTATCCTGCTTATGACAAAAATGGGTCACAGGTGTGCTCTAGTAGCATTGTGAACAGCAAGGGAACATGCAAATAACTTAATTAATAAAACTAAATATAAATATAAATATAAAATACGAACAAACAAAAAAATTGCAGGCCTAAGCAGTTTCTTAAATGCATTTTTGTTTACCTTTGTATGATAAACATGGCATTCTGCTGGTTTGTGAAATCTGGGTCTTCAAACAAGTGTGCTAAATGGTAGCATGTTGTTTACTTTATCTGAACATTAATGTGATATGTGTGTGTATGCGGATGATATATAATAAAAAATTGGACTGTATCCTATGGTGTGACATACAGTAGCAAAAAACATACAAATAACATAAGGAAAAACTCTTTAGTAACAAATGAGAGAAAAGCATGATGTGCACTTTTAAAATTTCTTCTAAAATAAGCATTTTTCTTAGGCTCCTATGTGTGGGTTCAATTTAATTCAATTTCCATTGCCATTAAAGTAAATATTTATTCATGTATTCAACACCTTAATCAAGTGTTACCATAAAGTAAGGTAAATCTTTTACAGTTATTTCTAGTGAATTTCATTAGGCACCAATATTTTGAACAACACTCATTTGTGAAAAGGTTTATTTGTCACCATGGTGATAGTACTCAGTTACTACGCTACAGACTGCCGTCAGCTTGAGCCACAATAGGCATGTTTCAATGCTCCACTAAGTGTGTGATCAACCTGCAGTTCCCCAATTGTCATTCAAATACCCAAAGGTTAGTTTAATCACACCAGAATCCTGAAATCACAGTGTTATTATCAGGAAAATAAACATATCATCCTGAATGACAGTGAGTGATGAATAACGAGGCAAACAAAACCCAACATTTCTGTAAATGCTATAGCTTCATTTTGCCCAAAAGGTGTCCGTCAATCTCATCTTGAGAAAAGCAGCTAGACCTCCTTATTAACACAATGCAAACAACAACAAAAATGCTTGTCACTCAATTTCAGAGACTAACACAAGTGGTATTTTGTCCTGTGCATTTCATTCCTTTATGTTTTTCACAGGGAGAGATTTATTGCAAATCACTAGAAGAAAGCATAAATGCTTTTCCACAGGCTAAAGATATGGGAAAATATGGGGGCTTTCAGCACACTAGGATTCATGCAGCGTCTTTGCTGTCTCGGTTGATCTGAGAGAAAGTTTCGACTGAGTAATTTCTGTCTGTGTTTTGAGCGTGTGATGTTCTCTTTAAGATGGCTGGAGATGGAACGTTTGCTCATGGTGACCAGACGCTCACCCCAATCACCAGCAGAGGCTCAGGAGAGAGGACAGAGCCCATTCAGTCTCATGAGGGAGCCATGATTCTGGGGTTTGGCAGCATTAGTTGTTCTCTATCTATCTGATGCATCCTGCTTAGATACATGCATAAGGCACCTGTAGACTGATTGTGTGACCAATTTAATTGTTGTCCTTTAACAATTATACACACAATTATATATAGATCACACACACCTACATAAATACATATTCATGTGCATATTTGACAGGTTATCGATCTATCCACCACACAGATATGTTTCTGCGTCCATAAAGGCATCTTCCTCAGTGACTAGCAGAGGCGAACAGTAGTGAAATACATTTACTTGAGTATTGTATTTTAGTATAGTATAGTATCGGTACTTTACTTGAGTTTCACTTTTCTGGAAGCGTATGACTTTTACTTCACTACATTTGAAACACAAGTATCGTACTTTTCACTCCACTAGATTTCTTCCAAGGTCCTCAAAGTAGAATGTTCCATGTAGCAGCTTTAAAGACAGTGGGTGATTTTCTTTTCTTCTCTAAATGTGATTGTGTTGTATACTCTGCACAATGGTCATGTTTTCATTTAATGAACAAAAAAAAATCACACTAATGTATTAATGTACTGGTCTAAACATGCTGACCATGTGCATTCTGGGGTAGACAGAATTCATTAGAAGCAGACTGACAGCTTTATTCTTTCTGATTTAGCTTTATTGACCTTGGGCTAGACACGGCTTTAGGAAATTTTCTCTAAATGGATGAGAGGCAAAGGTCTCTTTGTTGTAATAGAAAGTGTAACCAAGAACACAAACACCAGAAGACAGTCAGGTACAGATATCTCATCCGATGTGAGCAGAGTTTGAAGCCATGTCAAAGGTCCATTCGTAATGACTGGAGCAGAAGTTTAAAAGCCTTTTGACAGCCTTTTACATCTCAATTTTCTTTTACCAATTCTCACATATTTTTCTCATATATATATATATATATATATACAATTCTCATATATATATTGAAGCAAAGGCCTGAAGATGGTTGTGTAAGGGCATGATAAAATAATGTTTTTCATTTGAGTTGTAAACATTATACTATGTATTTTTATTTTACTTGAATATAGACAACAAAAGCTTCTCAATTCTAAGGAGATATATTTTATATTTTTACTGTGATTTAGATTTCTCAAATGTGGAAGAACGGTATATGTCCAGTTAGTGACGTGAGTGTCTCCAAGACCGTCACACGTCATTCTGGCCCGCACAACTAGACTGTTGAGCAGTTTCTTCTCTCAGGCAATAACGTATCTCAACAGAGTACTGTGCTGAGCTGGATACACACGCGCACACACATAGACGGACAACAACCTAGAATATGTTGGACATGGTCAGACACAGATATACATATACACACATACCAAATGCGCTTTTTGCACGCACATGTCACTTTTGCACGCACATGTCACTTTGTCACTCTGTAACCTTTTTGATACATGGTCCATCTCTGTTCTCCATCCATTCAATATCACATATTTATACACCAAACTGTCCTGATCGTCCCAGTAAGGCAGATTATATGTTGTTTGTTTGCACTTGTCTTGTCTTGTCTATCTTCTGTGAACTTTTTTGTTGTATGTGTTAGGATATTTGCACATGTATAGATTAGCATAAAGTATATCTTTAGTCTTAAATCTTTAGCTTTATTTTATTTTATTTTTTATTCTAATTTATTAAAATTTTCCTTTAACTCCAAGTTTAGCTCCATGTATGTCTGTACTTCTGTGTAGGACCTCTACTCTAGGAGGAATGTTGTTTCACTTTACTGTGTACTGCATTTGCTATATATGGATAAAGCTTCTTTGACTTGACTTTGACTAGTGTGCAATAACATAACAGTATAACTCCAATTCATCATATCACTTTAAACCACTAAAGATCTGATTTCTTTATCTTAGTTTTACTACAGTAATAGAAATGTCAGATTATTATTAAGCATTTCTTTCTAGTTTATTTTTCTAGTTTATTCTAGTTTTTTTTTTATTATTATTTAAAAACAGAAAATACAGTATGAACAATGTACAATACCTATACCTTCTTACAGTACAGGCAATAACAATCATTTATTAACAATAAACAAATGAATGAATATGATTCTCAGTGCGTTCAGAGAGAGATCACATAACATGTATGGTTCTTCCACTCACCTCTTTCTGGGGACTTTTCCGTGGTTTTTGTTCTCCTCGATTCAAAAATGGTTCTCCAGTATCCCTCAAAGCCTTCCTTACTCTGTTCTTCCATTTGTTCATGTCCGCTCTTTTTTTTTTGCTGAGGTTTTGCCTTTTAATGTCCGAAGTGAACATGACAGCAAGCAGCATCTGCATTCTTTTAATGGACTTTTCCGTGTGTCACTATTTTAATGTGTAAAGTGCAGACTCTTGGTCACGCGGAAATATCCTCAAATTGTTTCTGTATACAAAGTTCACATATACAATTAATGTCACATGGTTATCTCTATTTTTTTTGTTTTTGACTGGTTGTTCGTCACACACACTCAAATACGCTCTCATTTTCAATAGTAGAGGTACTCTTCATTCTTTATACTAATTAAATAGTTCTACATGCTTATTTGGTTGATTTATGCTTAACACGCATAACATTCTTATATTGTCACTAACAGTTGTTTGACAGTTAACCCTCTGGAATCTGAGGTGATTTTGGGGCCCTTTAGATGTTTGGACATGCTCTGATATTTGTGCTTTTTTCAGCTACTTATAACATATTATTGACCAACCTGTGTTTTTGCTGTAATCAGCAAAAAAACTGCTCTACAATAATATGTGACCACAATTAATTTACTTGTTTGCATTTTAAAATATTATGCGTGGTTAGTAAGTTCTGTGAAAATAAATGTAGCTGAAATAGGGCCATGAAACTCATCCTGAATACTTATGCACAATACTGAGATTAACCAGTCTATTAGGTTAGAATATTTACTTCACAATGATGAAATCTTTCCACTTACCTTTTTAGAGAAAAAAATATAGTGTTATAAATTTTAAAAGACATGTTTTGAGGCTGAAAGTTTGTATGCGAGGGCGTGTGAATGGCCATTAATATTCAGTGATTCCCACCTGTAGAGACAAAGACCCCTCCCCTAATGGCCCATTAATGTGACAGTGACAGGTAAGTCAGGTAACAATGAATGTGAGGAGAAGTGAGAAAAAAATATATTTTTTAAATTATTTGAATGTTATTCACAACACAGTATAATTTAAATATACATAATACATGTCAAAGACAAATTATTGACCACACTGATCTAACTACAGAGATATGAACAGGCTTTGAGTCAATCCTGAAAACAGATTCTGTTCAACAAGTGAAACCTCTACATAATACCTGATTTTTCAGTGTTTGCTGCTTCTTTTCAAGAAAAATAAAAGCTTGTTTTACCAGAGAATATCAGTGTAGGCAAACATCAGTGAGTGATTTATCTTAAAAGAGCATTTTACAGTATATCCAAGATTTTATTATTATTGTTTAGGACATTAAACATTTATAGATATTAGGGGTGTAACGGTTCACAAAAATCACGGTTTGTTTCGATACGGTACAGTAGTGTCATGCTTCGGTATTGTAACGTTCCATGTCTGTTTAGTTTCGGTTTTGAGTTCATGTTTGGTCTGTTCCATGTTCCCCCCTGTCCTTGTACTTTGTTGGTTTAGTTTTGCCCTTATATGGTCTTTCCTGTGTCATTATTAGTTGAGTACCTTCCACCTGTGTTTCCCCAGCTGTGTCGTGTCGAGTTCATTAGTCTTGTGTGTATAAATCCCCTGTCTTTTGAGTTCTAGGTTGTCAGTTATTGTCAATGTATAGTGTGTGTAACTCCTGTCCTTGGTCATTGTTTAAATTAAAATATTGTTAACCTTCTCCAGCGACTCTCTATTATTTTATGTAATTCTAGATAGCGATCTGGATCTACCTGTTGTTGATTTTCTAAATCTAGTCCTAGATTTCTATAATTCCGAGTTTTTTGTTGATTTTTCCGAGAGTAATTCATCTCCCATCCAAGAGCAGAGAGACACTCCAGCTTCCCACGAGCCGGACTCCTCCTCATACTGTCCCAATGTGCTCGCTCTGCTTCCCGCCATGGCCCTTAACCCGTCCACATCCCAGCTCGTGCCTCCCGAGCGACTCTCCGAGTCCGTGCCTCCCGAGCACTTTGATGAGCCTGCCCCGTTGCCTAAACCAACGCCTGCCCCATTGCTTGGACCGGCATTCCCCGCACCTGCCGTGCATCAGCGAGCACCCGCACCTGCCGTGCATCAGCCTGCACCCACGCCTCGTCTAGCAACGCAGCCACAGCTCCAGCCTGAGTCTGCTCCACTGTCACAGCCACAGCTCCAGCCTGAGTCTGCTCCACTGTCACAGCC
>JAUMHI010000043.1:17153892-17166888 GCA_032359435.1 Enteromius unitaeniatus
GCGTTCATGAATTACATCTATTTAAGCTTGTAAAGTACTTTTTCACATGTTTCCCCAAAACTGGGGGCGACAGTTAATGACAACACAATTTTCCTGTGGCTCCAGTGCAATTAGTATTAACGCTCATACGATTTGCTTAAAAAGTTGAGGGTCCAGACGGGCCACTGCCATTAAGATGAGAATACTAATAGAAAGCTCTCTCCAGGTTTTATTGGTCTCCTTGATATAGATAGCTACTGAGCTAGATAAGAGTGGTGCTTCAGATATCTGAGAGTGATAATATCTTAATGAGCGTTAATGTAAAACAACCACACACACACATACACAGTAACTCACAAGCTGCATCTGTATAAATATGATATAATGGCCCTTACATCCACTGTATTCCACAGGCGCAAATTTAAACAGAAATGCACACACACACATTCATACCCAAACACTGGGCATTGGGTTTCCATGTTGTATGTGTACTGTGTGTATATATACATATATATATATATATATATAAAATCACCAAATTGTAGTATTTTACCCTTCCTGTCATGGAACTCAGCATGAGCCTGAGTGTCCTGGAGCTTTGCCTTTATAGGATTGACTTTGAACAACGTGGGTGCTTAGATCTCCTGTCTGATGTTATCGAGAGCTGACAAGCAGCTGAGATATTTTCATTAACAAATGTAAATGAAATCTCCAAGGCCGAAATCTCAGGCCCACCGTGCAACACTGCAGGCAAAGACAGGTCAACATCAATATAGCACACACAATAATATGACAGGAGAATAAAAAAAAGGAAATCTGTGAGGTAAACAAAGTCACAAACTGTGGGCTAGGTACCGTTTTAGCTCCTCTCTCCACTGCCTCGCCTTTCTCAGTGGGAGGTAATCTGCAGGGGAACGACAGGAGTAATAATAAATGTGCTGACCGCTAGTCTCTTCAGTCTAGTTGAGATATCTAAGATGAGGAAAGACGAATTTCTGTTGATTACAACAATGAGGTGCATCTCCTTTTAACCTTGAGGACATTGTGTGCTTGGCAATGGCTGATCAAAGTTGAAACAAACAGAGAACACATGGAGTTTTTTGCACCCTTGCTTATGTTTTCTACACTGATAATGGATGCTGTGAGCATCTTTGCTGTCCTAGCTTTCAGTGTATTGCTTGATCACATATGCTCTTTCACATGCCAAGTTTGTGCCTCTGATTGGATTTTTTCGGCTTTGTAGCTGCATACAAAGCTTTGCATTGAGAAAAAGATGTGCTCTTCAAGCAAATGCATTCATAATATATATGGATTATGCTGAGAAATCAGGTTCAAGCTAGTTCTGGTTCACATATACTGTTGGTCATAATCCCAGACCAAACAACCACACACACACATACACAGTAACTCACAAGCTGAATCTGTATAAATATGATATAATGGCCCTTACATCCACTGTATTCCACAGGCGCAAATTTAAACAGAAATACACACACACACATTCATACCCAAACACTGGGCATTGGGTTTCCATGTTGTATGTGTACTGTGTGTATATATACATATATATATATATATATATAAAATCACCAAATTGTAGTATTTTACCCTTCCTGTCATGGAACTCAGCATGAGCCTGAGTGTCCTGGAGCTTTGCCTTTATAGGATTGACTTTGAACAACGTGGGTGCTTAGATCTCCTGTCTGAAAAACCATTGTAACCATCTGGTCTTCGAGACTGCATCGGACCCTCACCAAAGAGGCAATGCAAGTATCATACATATAACTAAACAAAACAGAGGTTTAGTATTAGTTATTGGACCTGTTTTGAACGGCACTGATGGTTTTACAGGTGGTCAACTGACTCTCTTTTCATAACTTAATTTCTAGCTCTTTTTTAATGGTTTATCCTTTAAACCATGCTATGCACTTTCCCTTTTGTGTGAGTGTATTTATACGTGTGTGTTCAGTCATGTGAGTTAACGTAGAGTTAATAAAACTTTTGCACAAATTACATGAGTTTCTGATTCTGCCTTTGAAAGTAATGTCCCTTTACGATTTTGGCCCTTGCTACATGTATTAGATCATGTAGCAAGGGTATACAAATATAAAAAGGGTTTATAAATACTAGTAGTAGTATTTAGAGAGTTAGTAGTTATTAGAGAGTTTTGTCTGTTTGATGAATGGGGACTAATTCTTTTTGGAAAATGTTCAGATCAGGAGGAGTCAAAGGAAGTCTTTCTGCTCAATTCATACATTAAATATAGGGTGACCATACGTGTAATTTTCACAGACACATCCTGGCCAGGATTTCTATAAGGATATAGGTTTTGGCTTGGTTTGCGTGTGCAGACCGATCGGAATGACATCTGTTCCTTACGTTTTTGAAACACTCTTGACTTACAATTCAAAGGAATATCATGACCAGGACATGTTCGGGAAAAAAGGCATGTATGGTCACCCTAATTAAAAAGGAAATGCACTATTTTAAATTTCCAATTAAGAAAAATTTTAATATTGCAGCTGTACATTCATACTCACTCTTTCAGCTGTTACTGTTAGGAGCCACCACAGTGGAATTAGCCATATGAACTGTATTTGGAAAGGGTTTATGGGTTGACTCAAGCACTAAAAAGTATGCTAACTTGTGCAACCTGCATGTGTAACATACTGCAGAAGACAGAAAGGTAAAAATGAATATTTTAATTACTATGTACTATCTGTGCGTCAACTAACTAAAATACGGTAGTAAAATTACTAACCTTAATTACAAAAAGTAAAATAGAATTAATAAAAATAAGTTAAACAGAAATAATTTATAAATAAATTAAATAATGGAATAAAGAATGAAAGAAATTATTATAAAAACTGTAATACTTGGGCTTGTATAGCAAAAAAAAGAAGAAAATAAATAATGTAATTAATTCTCTCTGAGGTAATTGGATGCATAAGATTTGCTTCGATGATGATAGCAGTATCTGTAATTTAAGTCATGTATGCATACTCAAGCACACTCACAGCACTCAAGCAAAACTTGCAGTCTCTCTTTTCTTTGTCTATGCTTCTTAAGTGTGACCAATCCAGTGTCATGAGTTTCTGGCTGAAAAGTAAATCTATGTTATTGTCTAAACGGGGTCAGAATGAAGGTTAAATTAAACCATCATCAACTTTTATTTTTCCACTGCTTGGTTACCATTCCACATGTTACTGCATGGCACAGTAGATAGTAGTCAAAAAGAAGCTAAGCTTTGTGGATTCTCCGGTTTAAAGAGTTAAACTGGTGGGCCGCAATGAACGCCTAGGCAAAAAAAAAAATTTAGGTGCCGTGCAGCAAATTTTTTCACAGAACAGAGTTGCCACTGACATTTGGGGGTGGCACTGAAAGCATTTGGCACTCTCACGCAGGCCCTTCCATCCACTGCCCTCCTCCAGAAATGCATTTTTAATCAAATTCTGATGCCCCTCTCATATGCACAGGCATTTATAAAGAACAAGGCTCTTTTAATCCATGTGAATCAGTGGGGACAGATAAAGAGAAACACATGGAGACCTGGAGCAGTGGCCTTTTTGCTAAGCTATGAAGGGATACTGTCGTGGCAAGAGGGTAAGTACAAATGTGGATAAAAACAGAATAACTTAAAGCTAACAAAATGTCAGTTCTTGTTTTTATAAGATTATTCTGCAGCTTGGTGAAGTCCATGAAAAAAAAAATGAAAAAAACTCTTTCAACTGTGGAAAAAGATGTCATCTGTGGAGCAAAAAAAAAAGAAGTTTTTTCTCCTTGAAACTCAATAGGGTCCATTTATGTTTTGTCCAAAACTTCTCTGTTACCTACGTGACCCTCATTCCCTGAAGGAGGGAACGGAGACATTATGTTGATTGATGTCATGGAGTTTCACCTGGGAACCCAATCACCTCTGAGCTTAAGAAGAAAGAGCCAATGAAAACTGGTGTGCAGATTTTCCTTCCAAGCAACCTCCCTGTATATACGGGTATATAAGATGGCGGTTGGCATCCACTCATTCAGGTTTGTTCTGAGGAGCTGAGATGCAACCCAGCATTCAGCGCAGTTCAAGATTATGGCAAGGGAGAAGTTACATCTACGTTTCCTCCTTTAGAGAATGAGGGATACGTAAGTAATGAGACGTTCCCTTCCAGTCAGTCACTGCCTGGATATGGTAGTCTATTACTGAACGCAATGCTAACTACTGAATAGTCTGAACTGCAAGGCAACGGAGGACCCAGTGTTCACCTAGGGGAAATAACTGGGGAAAAGTGCATGGAGCCAAGGGTAATAGTGCTTCAAGTCAAGATGCCGGCATCCCTCAATTACCTGATGTAAACCTCACACAGGAAAACACAATCTCCACTCAAAGACTGTAAAACCTCACGGAAGTTTTGGATAAATATTCCTAGGGAAGCCCAGAGAAGTCTGTGAATTTCCACAGATCGGGCCGTGGGTGCCATATTGTGGCCATCTTTTGAGAAAGAAGGGTCTCCAGGGAGGAGCTGTTGTGAGGAGCACACCTTTAATAAGCCCTGGGGGTCGAGGGGAGCCTCGGTCAGGGAGTAAAACAGCTGACAGGGGGAGGACTCCTGAGAGACAGACAGGTTTATCTGAGCCTTGCTGAATCAAATCCAATTGAGCTGGATGCCTGGACATGGGGTCTTCATTCTCTGGGAAGTTTGAGCTGTTGTCAGAGTGTGACGGCTGCACGATTCAACTGATCATGAAGGCAGTTCAGCACTGATGGCTCGTCCGTGAGACGCACTGTCATATTCACTGAATCCAAATCACACAGAGAAAAGAGATACTCTGCGCAGGGGAGAACTTGCTCTTCTCCCAGTTGAGCCAAAGGAGTGGTCTGTGTCAAGGAAAAATCGAGACGGCAGTGCAGTCCTGGTACCGAACGCAAGAAAGAATGCGTTTCTGTGTCAGCATCTTGAACTGTAGCCTGTGAAGGGACAGATTCAAGGATCAAGATCCATGAATGGCCACAATTGGCCACAGTTCTGCTCTTCTTGGGTGCAATGAAATAGGGACTGTAAAATCCCAAATTCATCTCTGCCAGAGGGACACGCTCTTGAGTTCTTTGTCAGGAGGATCGTAAATTTCACACAAAGGATGGTAGCATCCTTGTCCGAGTGGATAGCTATGAAGAGGACGCCCCTGAACCTGGGTGGATGCCTGGTGAACAGAAGATGAGCTGGGCAGGCCCCCAACCTGTGTACCTGTGGTGGAGCTGATTGGAATAAAGGTGACTCAGGAAGCAAAGTGTTCTCGAGTAGAGACAAGCTGCTGAAGGCAGGACTCACCTGTTCCTCCTGAACCCCGTGAACCCTCCCTGGTCTTCTTAAGCTCAAAGGTAATTGCCAAGTGAGAATCGCAAGTGAGACCTCATCACGTCAGTTGATGTAACATTGTACTTGTAGTAACTAACTGAAAAGGAACTCACTTTCACTGCATGGGAAAGCAGAATAATTTAAAACGTACTTCAAGATGTTAAAATATTCTATTAAATATCTTGTCCCACAAAAATGTCAGGTTTGGAACAAGATGAGGGTGAGTAAATGATGCTTTGATTTTTCATTTTATCATAAATCTTTACCATCGCACAAAAATCTGACCACGTACAATATGAATCATCTACAGATCACTATTATAATTAAATAGGAGGTTTTGGAGGACCAGTGAAGAGAACCGAGGATGTACATGATGGGACATTATGCTGTCCACGATCCTGAACATGTGATACCCACAGCATTAAAAGCTTTAGCAGCAGTGGTTAATCTGAGCCTCAGCCTGGTGCCAATTGAGTAAAACCAGCTTTGCTCTCCATGACTGGAGGTCAGATCATTGAACTGCACTGTCGATCTGCTTCACTGGGTCACAGCGCTAGAGAATGTCAGGCCCACCACGCAGAGGATTAGTAAAGTCGATTGATAAGCGTGAAATAAATAAATAAATATAAAATACATATATACAGTACTGTGCAAAAGTCTTAGGCCACTACTATTTTCCCCAACAAAAAAAAATGGTTTTAAGTCGGTTATTTCCTGGATATTGTCTATGTCCCACAATTCACAGAAACAAACATGTATGTTTGTGTGTGTGTGAGAAAGACCAACCCTGAGTTGCGAAAAAATATTTCTGATTACAGCCCATAATATCTCATTAATCAAACTCCACTTTCAAAAAGATAAAAGCAGTCCTTGTCTCTCTGACTTTGAAATTAGCAAAAAACATTTTGTTATGTTAGGCTTGTAAAACTTTAAATATATTTAAATTACATAGATAAATTATATTATTCACTAGCCTCTCCTGAAAGAGAACATTTCATGCTAATAATTAAAAACTTAAATTAGCCTTTTAGGATCAAAAATATCAGTCGATCAAAGCATGATGGCACTTGTGCTTTGAATTGATGTATAAAAGAATGAAACTCACCAAAGAACATCATTCAAATTTCAAATGTCAATGCCAATATTATCATTAAAAAAATACAAAAAAATTAAAAGTTCTAAATGCCATTATATCATTTGTTTTCCTTTTTGCTGTCTGTTTTCTATGCCAGCACAATATACAGGTACACAAGCCATGACATTTTTGGGACTAAAATGACAAGAAAGCAGAGATGATTGGAGCTGATGTTAGAGCAATGTGGCCTTTCATGCAACAAGACCCACACTGTAATTTCAGCCTGTATAACTGTGAATAACAGTTTCTTTGTTTCTTTTACCCAAAAAGTGGCGAATGTTAGTTTTCATTCTTTCTTTTAAATTTGAAATCAAAACATTTTGCTTTGTAAAATTGTACCTCTGGTACTACTAAACACGTTTTTATGCTAAGCATGACTCATGACTTCAAATGTGGCAATTAATTTTAATCAATTAATTGTAAATGAAGCACTGTGTCACTAACAGAAACATGATATGTCCATGTGAGAACGTTTGCCATTTTTGTTCACATCGTTGTCCACAGCTTCTAATCCAACAGACCGAAGTACATCTGTGTTCTCCTGTTGTTTTGAAAAAAAAAAAGATCAATAACAATCTCTCTCAAAAAGAGACCTGACTGATTAGGGCCGCCTGTAGGCATGGCTTCAGACTAGACAGCACAAAATGAGTTTTCATGTTCAAAAAAAAAAACAAAAAACAAAAAAACTAAATCCTTATACTGGAAACATAACAATATCATTTTAAGATCTTTAGTACACAAATAGTCTCTGAGTATTGAATATAACTAAAGATAATTTTGCACTGCAGAAGAAATCTGTTACAGTGTCCTATAGGATATATTTTTTAGCAAGTTGACATTTTATGTATTTGTTTTATTTTTATTTTTTGCATTTATATTTAAAATTATTAGTCATACAGTAAATTACTTGTAATTATTGACAGCTTGTTTAAAAAGAAGACGGCAGCAATTAGCATGGTTGTGCACTTTGAATTAGTGTTCATTTAACAATCTGAGCTAATCTATAGTATTCTAATTGAGCTGAAGCAATCTCACTGTTAACACCAGTTAGCCACATGCTATCCACACCATGCAGGACCTGTTTCTCAAAGGTGAAGATGTATTTTCAGGCGAAAGATTTCTTTCAGATGCATGCAATCGCATTATTCTGATAAGTGGACAATTGTTCTATTCTTGAAGAAAATTGCAAATGAAAATGAGGGTCTAAAATGTACTTAGCTGTGATTTGGATTAGCATAATGTGAAGTGCAAGATTCTGCATCCTTGTTAAATGATCAGCAATATGATTTCTCGTTTATCAGTACTGGGAAACATAATAATATAATCCACTAAGATGTGGGATAAATGTTATATCTAACCACTTTACTGTACACTTAACCAGCAATAAATATCTTAATTCTCAGATTAATGGAAGAAGAGTGTATAATATTGCAAATTTAATCATTATATTTCAAGTGACTCCTCTTCCTAGACGTTTCACAACATGTAGTTTATTCACGAGCATCTACCCTATTGCTTTATTTATTTTCTTTCATTAGATACATTTTAATGATTAATGAGTGGAAATTAAGAAAATCTAAAACTTAACCAGAGCACACCATGTGTCAGAAACAGGCCTCTGCCAAACCAAGAGAAAGATCATTAACGAAAGCATGTCTTGAAGCTTTCAGAGACTTTAACAGGTCCATCCGTTGGATTGCCTCTTTCATTCCCAGTAATTTAACGTCTTCAAAAACACTGCTTGCACATGGCTGAAGCATTAATGCACTTTAACAAAAGGACCATTACTTTCTCTGTGCTAAAATACCATTGTGCTCCTGAGCAATAATGTTCCATACGACCCTCTATGTCCCTATTGTACATATACCTTATATTATCTCTGGCTACTGATTTTGATTTCTCTAATGGATCAGCCCTTTACAGGTTTGGAGCAGAGAAAGAAAAAGTATGAAACTAATTGGAAAAAAATGAAAGTAACGAAAAATTCATTTTGCACACATTTTTTCAGTCAGATGTATGCAGAGATTTAGCCAGGAGAATGATTGGGTAGAAAAAAATGAGGGGTTATATTACTTAAAAGTAGCAGTATTTTTAGTTACCCTTTCAGTCGAATCACTTTGACGTTACATATGGGTTCTCGCTTGAGAGACCGAATGGTCTTCGAATCTTTTGGAAAAGGCCAATGAATATTGGAGTGCAATAATTACAGCCAGGTGCACCTTATCACAGCTTGAGTATAAGAGAGCACGGCTTGATTGCACATGCAGACTTTCGCTTTCAGAGTCTGCTGGAGTTGAATTTTCACATTCAGAGTTCCTGTCCGAGTTCATGCTCTCTCGTCGTTGCAGCATTTTCAGGTAAAACTGGGCAGCTGTCAACGGACCCGCGAGACTGGTAACCTTTCTAAAGGCTCAAAGAGTGCCAGTCTTTTGCTCGCCAGCAAGAGACCTCGTCCATTGAGTGCACGTAGTGCCACGAAAGGTCTCTCCTGCGCAACCAGCATCAAAAAAGAGCAATTTCTTCACTCAGAAGCGCACAGAAACGCACGGTCGCATAGACATTTTCTTTTCGAAAAAATGGCTATGAGACCGTGCGTTTCTGAGTGTGGGAGTTTCCTCACCTCCTCAGACGGACACGATCGCTGTCTCTCGTGCTTGGGCTGGGAGCATGCTGAAGCAGCGCTCATGAATGACTCATGCCTTCACTGTGGGTGCATGACCATCGCTACACTTAGGTCCCGCCTCTTGTTCGCGGGATGGCTCCCGGTGCGCTCACCTCTTGGCAAGTTGGGCTGTAAAGGCTTAACCTCTGCCAATGTGAAGTGCGTAGGGGACCGCAAAGTGACTGTCCAGAACGTTTCGCGGGACAAGAGTGTTCCGTGAGCATCTGCCAGCGCCTGTAGTTCCACCGCGGTGTTCTCTAAGGTGTGAGCTCCCCCGAATACCAGGCCCAGCGTACCTCTGGACACACCCGAGGATGGTGAGATGTCTTCCGCTGCATCAGAGGGAGAGTCGAGCAACGAAGGATGAAGGACGCGTACTTTCATGTCTCGATCTTACCTCGCCACAGGCCCCTTCTGCGGTTTGCGTTCAAGGGTCGAGCATATCAGTACAAGGTTCTCCCATTTGGCCTGTCCCTGTCTGTCCCTGTCTCCCTCTCCGCCTATTCAGCCCGTGGTCTGACCTTGCATTCCTACGGGCTGGAGTGTCCGTAGGACAAGTGTCCAGGCATGTGGTCATGCACAAAGATGCCTCCTCCACGGGCTGGGGTGCTGTATGCAACGGGCAAGGAGCCTCGGGTCTCTGGACAGGCGCCCGACTGCTGTGGCATATCAATTGCCTCGAGTTGTTAGCCGTGTTTCTAGCCCTGTGTCGCTTTCGACCGTTGTTGCGCCACAAACACATGCTCGTCTGGACAGACAACACTGCAGCCATAGCATACATCAACCATTAGGGGGGTCTCCGCTCCCGCCGCATGTCACAACTCGCCTGCCATCTGCTCCTGTGGAGTTAAACGCGGCTGAAATCGCTGCACGCTGTTCATATTCCAGGGATACTCAACCGTACAGGCGATCAGCTTTCAAAGCAATCCACCCACCCTGGAGAATGGCGGCTCCACCCTTAGGTAGTCCAGCTGATATGGAGCCACTTCGGAGAGGCAGAGATAGA
The DNA here is from genome assembly GCA_032359435.1 of Enteromius unitaeniatus. Taxonomy (NCBI): domain Eukaryota; kingdom Metazoa; phylum Chordata; class Actinopteri; order Cypriniformes; family Cyprinidae; genus Enteromius; species Enteromius unitaeniatus. The sequence goes on from JAUMHI010000043.1 coordinate 17,164,017, forward strand.
CCTCTTTGCCTCCCCTGAGTCTGCCCATTGTCGCCTGTTCTATTCCCTGCCCGAGGTGCCCCTCGGCACAGATGCACTGGCACACAGCTGGCCTCTGGGGCCCAAGTACGCCTTTCCCCCAGTGAGTCTCCTTGCACAGACCCTGTGCAAGATCAGGGAGGACGAAGAGGGAGTTCTGGTGGTAGTGCCGTACTGGCCCTATGAAAATAAAATAAAATAAAAAAGAAATACACTTAAGAGCTGTATAGTGAGCAGGGATGAGCATGCATGAATGACCATATTGTAAATTGGGCTGAATATTTATTTTACAGAATATTACTTATATTTATATGTCTAGTTTATACAATCACTGAAAAAATATTATAAATTGGGAAAAAAGCAAAAACAATATTACAAAAATAGACATTTGCTAAAGTGTAAAAACATGAAAATGAAATCCATAACTGCATACTGCATAACTGCAGTAAAAAATGTTGCCCAGACGAGCGTTAGTCCAATTAACCTGCAATATGATGGGAGGCCAAGTTTCATGTATTTCTACTCTCACTAATAATCAAGGTTTGGGTTGAGAGATGGGAAACTGATACTATAACAGGAGTTATAGGCAGCGCTATCCCTGAGCAGCAATCTGAATTCTCTCTAATCAATAGCTAAGGCTGGGAGCTCTTCCCAGCTCTACACCCTATATACTCTTTGGCTGTTGGTAATTCAAAAGCCCTTACATTCAAATTTAATTTGTGCTATATGTCAATCTCTTAAACCGCAGAGTAAAAAAAAAAATAATAAAAAATCAACCCCTTAGCAAGTTTAAAAGTAGTCCAATTTCATGTGAAACCTGCAGAGTTTGCTATCCTGAGTTCTGAAAATGTACCACTTTTTTGAGAAGGTAAAAGCAAAATAAAAATACACATAATTACAGATACAAGATATAAGGAGCATTGGAGCTGTTTGGCAATTGTGATTTGCTAAAGAGCTATATAAGTAAATGACTCTACACAAAGAGCCATTCATGATAGTACTTTATTTATTTGATACATATCCAACAGTAAGTGACTTTATAATCTACAGCAATATTTATTTAGCTCCAACCACTTATCTCCAACTTTAAGTGTTCTTAACTATCAGATGTGCTAAATGTCCTGGAAACTGTCACTAAATATCAAATGAGGATATGAGTCTTAAAAAATGATAATAATAATCTTTTAAGTTTATTCATAGGCTTTGTAAATATACTCAACCATAAAGCATGTTTATCCTCCCTATAGCCTTATTTAAATATATATGAATGTTTCTTGCGATTAGTAATCTGAGCATTGTGAGTATGGATAGAACATGAAAAAGCTATTTACACATTCAGATTAGAACAACAACTTAGAAAATGTAAACTAAATGAATTCCCAGAGAACCCAAGACCGCATTTGCGCTATTCAATGCAATAAAATACTCTATTCAATACTTCCATTCACAGTATTTTAGATGAATATTTGGATATTTCACTTATAAGGCTGAATAGAAATGCAAGATTTAAGTAATGTTGAAAATGTATCAACTTAAAAGCCTGCTTGAAGAAATAGTTCACCTGAAAATGAAACAATTGCTGAAAATATACCCACTCTCAGACCACTGCGCATGAGTTTGTTACTCATTACTTTAGCATCCTCTGCAGTGAATGGGTGCCGTTAGATTAAGAAAAAAAAAAACATCACAATAAACCACACGTAATCTACACGACTTTTGTCCATCAGTTAATGTCTTGTAGGTGAAACAAATCTATTATTTTGGTATTATAACTGTAACTGAAGTGGGGCTTATTATGGATGGATGGATGAGAAATCCTACTATCCTGTCATGTGTGCAAATAAAGAATTAAATTACTGCTACTACCAACTTGAGTGTTTGGCATCACTGTTGCCCTTTTATGTGCACTTCTCTGCCTCCAAAATTTTTCATCCATCTAAAAAAAATAAATGCGAGTTTTATATTGGTTAAACAAATTACATTGGTACATCGTAGCAGAATCGCAGTGCCTTTCCATTTTCTAACCTCCTCTTTTTATTATTACTTCATTTTCCACTCAAAAACCTTGGGTAACAACAGCAATTATCCTCATCCCCATTTTGCATTATGAATTGCTGAGGCCTCCAACCATGAAGGAGGAGAATAATGGCCAGTGTCAGTGAGTTCAGCTGGGACCAGGCCATCTGGATGGCAGTCAGGGCCTGGAATGCTAAACTCTGTCCAGATTTGTAAGCTTCTCTGATGTAGGGGTCATAGAAGCCACTGGTTCACATCCAGACATGTCATGTGAATGGGTCTCGATCACCCTGGGCAGTGGCCCGCAGATAATGTATGATGGATGTTCCAATTTGACAAGGCCAGAACACACAGTCATGCAACAGCTCGAGTAAATATGGAGCTAATAGCTTTGTCTTGTTGTATTCTGTTACAACAGAACTAGAACGAGGGAAAAGAACTACACTGGGACAGAAAAAATACAATTCTGGAAATAGGGAGGATAACCTGCTTTGCTATTGCATTCAGTCTCATTAAAGCATGATTTACATAATTTAATTTGGATTAAGTTATTCCACCTACTGGTTTATGATGTTCTGTCTCTCAGAAGCCACATGGGCATTTAAAAAAAAAAAAAAAAAAAAAAATTACACATATGATGATTATTTTTATTTTGCCCACACATATAAAACATAATAATGAAATTACTTTTAAAGAAACCTTTTCTGACTGGAGCACACGGTTGTTATGAAGCAGACAGGACACAGATGGTAAGTTAAAACGTACGTTTTTTTTTTTTTGACAGATAATGAGTTCAGCAGGATATTGGATGAATTAAGCAGATGAGTATTGACTTTGA
>JAUMHI010000043.1:17166988-17184371 GCA_032359435.1 Enteromius unitaeniatus
ATAGACACTGTTGTTGAATGGTTCTTTCTCTTTTGATCCACAGATGACGAGACAGCACACCGACGATGACTGGGGAAGACGAGGAGACCACACACCACATTCACTGGAGAAGACTTTGTAAGAGATCCGGGGATTTCTGGAGAGAGAAGGAACATTCAGGTAAGTTCACATGGTAAGTATTGATAAGTAAGTGATAGAGGAGAATGAGTTCAGTTCATGCAAATAAGCTCAGACATTGAGTGTAGAGTGGTGTGTGTTTTTATAGTGTGCTTGATTGGTGCTGTGATTCGAGTCAGGTGCTGGTGATCAGTATTTAGGTGATTGTGAATGTTGTGAGGGAGTGAGGGTGGAGCCTAGCATGGATGTAACAACTGTATGGGCTTAATGTTTTTTTTTTTTCTCTCTACTCAGAACATAAACAATTATACATAATAATACATCAATAATATATTATACTTTTTAAATTAGGTCAGAGGAACTTCACAATAGAATCAGAACGAAAAATAACAGATTGATTTCAAAAGATTACTGTTTTTTTATTCTTGGTTTTAAAGAGCGTGTGAATAACAGAGATACACAGCAGATAAGCATAGTGTCAGACCACAGTTCAATTTAGAGCAAGACAGTAAAGGCACACAAAGCTTTTCAAATATGATTTTAGGTATGTTTTTGTTGGTATCTTCAGCCAAAAATGCTGCTGTGGTCTGAAAATGCCAGTCGATAAATAGTGCAAGAAGAGCTGTCATCTGTCACAAATGATGGGCTTCCTTTCTGCTGCAGTACAGCATTGTTCCCTTCATCTATCAGAGTGTTTCCACACAATTGACATTCAGCAGGCCATTCACATACAGGATGTGATGTAACAACTACTCCGAATCCTGTAAGAACATTTTTTAAACAAGTTCTGGGAAGCAGCAGCTCAAAGATATTCAAAGGGAAATTAATTGATTGGCTTATTTTAATAGACTGGTCATTGCTGCATGTGTTACATATGATGCAAGTTGTCTCATGTCAGCCGTCCTCTCAGCAAAGTGACCGCTTAAACGACAGGACAGGGCAAAAGAGCAGTCACACGATAGTGATTTCATATCCCAAGATCTCGGAGGTGAGTGATGAGTATTTGTCTGTTCGCTCACTCTAAACTGCCACCATCGATTCAGATAATGGCCGACCTCCCTGCTGTCTTTGAAATTATATCAAGTAATCATTTGCCCTGAGACAAGTCTGTCCTTATATCAAGGTTAGCCCTGCCGGACACTACAGAGGCCATCGAGCCGCTTGAAGTCTCCTTCAGAGTGCTTGCAATCCTACATTCACGCTCATACCCATTTATATGCACACACAGAGACAAAACACTCATGTGACGTGACTTGATTAAAGGTCAGCCTCTTCTTTGTGGAATCTCATACTGTGTTTATAGGTCTTGTTGCTTCCATCCCACATTCTTCAATAAATGCAATCACTGCGAGCGGACATCACTTTCACAGCCTGAAAAATGAATGGGTTATTTTTATACCCGCAGAAACTGTTGAATAATTCTCGCCATTACCTGTGCACTCCACACGGTGTAAAACGTGTATGCGAAAATGTGCTGCAGTATCATTCAAGCAGCCAAAATAAAAGAGTGGAAGGATTGCATGCATTGCATCAGCCTTGTTTCACTCCACATTATTTACAAATTATGCATTACAAAGCTAGCTTTTAAAGTATTGATAAGTATGTCAACATGGATGAGTCTATCTGTTGTGAATCCTATGACTATTGAACATGCACTATGCCATATCATATGCTGATGAAATATGAATTGCAGACTGGATATCTTCTGTTTATTAGAGTGTCAGAGCTTTCAGCATATGGTTAGATATTAATGAGCAATAGTGTCATGGAGACATGACAGCAACAGGTCTACTGAGAGCTTGTGTCCGCAAACAAGATGATGGATGAGTTTCTGTATTCAGATATGCAGAAAATGCTCTATCCACCATTTGATGACATACTTGTGTAACTAATTTACATTTGACGAGTGTCAAAACAGCTTAGTAAATACCAGGGCTGTCAATAAATTCCATTTTTTTAATCAAATAATTTTTTTGTTAAACTGCTTTAAATGACTTTTTTCCCCACATCACTCTACACTCCATACACCATAATAGCAAATATATATTTATATATATATATATATATATATACATATATATACAGTGGGTATGGAAAGTATGCAGACCCCCTTACATGTTTCACTCTCAGAACACAGAATTGTTGAAATTGTTGACAGATTTATTAAAAAAGAAAAACTGAAATATCACATGGTCCTAAGTATTCAGACCCTTTGTTCAGTATTTGGTAGAAGCACCCTTTTGATCTAATACAGCCATGAGACTTTTTGGGAAAGATGCAACAAGTTTTTCACACCTGCATTTGGGGATCCTCTCCCATTTCTCCTTGCAGATCCTCTTAAGTTCTGTCAGGTCGGATGGTAAATATTGGAGGACAGCCATTTTTAGGTCTCTCCAGAGATGCTCAATTGGGTTTAAGTCAGGGTTCTGGCTGGGCCATTCAAGAACAGTCACAGAGTTGTTGTGAAGCCACTACTTCGTTATTTCAGCTGTGTGCTTTGGGTCATTTTCTTGTTGGAATGTAAACTTTAGACCCAATCTGAGGTCCTGAGCACTCTGTCTCTGAGCTCTTCAGGCAGTTCCTTTGACCTCATGATTCTCATTTGCTCTGACATGCATTGTAAGCTGTAAGGTCTACGGGTGTGTTGCTTTCCTTATCAAGTCCGATCAGTATAATCAAACAGAGCTGGACTCAAATTAAACCATCTGTAGAACCATCTCATGGATGATCAGAAGAAAAAGTGTCACAGCAAAGGGTCTGAATTAGGATTTAAATGATTTTAGCAAGTGGCTGCAATATAACAAAGAGTGAAAAATTTAAGGGGGTCTGAATACTTTCCGTACCCACTGTATATAAAATCATAATAATACAATAAAATGAAATAAGTACCTTGTACTTATTAATATATTATAATAAGTATCTCAGTACTTAGCTGAAGCACCTTTACAGCCTCAAATCTTTTTTTTTTGTATGATGCCACAAGCTACATAATCATTTGACAATTATCTGCCATTCTTCTCCTCGCCACTTCACCTCTCAAGCTCTGTCAGGTTGGATGAGGACAGACGCACATTTTCAGTTCCCCTTCAGTCGAGTCACTCTGACGTTACATATGGGAACTCGCATGAGAGACCAATTGCCTTAGTGTATTAAGAAAAAGCCAACGAATATTTGCGTGCATTTAATTACAGCCAGGAGCACCTCATCACTGTAATGCACTTGCAGCTTTTCCCTTCGGAGTCTAGCTTGTGTGCTGCTGAGTCTGCTGAAAGAAAATGGACAGAGAAATCTGGAGAAAAATAATTCCTGAGAGTTCACGCTCTCTAATCACCGTCAGCAAGACTGGGCGGCTGATCAGTGAACTCCGCAGGCTGGTAGCCTTTATAAAGGCTGAGAGACAAGGCAGCCTTTGCATTGCAGCGAGCGATCTCTATACTGAGTGCTCTATACCGGGCTGAGCATCTCCTTTGGTGCGCCCCAGGAGGCTGAGATGTCGTCCGCAGCATCAGAGTCGGGCAGCGGACGTGGGACAGCGGACGTTCGCAGTTGCTGCTCTGTCCCAGGTGGACGTTGAGCTCTCAGTTATGCTCCTCCGAGCCACCGAGGGGATCGGATTGGAGATACGGGTGTGCTCCTGTCCGATCCATCGAGGCTGGATGATTGGTTTCTGATTGGAAGAGTGCCTAGAGTTTGGTCCTAATCAGGCCAAAGCGTTGAAACATCTGCATGAGGGTGGATCTGATCAAGGGGTAATGCAGGAACCGACAAAGTTGCCGCACGTGCCCTTGGTCAGGTGATATCACAGTAGTGGCTCAGGAGCGCCACCTTTGGCTAAACCTGGCACAGATGGCTGATGTCGACAAAGTTCGCTTTCTTGATGCCCTTATCTGCCAGGCTGGCCTCTTCGGCGACACTGTCGAGGACTTTGCCCAGAAGTTCTCGGCAGTCCTGCAGCAGGGAGTAGGCAGTATATTACCAGACCCCGAGTGCACAGCCTCAGCCTGCTCGTCGCCAAGGGCATCCCCCTGTGGCACCCAGACCTCCTCAGATGCAGACCCTGAGCCCTGGATCGCCAACGCGGGAACCAGTGGAGCAGGTAGGGGCTGCTCAGCAGGACTCACCCCCAGGACGTTCATCCTTCTGGGGCCAGTCGCCTCCCTGGTTCCCCACCAGGCTGCCCCACGGCGGGCTCAGCCACACAGATAAGGGTATGAATACTTATGCAATTGAATCATTTAAGTTTTTTATTTTGAATAACTTAGCAAATATGTGGTAACATTTCTAAGCAAAATGAATGCTCTTGAGCTAAATTTCAACTGTCACAGATATGAATACTTATGCAACTGAATCATTTAAGTTATTTATCTTTAATAAATTACCAAATGTTGAAAACTAAAAAAAAATTTTTTGTAAAAAAAAATTGCTTTTGTCATTATTGTGTATGGAGTGTAGATTCATGTGTGAGAAAAAAAAACAAGTTTAACATAAACTGCAACATAACGAAGCACGGGGTGTGGACAGTTTTACAAGGCACTGTATTTCTACATAATTGTATTTAAAAAAAAACAAGATCTTGAAAAATCTATATTGAATCTACATGGAAAAGTAACGTTTTTCAATACCAAACTATATTTTGTTGAAGTGAAGACATTATGAGTAAATAGAAATGCCTTGAAGATCCATTAATTAAAACCTTGACGAAGAAAAAAAATCTCTTAAAACTTCAGGAATCCCAAAATTACTACTTAAAATACCTGCAAGCCTTCAAATATTGCAAAGAAGTGCTTTAAATTTAGGTGTTAATTGAAAAAGAAAGTGTATATATAATCTAAAATAAATCCACTGTGTAACATCCAAATTAAGTGGATAATAAGCCAAACTTACACAAGTAAAAAGAAGAAAAATAAAACATGTTTGATTCGTTCTGAGTTTTATGCTGTGGCTATCAAAGTTATATTTGTTCTCAAATAAAAAACTGTTCTTATACGGTGTTGTAACTAGATATTGAGGTCTGTTCACAGCAGGCAAAAAGGGAAATTATTTGGCATCCTAGATAAGGCTTGTGGCCTTATAGACGGAGGTAATGATGACTCTTGAGATGTGTGAGTAGTCCCCCTGCTCTCCTTCATCTGCCGTTCTTTCCTGCTACATAAAGATACCATGAAGGTAGCAGAGATATGACAGAGTCATGCACTGACAGAAGAAAAAAGAGAAGTAACAGGAGCAGAGAGCTGCTTCTTTTCAATGCCTCTGTTTTATGTTTACTCATAGTGAGTGGCAGGCCAAGTCAAATCCACACAAAAAGACCCAGGAAAGAGCCACAGCCTATCGCTAATTGGCATACTGACTTGAAAGGGTGGTGAAGGAGAGCTCGATTTTAAAGAGAGAAACTGTTCGCCCAGAGTCTGTGGGGACAAACACTGCTGTGCCCTTGTCAACAAACCTGACAAATAAATTCAGGATAGATTTCCCTGCATCCAATTTGCTGCACAAAAAGAATAGAAAGTTTGTTCAATTCATTGTATTTTTATCCACGCTTCACTTCTCTGTGAAGGTTTTCATTAATTCACATCACTGTGGAGTGTCTAATAGAAGTTTAGTCCGAAGCAACTGAACTAATTTTCTTATTTGTGGAAACATTTCACAAAGGATCTGAGTGATTTAATCAGTTGCCTATTAGGTACAATTTCCACCATTTAATCTTTTTCACACCACTGATGTATTGTCATGGTCTGTGTGGAGAATGAAATGGTGGGGTGCCTCCACTATCCAAGAACTGATGAAGCAGTTTTTTGTTTGTTTGTTTTTTTCACTTCTTTCTGTTTCAGGTTGATTTGGGTGTTTTCCTTTTTAGTCTATTTAGGCAAATAGGTGGTGGGGAAATTTTCTTTATTTTCTAATTTCAGTTTCTTTAGAACTTTAAAATAGCCTCATGCATCTAAACGTTTTCTAATGAGATACATATTTATATGCTTGATTTTAACGTAGGGCTGCTTTTGATTCAAACACGCTAACTACAGGACAGGTTTACTTTATTTGATTTATTTATTATTTTTAGCATGGTTTTAGTAATCTAACCAGCCTGACAGAAGTGCTTTATGCATATCTAGACAGACAGAATATTGTAATTAATCAAAGTATGCTATTATTTCAAATCACAAACAGTTCTTGTAATTGTTGTACTTAAAATTAAAAAAAAGCAATTTGTTTAATGCTAAAAAGAAGTCTGAGTGGTGATTTATTGTTCGATCAAAGGAATTTGAGAACCACTGCACTGGCAACACAGCCCCCTTAAATACAATATGTTTTGTCACTTTCTGCAACCTACAGTATGAACACAATCATTTGTACATTGTACATCTCTGTAAGTGGAAAAAGCTTTTATATACTAAAAATACTACTTTAAGGAATTATATATTAGATGAAAAAAAAATATTGAAAAAAAAGATGAAGAAAAGATAAAAATAATACTATATATATGCAGATTTTTTTTTTTTTTTTTTAAACTTCAGGATTTGTTACCCTTTCCAAGCATTTATGTGTGAGGTTTTTTTTTTAGGAAAAACAAACAGACATTGAAATCCTTCAAGCTCACACACACACATTTCAAAATCTTTGGCATATTCTTAAATCTCTCATTCTAACATCTGTACCTGTAGAATTGTGTACTCTGATAATTAACTTACAACTGTCAGTAACTTGGTTCTACTTTCTTTGTTGCCTGGAAACGGGATAGTGACAGAGCTGTGAAGAACTAAGCAGATACATAGCTGTGGGTAAATTCAGGCTAGATCAACAACTGAAAGCTGAGATAGTGCTGTAGGCCTGGGAATTGTTCCATAGTGGCAAGGTCTGTCATGAAAAGAGAATTTGAAACAAAAGTGATGAGTTGTAACCTATGGCTGGAGACCAACTTGTCTCTCTCTATCATGCATTTCTGATTTTCTTATCTCAAAACCACAAGAAGAGCCACTGGCACATCCACAAATTCAATTCAACTTCAGTTTCTTGTAGTTTTGCATTGCATTTTGTCTAAAGTGAACTGAGTTAGTTATTTTATAAAATGCGTGTTTTACATGCAACCTGAATTAAAATGGAACTGTTTATTTTCATTTGCATATCATGCATGTTGCATGATACATAACAGAGAACAGCTTGGTTTTAAAACACATTACAATTCTGGCTTCCATCTCCGGTTGCTTTGGCATCTTTGACTCATTGCAGAGCTGGACTGGAAAAAGTGAAAGCGGCAGCAAAAATCCATGTGGGCTTTTACACAGTCCCTAAATTTGGCGCATATGTACCATCATTCATTTTTTAACTACTGTCCATTTAAAGTTCAACAACATTGCTTTTTATAACGAAGTAGCATGCCCCTCCATCATTCCTTTTAATTCTTTTTTCTCTTTCACTCTCGAATAAAGTGCTCTTCTGAAAGCACCATGCCATGAGCATTTTATGTTGCATTTGGAATGTGGAGGAAACTTCGGAAGCTTTTGGTATTTTTTATATAAATTAGCAAGGTAGCACGGCATATGACAGGCAGAGAGAAAAATGGGATGAATGCATGAAAGGTGGCAGAGGCATTTTCCAGTTGAGTGACAGTGAAAAGAGCACCTTGTAAAACCAAGCTGTGCCATGGATCACAGAAGCAGGCAAGAGACTCCCACACCTGCCCCCTAAAAGCTTTCTGAAATAGATTCTCCTCCTCAAAGCGACACGCTAACCTCATTTGGCTTGCTAGCAGACTGACGTGTGGGCAAGGTGATAGTGGTGAGTGCTTTGAGGCAGGGCTGATGTGCGATGCCACTTTGTGTGTGTTATTTAGAGCTGTTCAAGAAACACAATACTTTTGATGGATCGTCCATGCAGAAGCTAACCATTTGTTAAAGCAAGTATTCCACAAGACATAGTTTAAATGCTTTATTTACCTCTTGAGAAGTGAAATGACTCAAAAGTGACTCCCACCAGTGCAGCTGTTTGACTCAGACGTGTAATTGTCTCTTTAAAGATTTCACTGACTATAAATTAAATCAAGAAACTTTGCAGTTAATACTTTATAAGAACATCACAAGCAATTGAGAAACCTTTTAACTGCTGCCTGTAAGACAAATATAATGATATGTCTATGCCATACTTAGACCAAGAGCATAATTGTGCATAATTACTTCTACATACATCAATAACTAAAAAGCGCATTATACCAATAACCACAGTATTGTTAAGTGGACGGGACACAGATGGTAAGTTCAACCATGATAATATTTATTTGCAATGAGTTCCAAAACAGATGCAGATGAGAGAATAACAGGTGAGTTGATAATGATAAGGATATGACTGGAACACAATACTGGAAGTTGACTGATGCTAACGCTTTTCAGATGACTGGAGATCACATGGATACACAGACGATGAGACAACAGAGACCACAACCACACACCACAGACGGAGATACACTGAGGAGATGGGAGCAAACGGAGAGCGGTAAGTTCAACAGGTAAGTCACAAGAGATGCAGCGGTCCACTTCTCTGGAACAAGCTCAGACGCTGTGTGCAGAGTGTTGTGTGGTTATATGGAGTGCTTGATGAGGGGTGTGATCTAAGTCAGGTGGTGGTGACAGGTGATCGTAATTAATATTCTGGTGACTGTGATCATTGTGAGGGAGTGAAGATGGAGCCTGGCATGGATGTAACAAGCATTGCCAGTTACATTGATTATTCTCTGCTAATGCAAATTAAATCAGCAGAGTGAACTTTGTGTCTCTAAGCAGCAGGTTTTTAGTGATTAAAAATCTGGGATTTTGAATCCCATGATTCTGGATTAAAATAGTTCATTCACAAAAAAAAAACAATCACCCATCACCACAGAGAAGCAGAATAATAAAACCTGCAGCAAAAGCGAAAAATCTCCTTGATACACTTTCTGTATGGAACAAATAACATGAGTTGTTAATACAGTCACCGAGGATATAGACTAAAAATGTCTACTCTTGCATTTCTTTCTCTGAAATTGCATTGAACAGATCCTTTTATTTTCACTGAATGTTAATGGAGAGCACGGTTCTGTTACGTTGGGATTTCTCATTACCTGAAGAGGCTTGAACTTCCCTGAAAATTATGTAATCACAAGGAGGGTTAGTTTAAAAATATAAAGGTATAAAAATGTTCTCAACTAAAGTCATTCTATTCTACCAATGATTTAACAACAAATTAAAATCAAATGGTATTTAAGAGTGTACCTATAACATAAAACAGCTTCGAACTATTCACACTCCAGTAATGTCTATGATTCATTAAGGCATAATCACAGCAAGAAGCCAATTATCACTAAAAAGGATGACATAACACGTTTTTATTGTATACAAAGACATTACACCAGCAGATATGTTCATTTCTATTAAAGAGTTAAGAGCAGAAATTTAGCCGTGGTCACAGACTCATGTTACGCTCTCTTTCTGACTGTTATGGCTATTTTAAGGGAAATTTACAGTTTTTTCAAAAATCCTGATTTTACAATCACTTAATTTCCGCAGTTCAGGAAGAAATACAGCCTCTGCTGTTTTCAAGCTGTGCTATACTGCAGAGAAAGCATTCACATTTACAGTCCAAGGCAACTTTCCTTCTCCCTCCTTCATTCTACACTCCCAGAGTGAGAATGAATGTAGGTCTAATTAAGGGAGCCTTCAGGCAAGCTTTTCTAATGCATTCTATTGACAATGTGTTTGAAAGGGTGCACGGTAGACAATGACAGTATTTCAGTCATTACTTTCATCGCTCGTTTAATAGTATGCAATAACAGAGTGACTTAAAAGTAAGTTAGTGTCACGCCGTCACTGTGCACTGGTTCCAGTGCAGTCACGCCGCCTCTGTCTCTGTGTGCCAATCTCAATCACCTAACGATTAATTAGAGTCACCTGTCAACACTTACCCTCACATGGTAAAAGCCTCTTCTATCTTGCTCCTCGGCTGAGCTCATGGTAACATCCGCTTCTCCTTGCCTCTGTCACCCCTTTGCCCATCGGATAAACTGGTTATCAAACTTACCTGCTGGAAAGACACTTTATACTTTTACCCGTCATTCACCTGCACCGAGCACCTTAAGCCGAGTTCAGACTGCATGATTTTAGCCCAGATTTTGACTAGCTGATAGGTTTTGAGAAATCGCCGACAAATGCCCGAAATCACAGGCAAATCGGTGCTCGTTCACGTGAGTGACAATGACACAGTGTGAATTATCACTGACGTGATCTGAGAGAATCGCAGGCGTGTCGCCAACACCCGTGAGATATTCGGCATGCTAGATATCTGGACCTGTCGGCGATTCAGAATTATGCCGTGTGATATGTGTTCTGACTGAATAACATCAGCGATTACTTACAGCCAATCAGAGAGCAGCATCCAGGGCAGCAGAACATTGGAGGAGGAGTTATGAAGATATAGAAGGTAAATATCCTCCTCCATAATCATCTTTTCGTTGCAAATGAGCGCACATGCAATTTGTATGGCAAGCTTCTTTTGCTTGCAATCATTTTTAATAATAATCCCAGTCTCACGTGAGCTCTCTGGTCTTGTACACATGACCTTGCGTTGTTTCCATGAGTTCCAAAGTTGTCGCTGATTCTTCCTGTTGTAAAGTCATGCAGTGTGAAACCCCCTGTCAACGATTTATCATGCAGTTGATGATTAGTCCGGAGGAGATTCTCCACCGCCTCCTCATTAGACTCACTCCTCGCCCTGCTCTGCACGATCAAAAGCCAGGAGGCCGTCCACTAATGCCTGGCTCTCATCTCACTTTTCGGCAAATTATACTCCCGAAGGCTGCACCGTATGGAGACCAATCAGTGCCAACTACCCGAAAATCTGCACTTTATGAGGCCCATCAGTGCCAGCTCCCTGAAAGTGGTTCCAGATCCTTGTGGATACCGGTCTGCGTTGTCCGGGTCCTAATCCAGATTTGTGGGCCGATATGCCAGTCCTGGTCCCCGTTGATCCCGTTCTGCCATTCCCAAGTCCAGTCCCGCAATCACGGCCAGGAGAGCCAATCCTGAGTCCAGTCCCTGAATTATGGCCAGGAGAGCTGTTCCCAAATCCAGTTACTGAGCCCTGACCAGGAGGTCAGGAGAGCCGTCCACAAGTCCAGTACCAGGGTGTCAGCCAGGAGAGCCATTCCCGATTCCAGTTCCTGAATCACGGCCAGTAGGGCCATTCCCAAGTCCAGTTCCAGAGTCATGGCCAGGAGGGCAGTTCCCAAATCCAGAGTCCAGAAGCTCCATAATCATGATCACAGAGATTCTGTGTGGGTATCTTATAATTTATAATACAAATATAAAACTGTTTCTAGTAACTTTAAAGGATGAATTCACTTCCAGAATTAAAAAGGGCTTATCTAGTGACCTTTTGCAGTACTGTGGGGTTGGGCAAAAAACTCCCTTTCTTTGCAAACACCACCTTTGCGAGACACTTATTCTTCAGATGGGATCAGGCAGAGTCCTTCTAATGTTGCACTGAAACTGAAGTTTGGACATTTAGCCTGTTTAAGCTTAAATACTGGAATGTTCTTCTCAAAAAAACGTACATTTCTTTTAGACTGAAGAAAGACAACTTTCGTCTTAGTTAGTTAGCCTTTGTTAGTTCAGCCAAAAAATTAGCAGCAATTCTTCTAGGTACACTTGCACACAGTCTTTGATGGAACTCGGCTGGTAGGTTGTTCCAAACATCTTGGAGAACTAACCACAGATCTTCTGTGGATGTAGGCTTCCTCACATCTTCTGTCACTTCATGTAATCCCAGACACACTCAATGTTCACTTCAAGTACTTCTTTTTCTTCTTTACGCTGAAGATAGTTCTTAAGGACTTTGGCTGTACGTTTGGGGTCGTTGTCCTGCTGCAGAATAAATTTGGGGCCAATTATACGCCTTCCTAATGGTATTGCATATCTGCCTGTATTTCTCAACATTGAAAACACCATTAAATCCCGGCCAAATCTCCAACTAGTTTTGCAGGAATGTAGTCCCAAACATTCAAGGAACCTCAACCATGCTTCACTGTTGCCTGTAGACACTCATTATTGTACCGCTGTTTAGCCCTTCAACAAACAAAACACCTTCTGCTACAGCCAAATATTTTAAATTTTGACCCATCAGTCCAGAGCACCTATGTTTTTGTGCATACTTGAGTCGCTTGGCCTTGTTCCCACGTCGGAGATATGGCTTTTTGGCTGCAACTCTTCAATGAAGGCCACTTCTGGCCAGACTTCTCCGGAAAGTAGATGGGTGTACCTGGGTCCCACTGGTTTCTGCCAGTTCTGAGCTTATGGCACTGCTGGACTAAGTTTCCTTGGCTGACCACTGTGTCTACGATCCCCAACGTTGCCCATTTCTTTGTGCTTCTTCAAAAGAGCTTGAACAGCACATCTTAAAACTGCAGTCTGCTTTGAAATCTTTGTCTGGGACAGACCTTGTCGATGCAGTATCCTTGTGTCTTGTTGCTGTGCTCAATCTTGCCATTACATGTCTTTCACAATGTCACCCTGGTAACAGAGTTTGGCTGTTCCTCACCCAGTTTTAAGACTCCTACACAGCTGTTTCTGTTTCAGTTCATGAAACAAAATGTCAACCTATGTGTGATACTGGCATTTTTGTTTTCACACCTGATTAACCTTTTGCACAGTACTGCATATAAATCTGTATATGTGATGGCAACGTTCAAAAATATCAGTTTTCAAATTGTGCAGGGAGTTAAAATGGATGCTAAAAGTTTTCAAAAGGCATAACACATTTTGTAAGTAATTGTATCAAAATTAGCCTTATTTTAGTTTGAAAAGGAATAAATGTTAGCGTTTTACTGCCTCTGGTGTTCACTTCAACAGGAAACTGCAGTGATTCCTAAGTTGTTGTTTTTTTTTTCAGTTTTGGAGAAATGTATGTAGAGACACATGTTTAGTAAGCCTAGCTGGGAAATGGAGCAAAGGAAACAGCTTTGCCTTACTTTAGCAAAGGAAAACCAGTCTCCGCTTGGCTTATATCAAAATCCAGACATTTTTCTTTACACATCCTTGATTTGTGCTTCTAATTTGTGACTGGCATGTTGTTTTGTTCTGTCTTCACACTCATCATTAATCATACAATGCATAAGTCTTACATCATCCACCGGGACTGCTTCTGTATAATGCAGTCAGTGGAAGTAAAAGGGTTTATTACATTTGAAATATGGATATTTGTATATGATTTCGCTACAGGGGGCTTTTATCTGCACCCTGTAGTCATCGAATGGCCGTCACATATAGTTTCACAGTCACTGTCCACACAGTCAACACATGGTCAATGTCAATTTGAGAAATCAATAGCTTCTCATGTAAACTCAGCTGGGGAACATGCATGAGAAATGATTTTAATTTCTCCAGTGACTAAGTCCTTTGAAACGATTGAGAGGTGTTGCTGGAATGGCATCTTCTCCTGTGTAAAGTGGTTATAAAAAGCAGGCCATTTGGAAGAAAATCACACACTGTCTGCCCTACAAGGTCAAGGTGATTCAGGTATGACTCAAATAGTGACAAACCGCAGTGAGACATTAATTCCAGTGAATAATAGGAGTAAGAACATTATCCCTGACCTGAGCTTCATGTTTCTACATAGCTACTGATTCGTTTGGATAGAGCTAAGATGCTCATGAATAGCAATAAAATGCAACAGGACGTCTCAGTATGTCCTTTATGTAATATGCATGTTAAACAAAAAATATAATTAGTACAATGTGAGATGAAAGAAAGAAGCCCACTGTAGCATAGAGCCACTTATCACTTGGTAAAAACTATTAATCTGCCTGTTATGATAGCAGTGATTATTGCTATGGTGCTTGTGGTGCAAATTACAATGTGAATGTGTTTGTAACTTTACATGTATAACTTAAATAACTCTTATTTGATTCAGTAGACTGGTCATAAGCTGTGCAAAATGTTTTTTACCACAAAGGTAAAAACCCCACCGAGGCCACCAGACGTGGCGGAGAGTCCTGAAATAAAGGCGTTGCTGCGATATGCCACAGGACTCCGTGCACTCAGTCAATAAATTACTTCTTTTGAAATTAAAACGACAAATATAAGTCTCGACTTCTGCAATTGTCATCCTCTGCACTCTTTCAGTTCAAAAATCACTCATTCAGAAAAGCCTAGTGGCACAAACTTCAAGTACTGCTGTCTCGCAGCAGACAACGACACAAATGTATACCCAGCATGATTGACTCCAGCTCAGTGATTAAACCAGTTCAGAGATTATTTATTCCACCAAACCTTCTGTTTTTCACAGAGGCGCATTGGCATTCAGCATGCATATTATGTAGATTATACACCAAAGTGCATGTTAATTAAGTTGCCATAATCAGACATATCCAGTGAGTGTGTTTTACTAAATTGAACATCTGATTCTGGTACAGTGTTATAATAGTTACCGTTTAATGAGAAAAAGGATAGCTCTTGTATTTCTCAAGCAAAGATGTGTGGCACAGCCATAACATAATGCAACAACAGCATTGCAAATCTGAACAAAATATTAGATTTTATCAAGACTTTATCAAGTACTTACTCTGCGAATTTGAAATATTATCATAACTATCAGAAAGGAAAAAGCATGTGTTTGATGACAAGAATTGTGACATCCTTAATTATTAACGTCAGGATTAATCAAGAACATTAGAAAAAATGTGGTAAATTGAAGTGCAAAGCAGATGATTCACCACACCAGTGTTGGTCATTATATAACTATCTTAACTCACACCAGTATACAGTTCTGACCTTAATCAGTTGTAGCGATCCAATCAACACCCACAGAGCAACAAACTGTCAGAGTGCTCCCTGGAAACTATATCAATATTGTTGAGGTTTTGAATCTGCCTGTTGTCAATGTGAGGATATAAATCAATAGTTGTTTTTTGTCTTTTAAGAATAAGAAATAGCTTCTGTAAAAACTCGAAATATGACTCTGGAAATACAGGAAACATTCAACATTGTTAACCAAGCACAAAAGCCATTACTAAACAGGGACAAGGAAAATATAAAGACTGCAATTTCACAAGAAGTAATGATTTATCAAGAAACGCCGAAAACAATAGACCTTCACAATCCACATAATCACACTCAGCTATGTGAAGTTGGGTAAATTAACCTTTGCCTACATTCTTGTCAACGGATGCTTGCCAGTTTTCTTAAATCCATGTAATTGCAGTTGATTAACCTAAACTTCAATATTGTAAATGGTTTCTTCGGTTTTTCACAATACCATCCGAGGTAGCAAGGTAATTTCTTGTTCTTCTTGAATAACGATTTTACGTGCAAAGATCCAATCAGAATATTTCTGAAGAGACCCCTTTTGAAGTAACTTTATTTTAAGGATCAATTAATAAGCACTTTATTATGTTCATAAGCACGCATTAATGCCTTCTGCATGACTATATTTTAGATCCCTTAATCTAATCCATTCCTAAATTTAACCCTTTCACACGTGAGTTTAAAATATTCTAGCTGAGCCCCCAGAGTGAGTTTTTTTTAGGTGATTGTTAATTTAGAATGTTAATGTTATTGTTTTAGTGGCGACTCGCCATACTTGTCATGTGACGCATCACAGTCGCAATAGCGCTGTATTTAGCATGTATTTTATAAACTATAAATGTATGGTTCTGCTAGTACTTATGCGTTTTTAAATGTATGAAACCTACAATTAGCAGTATATGGTTGAAAACACTACATATTTGTGATAATATGACAAGGGCTCAGCGCGTCCGATCTAGCTCTGCGCCAGCAAAAGCGCGAGCGCAGATTTGAATTCAGCAGTTGATGATCAATCTTCTTGCGTGTTTGAAAACATGGCAATGAAATTGTGCATGAGCACTTAACGGGGGAAATCAGACCACCAAAACCCGATCAGAGTCATGCTTCTGTTCTTGCAGCAAGGGTTGGAGCGAAGGCTGTCTCCCTCCACCATCAAAGTCTTTGTGCAAACCACGACCCCGTGGACCGCAAGTCTGTTGGTAAGCACGACCTAGTCATCAGTTTCCTCAGGGGGGCACGGTACCCTCTTGGGACCTGTCTCTCGTGCTAAAAGCACTGAAACAGGTTCCATTTGGGCATTTGCCAGCAGTTGAGCTGAAATTTCTTTCAATGAAAAGGATTCCCAGGTCACAGCCCGGCTATGTGCCCAAGGTTCTCATGACTCCAAGTGGTAAACCTCCAAGCACTTCCCTCGGAGGAGTCAGACCCAGCCAGCTGTTGCTATGTCCAGTCCGAGCACTAAGATCTTACGTTGACTGGACACAAAGCTTCAGGACCTCAGATCAGCTCTTTGTCTGTCACAGAGGCAGGCAGAAGGGGAATGGCTTCTCCAAGCAGAGGATGGCCCCTGGATATTGGACGCCATCACCCTGGCCTACTAAGCAAAAGGTGTGCCCTGCACCCTCAGTGTACGCATCGTCCTGGGCGCGCCGTGCCAAGAGCTGGGTGACCCCTAACACGTTTGCTAGATTCTATATTTTGTGGAACTGGTGTCCTCCTGTCTTCTCACCTCCAACAGTGTTCGAGTTACTGATGGGTAGTGCTTGTACATTACTGGTATCTTATGGTGAGTCCCGTCCTAGAGGCCAAACACTGGGGGATTAGGAGACTCACACACGGTGCTGGAAGGGGCAGCTTCCAAGGAGTTTTGGTAGGGATCCATATTCGTCGTTACGTATGTAACCTATGTTCCTATTCGTCGGTCACCGACATACGTAACCGAGATGTTTTCTGTATGAAAATATTTTAAAATGTAATTTATTCCTGTGATACAAAGCAGCATTACTCCAGTCTTCAGTGTCACATGATCCTTACAGAAATCAGTCTAATATGCTGATTACTAGAATTGTCAATTTTGGAAACAGTTGTACAGCCAAATATATTTTTTGTAATCTGTGATTTTTTTTTTTTTTTTGTGAAACATAATTTTTTTTACCAAATATAAAACATTTCTAAAATGTAAATGTATGCTGACTTTTTTGTTCATATAATAGATCCCTGATTAATAAAAGTATTAATTTCTTTCAAAGAAGAAAGAATAAAAATGTACTGAACAGTAGTGTTGTAATGCTCGGGGCAATGAAGAGGAAGCGCGCAGGTAAGTTTGAACAATTTATTAAAAAAAGAGGAAGAGTAATGCAGTCTTTAGAAGATGATGATAGCTCTTTTTCCTCATACACAGCGCTCTCCGTGCCTTGCTAGGTGATGTCTTGCCGTGAGAGCTT
>JAUMHI010000043.1:17184471-17201144 GCA_032359435.1 Enteromius unitaeniatus
TGAAAGGTCTGAAAGTGACACTGAAGACTGGAGTAATGATGCTTTGTATCACAGGAATAAATTGCATTTTAAAATATATTTACACAGAAAACTGTTATTTTACATTTAAATAACATTTCACAATATTATAGTTTTCCTGGATTTTTATCTAATAAATGCAGCCTTGATGAGCATAAGAAACATCTTTAAAACCATTAAATGTCTTACTGATTCCAAATGTTTGAACGGTAGTGTATATATACATATATATTGTGATGGGGCCACTGGCCTCGCAAGTCAATCATCGCCTCCCCCGTACTTCAGTGCCGCCCTTCTCCAGGCTCCCAACGTGAGTGGGCGGATGAGAGGAGGAGCGCAGGACTGGCGGCGCGATGAGGCGCAACGGAGTCTAAAGGTGCCTCATCACTGCCGCCTTTAAAAGTTCTATGCATTCCCCTCTTCAGGAGACCTGTCTCTCTCCTTCTGCATGCACACTGGTGTCCTCATGGGTCCGGGAAGGAGGCAGCAGAGTGACACCAGGCTAACGCTGGAGGAGGGAGAAAATGAGCCGATCGAAGAGCGAGCCACAAGAGGTGCAAGAGGCGCCGGAGCCGCCAAAATGTTGCTGTAAGAGGTGCGAGCCGCCGAGATGCGAGCAGCCTGAACTGCCTGGATTCCGCCCCTTTTCCATCTAAACTGCCTGACCCTAGGAGCATGACAAGGGTCCCCCCGGGGCCTATTTCAGAAAGGAGGTTCAAACAACTCAGAGTTTAAACTTGAACTCGAAGTTGCCCAACCCAGAGATTAAAAAGAGACCAAAAGAGTTTTGGGTTTCTGAACAGCTGATCTGAGTAAGATCAATCAACCCTGAGTAGACTAACTCAGAGTTAAGCAAGTCTCATTATCAATGGAGTGCAGATATTACGAGTCACAATGGCAACATCTGAAAAAAAGAGGTTGAAATTTTTTTCTCCACCTGAACTTGATGTGCTCATGCAAGGTTACAGCAAATATGAACACATATTTAAGTATAATAAAGAATAAGTAATGTAATGTGTGACGTTTATAGACTTTTTCACAATCTAGTTACAGTACATGTCCCTGTTGAAGGTCAGTGAGCTAATTATTTGAAGCTAATATTAATATTATTTAAGCTAATATTATTTTTTGCAGTAAGATCAAAGATAAAACTTAAAACTATGTTACTGAATCTAATTGTTATTGTCATGTAGGTGCAATCCTGCAGGTTTTAAAAGAACATGGCAGCAGCTGAAAATGAAATGTAAAAATATAATTCAATCAGGTAAGGTTTAAGCATGTCAAGGTTTTTGATTTTTTTTAAATACATACAGTGCATACAGTGGCTTTACTTACTCTGCATCCCTGATACAGAAAGCTTTCTTTAGCAAAGAAATGTAAGAGCACGGCCATGGTGATGACGGTGTTAGTGATGTAAGAACGGGTTAGATTATGGATATACGTAACTTAATTGATAGCAACGAAAAACTGTAATGCTCAAACAAAAAAGTGACGTTATAGGGTGTAACTGTGGTTTCCCAAAATAAATATTTTACTTGTTTTTTAAGCAAAAAAAAACAAAAACATTCCAATGGACACGGGATGCAAACCTAGGCTGCCTGTGTGCTGATGCTGTAATCAAACTGCTAGACTACAATTCAATGTATAAATCAGTGCCCAAACTTTACTTGACTTAAAGATGAAACTTGAAAAAAAAAAAAAAACTCACAATTGGTTACTAATGTTCGGCCGCTAGACAAGTATCTACTTGTCACAAATTTTTGACAATTATCCTGGATAGCTCAACCACACAATACCACCGATACAAGGGAAAAGACAAAAAGATCCATTCTGGGTCTCAAAATCCTTGCCCGACAGACATGTAATTCTCTTCGAATTAATACAGCTGTTTCATCTATGGGATCCTCCTTTAAAGGACGAGCCATTCTTGTAACTTTCTTCTCTGTTTGTGTCAGAAATGTGGCCATTGAATTACTAAGGCTAAGGCGAGAAATACTGCTTCGTCTTTAAAAAAGGGGAGGAGGCCGACAGAAACTCCGAGATTAGAGAATGAAACCTGCTCCCGACCAGGTTAGGTTCAGAGAATAAGTTACCACAGTAACTAACTCTGAGTAATAGTTACCTCTCTTAAAAGCCTCTTGAAACAGGCTTGAGTTACCCTGCTTTCTCGGGTTTGACAAACCTGCCTTTTTGAAACGGAAAACCGAAAGTTTCCCTTTTCACTTAACCTCCTTTCTGAAATAGGCCCCTGGACACTTTATTTTGTTGTATTTGTTTAATAAAAATAGCCTCTCCAAGGCATGAGGTCACCCCCACTGTGTCTGCGGTAGCTCGACTGCGACAATATATATATATATATATATATATATATCTTTCTTTTCTTTTCTTTTCTTAACTTTTTATTTCTTTAGATGGCATATTAATCTCTCGTTTGTCTTTCAAATGCCATACAATTGCTAAAACAGTGGAACTTTCTTGGTGATTTTTTTTGTTTGTTTGTTTTAAATATGCATACAGTTATAAACATAATTTACCTTGACTTATATATTTGGTGAATACACAGTAAACAATTGTTCAACTCAAACTGGCAAAATATAACTCCATGTTAAAGGTGTTGAAGCCAGTAGTTTCTCCATAGACACTCTGGGCTGAAAAGATACATTATTCGATCAATATAAAATCAGTTTTAAAAACAACTGGAGATTATATTCAATAGTAAGAACATAAAAATCAATGTTAACTTAATCAATATGTACTTTGTAAAATTTTTACTCTTGCTGTACCTTTTGTGCTGTTCCACTGTCCTGTTCTAACGTTCTTCAAGGTGTTATACGAATGTATTATTGTTTCTATTGTGCCTTTTTTTTTGCTATTTATTAATAACAAAGCACTCAGACCATGAACAGTTGTTTACAGACATTTTCACACTTTTAAACAACCATACACATTTTCATACAGTTTAATAACTTATTTACCATTTCCCTTTAAAACCAATCCCTGCCTATTTATTTATATCAAGTAAGAAATCCGAGGTTTGTTTATACAAAATATATATATATATATATATATATATATATTGCACAAAATAAATATTGTGTACTTAATGGAAGCAAAAGCCTTAGTGGACAATTGTCTGCTGTGGGGGAAATGACCTGAAATGGCCATGTTCTGAGTCTCTTGGGGTGGCCGTAGACTTGATCCAGAGGTCATGATGAAAGGGACACATGTTGTGAGGATATAGACAGAGATGCTGTACATGATGAGCCTCTTATTCTCTCTGAGATTTGAAGATGTGAACTGCCAGGTTCTCAGTGGCTGTCAGCTGAGAGATAAATGAACTATACACTCTCATCAGTAAAATCACACATTACTGCACACATTTCTCACCAAGAGGCCAACCATTCTGCACAGCCTGAATTAAACTCATCACCATGGGATTTACCAAATTTGTTTCACAATCTTGTACATCAAAGATTTTGTGCATATTGATGAAGTGAATGCACTTTCTGTTGACAAAAGTCAATCCACTCTCAACAGTAGACTGAACGCCGCCAATTGCACAGATTTAACCTGTAATCTGCGCACTCATCAGCTAGGACACCACAAACCATTGCTGCTCCAGTTTTTACCATTGACCCTGGACAATTAACAAGGTTTGCAACATAAAAAATAACAACTCGACCTTGCAAAACCTGTTAACAATCTTTTCACGCTCCTGTTCCCAAGCAAGAAATACTAGATTGTATATCAAGGATAAGCACATGAATAAGCTGAATATAGGGTGTCAAGATTTGTGCATGACTCTGGCCCACCAGTCCTTCTTTCTCCTATTACCTCACTGAGCCACCATAATCTGCTGCATCTTAATTTACAACCTAAATATATATTCTTTAATTTGTAATAATTCACAAGCTCTTTCATTCAAGAGCAACCTAACATGCAACTTAACATAAACTGCAGAAAAAAATATTAATAAATAATAAATAAATATGATCTTTTGCTTATCTTTCATTTAAAACTAGTTCTTAAAAAGAAGTGCTTTCACATAATATGCAAGCATGCATGATCTAATTGGCTAATTAGAGTTTTGGTTCATTTTTTTCCTCCAGAGGATTAAATCATTTGCATAAAATGACAACCTGGTGAGACCTGGGGCCTGTTTCATAAAACAAGTTTACAAAATAAGCCAGGCTTATGTCAGATAGTCTGATTTATTTTAAACCAAATTAACTGGCAATAAGTCAGACTAACTGAAATAAACCTGGCTTATTTAGTAAACTTGTTTTATGAAACAGGCCCCTGGTCTGGTTCACAAATACACATTTTTATGCTTTACCCTCCAAAAGAGCATCTGCATTTCGAGACAGAGAATGATGCATTTTCAATTAGCGTCCACATTAGTATTAATAGAAGGACCCAATTACTAATTCTTAGTGTAATTAATTAAAGGGATAGTGAAGTTGCTTGATATGCTTGTTTTACTAACATCAAATCAGGATCCAAAATAAGGCCACAATAATAAAAACCAAGGCACATCACATCCTCTTGAGCTCTATTTTGTTTTGTTTGTCTTTTTTGGCCTTGACCTTCCACTGCTATTAATGGTAGAGCTGCTACAACAACACCACTGACACACTTTACCACTTGTTCATAGCTCAGAATATTTTGGAAGGACAGAAGTTGACAGACCTTTCAGAGTCCTCTAGGGTACTCTGTTGAATGTTAAGAGTGCACTGTTTCATTGCCATATCTATTTAAAGGGAAGAAAATGCCAAGAACACAATGAAGACCTGACAGTTCCTATTTTTCTTCATATTGTTGTTTTTTCCATATATGTGAGAATTCAAGGAGCTGGATGTTGTCTGCCTTAATACATGCACATTTTAAAGAAGAAATTAATTAGTGACAAAATGCTCAGTAACATTTGTTAAGTGCTGGCAATTGTAAATTGTGGTACTCTGCAGATCAAAGAGAGTTTGAAATGTTTTGCTGCCACACCAACTGTATAGCACTAAGTTGAGGATCAAAGCTATTTCAATAGAGTACTTAAAAGCGAAAGAATGTTTACCAGACCCTAATGAACATTGCATCAGCACTGCGTTACATTTTAACTTCCATGTCCCCATCCTTTTGAATAGAAGGCATGTTGATTCTTCCTAATTATAATGGGGTCACTTTTTGATGAAGAAAGCTAAGCATGCACCAGGTTCAAAGAAATTAAACTGTTCCAACTCACATAAAAAGCTCAGCACAGCTGTAAGTAGATTATCAGTTATGTCCTCGCCATTTGAACATAATCCCTCTTTATGTGCGACACATCAAGAAGCGACAAGAGCAAATCTTTGCCGTATGCGAACTTACCCCCCACCAAGTCTTTACACTAATAAACTCTGAAACTGTGACTCGGCTCTGATTATAGCAATCTTGAGGACAAAATTGGTATAGCTTTCCCATGACAGATCCACTTCAATTGAGAGAGAAGCCCATAATCTACCAAATTAACCCCAGAATGGGGTGGGCGGAACTTGTGGCTATCAGCAGCTGTAGGCTGTTACTCCTCCAAACAACTTGAGGAGTAATCACAGACATCAGGGGCCTCATGTACAAAGACTTGCATAGAATTAATACTAAAACATTGCGTACGGACAAAGCTGTAAATGTGCGTACGCACTAAAAAATTCAGATGTATGAAAAACTGCGTACGCGGAATCCCACGCATATTCTCTTTGTACATCCGAATTTAAAAAAATAGAGTGTGAGAGTTTAGCTGACGCGGTTAATACAGTGGGGCCTGAACATCGCATTGTGATAGATTTGAAAAAGAAATAGTCCGATATAAAGGTGCAGGTTAAAAGGAAAATAGCGGTGTGTGGACCAAACAGGCGGGGGAACAGGGGATGCTGAATTAAACCTCTTTGAGGAGAGTTTATGTCTCAACCTTATTAAACATCAGTTTGCATTCAAGTTTCCAATAAATGCAATGTAGCGGTACATAGGAGAGTTTAATTTATGTATCCATTGCATTTATAAATATGTGTGTACCCATTAGAAATGGACTCAAATATCAGTTAATGTGCTTGTTGCATCCTGCAATATTGTGAAGGATTCCTGCTTCAATGCTCATTGTACTTCGAGGCTCAACCTAATCACTTTCTGACCGATCGTAGTAAGATTGCCCTCATCATCACTCTGCTCACTGGATGGACACTTCAATGCCAAAGCGTTGTGGACGTCGGAAAGCCCACCCGTAGCCTCGTTGCAGCTATTCCTTCAACAGTTTCGCCTGGTCTTTGGACAACCCACTTCCTCATTAACAGCACATGAGGAGCTGCTCCAACTGCCCCAAGGAAAGCTTCCTATTTATGAGTATGTCCTCTGTTTTCGCATGCTGTCCCTCACAAGCGGTTGAAATGACACCGCCCTTCTGGCTGTGTTCCGCAAAGGTCTCAATGCCAACATTCCTCAACAGATGGCAATCTATGATGATAATGTGGGTCTTGATGCTTTTCTTAAAAGAACCGTCACCATCTCTTAGCATCTCGCAGCATGTGAGACACCTGTTGAAACCACACCATCCTCAACCGCCACTGAAGAACCCATGCAAACTGATACCTATCACCTTACCCACAAGAACGTACAAGGAGACTTCGAGGAGGTTTGTGCCTATATTGTGGCGCTTCATCTCACATTACCAAGGTGAGTGTAGGATATTTACCTCAAACACTTAATGCCATACCACTCATTGATGCCAAGTTAATCACTAAAACTAACCTTTTTTCAGTCAAAGTGTTAGTCGACTCAGGGGCAGAGAGTAATTTTATTTCCTCACGATGTTTTGAAACATTGCAAATCCCCTGTCCTGATCCTCTCACTCTCCAAATAGGATGTCTCCATAGAGAGCCCATTACCTTCTTCATTCTGCCTGAAGCCACAGTAGACAACCTTTTAGGAAGACCCTGGCTGGAAAAACACAATCCTCATACCCGCTGGAGTTCAGGTAAAATCTTAAAGTGGAGTTCGTTCTGTTATACTCCCTATCTGTCGTCTCTTCCCCAGCGTCTGGAAATTCCTTGTTTCTCAACCTCCATCGAGAGTCCAGAAGGACACAAGGAATGTAACATCCCCCTCGCATGCAGGCAATTCGAGAATGTGTTCAGCAAAGTTGCAGCAACTCAGCTTCCACCACACCTATGATGGGATTGTGCAATAGATCTCATACCTCAAGCAACGTTACCTAAAGGAAAGGTGTATCCACTTTCTCTACCTGAACGTAAAGCGATGAAGGAATATGTCACAGAGGCTCTTCAACAAGGCTTTATCAAACCATCCACGTCACCAGCAGCATCCAGTTTTTTTTTTTCTTCGTTACTAAGAAGGATGGGCGTCTCCGACCGTGTATTGATTACCGGGCACTTAATGATCAGACTGTCAAATTTGCATACCCACTTCCACTCATACCGTCCACTCTGGAGGAACTACGTCACGCAAAGATCTTCAATAAATTAGATCTACGAAGCGCCTATAATTTGATACGGATTCGGAGTGGATATGAATGGAAAACCACTTTTGTCACCCCTAGCGGCCACTACGAGTATCCCGTCATGCCGTATGGGCTTTCCAACTCGCCCTCCGTTTTCTAAACTTCATGAATGAGGTGTTCAGGGATATGCTGCATCAATTTGTGGTTGTATATATCGATGATCTTTTGAGTATATGCGAATATCAATCTTCCCACATTTCTCATGTCAAACAGGTTCTCCAACGCCTCCGTGATTACCAGCTCTACCTGAAAGGAGAGAAGTGTGAGTTTCACTTAACCAGAGTGCACTTCCTGGGTTACTACATCACCCCCGAAGGTATTGAAATGGACTCCAAGAAGGTAGTTGCTGTTCGGGACTGGCCAATACCCACCATGGTCAAAGAATTGAAGCGCTTTCTTGGGTTAGCGAATTTCTGTCAACGATTCATTAAGAGTTACAGTCAAATCACCTCTGTTCTCACCTCTCTCCTAAAAGGGGCCAAAAAGTCGATCACCTGGACACCTGATGCACATTATGCTTTCACACAGCTCAAATCAGCCTTCTGCACAGCTCCGATTTTAAATCACCCAAACCCCGACCGACCATTCGTAGTGGAAGTCAACGCAGCCACCACAGGTGTAGGCACAACCTTATCCCAGTGGCACTTTGAACCATCTATTTTACATCCTTGTGCCTACTTTTCTAGAAAGCTATCTGCTGCTGAACAGAATTATGATGTAGGGAATCATGAGCTGTTGGTGATAAAATTAGCCCTTGTCAGATGGGCTCTGTTTTTTACCAGATTCAATTTTAAAATCTCTTACAGACCAGGCACAAAGAACACCAAGGTGGACGCACTCTCACGTTTGCACCAGCCCGACCCTGTCTCGGAGAACCCCGAAACCATCCTGCCTCAGACAACCTTTTTTGCACCTATCCAATGATCCATAAACGATCAAATTCAGCAAGCCACAATCCAGGAACCAGCACCACCAGGAGGTCCCGCTGATAAGCGGTATGTACCTGTTGCCCTTCGTCATGATGTTTTAAAGTCTATACATGCCTCTCCAGGGTACGGGCAGCCGGGAGTCAAATGCACTCTATGGCTTCTCCAAAACCAATAATGGTGGCCGGAGATGGCCAGGGATGTCCATTGCTATGTCCAGGGATGTTCCGTCTGTGCCATATCTACCACTCCACGTCGTCTCCACGAGAGTAAGCTGGTTCCCTTAGCTATTCCAGAATGTCCTTGGTCTCACATTGGGATTGATTTTTTCTACAGACCTTCCAAATTCTGATGGGTAGAGTACTATTCTAGTAGTCGTTGATAGATTCTCAAAAGCCTGTAAATTACTTCCATTACCTGGTCTGCCCACAGCTATGAATACTGCCCAGTTGTTTCAAATTTTCAGACATTTTGGTATTCCTACAAGGGACATAGTTTACATCTCGGGTTTGGAAGGAATTCTTTAGTCTACTAGGAGTATCCATCAGCTTATACCATCTGCAGATGAACGGTCAGACGGAGCGGAAGATACAGGAGATATCTCTGTACCTCCGATCCTACTGCCACGATCACCAAGAGTCATGGAGCCAGTACCTGCCATGGGCTGAGTATGCCCAAAAATCATTGAGACAAGAGACTACTGGTTTAACACCTTTCCAATGTGTCTTTTCAATGAGTATACTTGCCTTATGCTTACCTGTGGTGTGATTCTACTGATTTACTCACCTCCACATTATACTCTGCCTGCTGAACTGAACTTTTATGTTGAGCACAAAATAAACTCACTTGTTTGATTACATCCTGTTGTCAGTCTTTACTGAGCGTGACAATAGTGTAACAAATTTGCTCAATAGGGGAATATTTATAATTAATCATAACTGGTTATAATTAATAATAAATATTTAGATTCGATTTTAAAATTAACAATAGCAGAATTAATGTTACAGTTACTTGATCTGTCCGTCCACCGAGCAGATAATATAATTATTTATCAATTCTAGGAAGGGTTATTTCCTGGCAAAGGAAGGATCGCTTTTCCACTCTGCAGTGCTTGCAGTAATTCAGCATGTAGCCAAAGGATCAACGTTCAACGTAGGATTGTGAGCAGCACACAGAGACAATCAATTGTGAATATAAGGAATTTATTAAATGAGGCTATAGCTGACATACAACAAAATTAAACAAACATATACGTACAGGATAAAGAAAAGTAAGGGAGAGAGAGGCCAGTATTTCACTTTAATCAATAATGAGAATCATCAAAGAATCAAGGTTCACCTTAAAAAAGGGGTTTAAGCTTATTCACGCATCTAAGTAATAAATGTTAATTGCTTTGGTCTTTGTTTCTGCAAAAGAGTCCTGATGGTCTAGATGATCAACCTTTAGGCGTGAGCTGGAGGTTTTCCTCTGGTTCCTCAAGAGGAAGGAAATAGTCCACAGTGAGGACAAAGTTACTTGAAGGTTAAACTCAAGAGTTTTGCAAAGTGTTGATAAATGTTTGTATCAAGAAGAAAGATTTTGAGCAAAGAATAGCCTGGGTTAGGGACTTTTGATGGTTCCCTGACACACCCACCATTTGGGTGGAATGGCCAATCAAAAGTGGGAATTTTTAGTGGGAGAAACTTTCTTTGTCTCCGTTTATGGCCCAATTGCATTTTTACTGCTGGTCCGGAGAGTTGTTGCGGTTTATTTCAAAATCTTGTAGAAATTGTATGATGCATTTTGTGATCACCTAGTACATCATTGTTTCAGTAATAAAGAGAAGATACCAAGAAAGGAACCTTTAGGAGATACAGAGATACACTTATACACTCAAATATACTGTAGGCTGCTCCTCTTGGAATATGTTTAAAGTTTGATGTAGAGATTGGAGACCCAATCTGTTTAGCGTCCTCTTGATAGTGGGGATAAACTATTGTCATTTAAGCATCAATATAACTGTAGAATGTGGGTCCAAGTATGTAATTTATATGCAAATGTCAAAGGCTAAAGGGTCTTTTAAAGACCTAGAGTCCAAACTGGCCATCTGTGATCTTAAGCAGACACTACAATAGCAATGTGTGTTTAATGTTTGGCTGGTCAACTGCATGGTATGGAAACTTTATATAGCTGCTAGACATGCAGATGATCCCATCCCATACAGCTGGCATTGCACGGCTCAAAGACGACTGGCTTAACCCCGAGCCTGCCAGTTCCTTTTGGAAAGAACCAGTTGCCAGGAAACCAAGCGTTGTAAGCATCTGTAAGGGAACAGGTAATGCGTGGCTCCTCGCTGTCTCTCTTTTCAAATTTGGACCCAACTCAGCACAGATCTCCAAGAGGATAGCTCTTGGAAATCTGAAACGGCTAATAAGCCAGCCATCATCGTGGGCCAGAAAATCACTGCAATCCCTAAAAACGCGTTCCCTTCGGATCTTGCTATTGAAAATGTCCTCTAATCCTCTAATAAGGCCAACACTGCCATTGCCATAGACTAAGGGTTGTATACATTAGCAGATGCTTTTATATGTTCTAAATAACATAATTGGTATAAAAATATTGTGTCAATTAACCCATTTTATCCATTCTAAATTAATAGCAATATTTTTCACATGTTTTGGTGCGATACTGTGTAGTGTGCAATTTAAACCAATTGCCTCTTCACCAACGGACATAAAAAGCACACACAAGAAATAGACATATGCCAGACATGGAGTTGGCACAGACCAACGCACATTCTCACGTTGATTTCATCGTGTGTAAATCCAAACATGAGCGTGAAATCTAGCGTACGCAGATTTTTTGTGCATACGCAGCGTTGATACATGAGGCCCCAGATGCTCAGTCAGCAGGCTCAAAGTCATACCAAAAATGTCAGTCAAAGAGGCTTATAATTACATCAGACCTATGAGAATGAGGAAAATTCATAAAGAGTTTGAAATGGCCATCATATAACCTGAGGCAATAAATATATTTAAAGCAAATCTGAAAGCTGGTGTTAATATCCACTATCCACTATCCACCAGATCAGATCACAAGTGGTCACTGCTTAATATAGCTGCAAACAGAGTACAAAATGTTTTGTGAGTTGTTCGTTTATAAACCAATTAATTAGTTAATAGTAATCCTAGTGAGGTTATATCTTTCTGAGGTTTGTAGACCAGACAACATCATAATTCTTTCATCTCCAAAATCTTTTTTTTTTTTTTGGACAAGCTCGATGCTCATTCATTTTCCACTAATTATTTTTTTTGTACACTGGAATGTGTGCAAAAGATTGTGGGCAACTGAAAGATGTAAAGTATCCTAATGGCCAAAACCAAATGGACAGCAAGAAACATAGGCAGACGATTCAGAAGCACCCTGTATCTGCAGTATAAATTCCTGATCACACCTACATGTTGTTTGGCATTAAAATTGTGAAAGTTTTGAAAGATTTGTCTCTTCATACAATACATAAAAATTGCACAATGGAGTAATTGAACACCCACTTGCCACAGAAAAAAAATTAAAAAGTGTCAATTTAGATGTTTTCAAACAAACAACAAGAAGTTTCCAGATTCCTTAAATGTAGATTTAAATTAAAATTAAAAGGCCAAAAATTCAAATACAGATACTTAATGAAAATAGCAACAAGCATTCTGCTGGAATGTCTCTCCCAATTTAAATTTCATCACAAGTAGACATAGGAGACACTTTTGCACTTTACAAGGTAAAAACTATGTTGTGTCTCAAATTTAGATTAGCAATTAAAAGACATTTTCATTCACATATACAGTAAAATGGTACAAGTGCATAACCCCGCTCATATCTTTCACTGAACATCTTGCCTCAAGACCCACTTCAATAGGTAGAAGTTGTTGCCATTCCCAGGGATGACACAGAGGTGATGGATTCAAAAGTGTGCGATCACTAGCGCTATATCACTTTCTCAGAGTACATGTCAGAGATGCATTGTGTTTGTCGGTTTGGTGACTTCTAGCCACAGGTAAGGTGAAAATTGAAAATATGGAAATATAAGAGTAGCAACGAATACCTTGACAAAATAAGTGCTTCTTTGATGTATCAATTTAAAAGATACAGGAACAGATGTAGAGTGATTGCATTGAGGATTCATAGATCCTGGTGCACGGTCATGGGATTTAGGATATAAAACGAAAAAGAAAACATGGATTATTCGATTAAAACTCTGCATCTTTTGATTTAAGCATTGTTTAACAGAGGAAATGATGGCACCATTTTTATGTTATGACTATGTGACATTTTTGTTGAGCTGATGGAAGAATTAAAGAGAAAAGCCAAGATGTCAGACTGAATCATTTCTAATTCAGTACATTAATGCTTTTAACTCATTGTTAATAACAATGATTTGCACTTTATTCAAAGCAAGATTTGAGGTCATATTTTGACTTGTATAAAGTGCATGATTAAAGGTTTTTAATTTAGGTAGAAGCTAACTTGTTGAATGACTCATAAGTGAGAATATACATTTTTACCAAATGGATGTCATTCGGTTTGTGGTGAATAATGAAAACTTTAGAGATTTATGATGCATCAACTCATTTGTCATTCAGTTGTTTCTGTGTTTTATTCATTTGTGTGCATGTAACTCTGAGAGATTAATGCAGCTGAATCAATCTAATTCATTAGTGCTCAGTTCCGAACACTAGTTCATCTGGTGCCTCTTGTAATTACAGTTAATCCCCCGTTATCTTCAGATCAGTATGTGGGACTGTAAACAATTCTCTCTGCACAAACATGTATTTCTTTGCACTCACAAAACTGAAATATTTATTTAATATATCATACCTTACCCAAACTTGACAACAAGGCTTCATGTGAGTGTAAGTTTTTGTTTTTGCAAGTTTCATGTGTTCAGATTTATTTTGGCTTTAGAATAATATATAAAACACATACAGGCAAATAGAAGAGCAGTCACAGGTATTGCAAAAACTGACGAGCAGTATAAAAGCATACAAACAAGTCGTGTTGCATTCCAAGTCCTTCTAAAGCCATATATCATCTATCATGAATGAAGACGGGAACAGTCAAATCCATGTGCAAGGCTATTTAATAGTAAGTAGACAGGACAGAGTAAACAGGCGATGGTCAAAACAACTGCGAACAGAGCAATGCAGGTGAGGCAGAATTGTGGTCGATAAACAGGCAAAAGTCAGCAACGGGGAATCAAAATACATGACATAGCCCGCCCCCCAGGGCGGAGTGGATGGCGGCAGAGCCCTTTTGGTTCGACCAAACAATGGAAACATCCTCAAAGAACGAACAGCCTGAGTTAGCACCCTTCTAGGCTGACTATACAGTGGTCGCACCCTCCAAGACCACACTGACAATGAAGTCGCCCTCTAGAGCCGAACCGACAGACATTGCACCCTCGGGGACCACACTGACAATGAACGCGCTCTCCTGCAACCAACAGTCAGTGATAGCGCCCTTCTCGACTGACTAGAATGTGGATGCGCCCTCTGAGACCAGACAGATAATGAATTCGCCCTCTTGCAACCAACTGTCAGTGATATCGCCCTTCTAGCCCGACTAGACTGTGGATATGCCCTTCGTGACTCGGCTGATAATGAAAGTGCCCTCTTGAGCCGAACAAACTGACGTTGCAACCTCCGTGACCAAACTGATAATGAGCACACCCTTCTCGGTTGGACCGATTGTGGAAGCGCCCTTTGGGACCAAACTGACAGTGGTAGCGCCTTTTCGGGACTGAACAGACTGGGCTCGCATCCCTCTTAACCCTCCGGACCGTGACCCAGCTGCCTCCACGGATTGAGCAGCCACAAATGGGGGCTCTGTAAAATCTGTGGCTGATGCCAACTTCTCTAGAGAGGGTGTAGCCATAAGTGGACCCATTGGAGCGTCCGAGCCATCCACAGGCTCCAGAGAATCGGCCCTGGGACCTCACACTCGATGTGGAGCTCGGGTGGTCGGTGTACCACCACTGGCTCTGGTGCTTCTGACAATACCAAATCTGGCTCACCAACCGGTTCCGGCCAACATGGGTCTGGATCACAGACAGGGTCTGACGGATCCGGCCACTCAGAATCGCGAGGACCTTCGGCAGCTTTTCAGGCTGCGTAACTGAAACAAGCTGGACATGACACGACCCCTCATATTGTGCTAAGGGGCTGGCACCTGACTGATTTGACACAATGAGGGCCTTCTACAGCTTCCCCTCTCGCTGTTGTCCACCTGGGGAGTGTCCACCAGGGCGGCGCAGGTGGCGGAGATGTCCACTGGGGCGGAGCAGGCAGCGGAGACGACTCTCTGGATGGAGCAGGCGGCGGAGACATCCACCAGGGTGGTGCAGGCGGCGGAGATGCCCACCGGGGTGGACCAGGAAACCAGGCTGCACAAAAGAGCACGGACAGGTTAGTGGTCTGACCGAGCAATCATGGTCTGATTAAATCACTGTTGCACTCGCTGCTTCTCCTGAACTCATTCGTAACAGAACGAACCATCATACTAGAGTTTAGCATGGTGATTTTAAGGGGCTCGCTCAGTCACAGCTTGTGGTATAACGTCTTAAAGCTCTTTTCAGACAATTAAAAAAATAGCATTGGTGTTAAGCATAAAAACGAATACAAGGAAGTTATTTCACTTTATTCTGTCTTGTTCCATCTGAAAACATAACTAGACAGCAAGAGTTTTACCGTTCCACTGTGCTGCTCTGCGTCTATTTTTCATCCTTCCAATTTGAGTTTTGTTATTCTGCCTTAGTGTTAGCGTATGAAATCCTTCGATGGTTTTCATCAAGGCTTGCAGTGTTGTCTGGCACTCAAAGTTACTGTCAATTTCCACCAGTGCCGATGCAATGATTACAGCTGCCTTCCCTAAATAACTGACAATTCAAAGGGCCGAACATGACTGAGTCCCTGTGTTCCACGAGCAGATGTGGCCATAACCTTGACAAGACTGTCATTTGAGACATAACAAAGAATGTTTTCCTCATTGCCACTGCATTGATATCACGGAATCCATGCCGTGAATGGCACTTTATTTCTGCGTATAGAATGCAAGTGTATTTGTTAGAAGAACAAGTTTTACTGTGAGGCTAAAATCACCACACTCCTATAAGGCAGACAAATTTTAAGGCTAAATGCAAATCACTTCACCAGCGCTGCCAAAAATTCATCTTTGTTTTTAATTGCTTAGTGCATTTTCTTTGCTCACATTTTCAAATAAGGAACAAACACTGCAAGCAAATAGGTTACAATGTTCAACAGCTCCCTTGGGCTTTGCGAAACAGCTATTTTGCGCTGTGTTTTAACTCCCCTCGAGTGTAGCGGGAACTTTGAGAGTCATGCCACACTCCTCAACAAACAAGTTCTGCCTTAATAAGGAGCCGACTCAATTTGCTCTAATTATTGCAAGCAACGTCCAATTTAAGGGAGGACCTGGGTTACTTAAGCTTGTCAAAGATGCTGGCAGAGGGAGGGCCAAATAACCCAAGGGCTCACACCCTGTCTAGGCTGTTCATTTACAGGTATGGGAACACTTAACAACCGTCTGTTTTGCTCTTCAGGCAGGTTCCCCTCGCTCTCAGCTTCAAACAAGCACTCGTGCCATAGCTGACTTTGAAATGAAGCCCTAAAGGCCTCTCTCAGTGCTTTCATCTGCTCCCAGGTTACAGTGAGGGTGCAATGTGCCATAACGTGTCCTTTCAATATGTGCAATTGTCTGAGATACATGCAAGGCATGAGACACACAAGTGACCAACACTGCGGGACGTTACGTGTGTGTGGATATATGTGGGTTATGTTTATGAACCATGAAATTACATTTATAATGATCATTCAACATGGTGGGTTAGTTCTCGAAGCCATTTTTTAACACAAGCAAGATAGGTGTCATGCTAGAGTTGGTAAAACCAGAGAAAAGAGGTGGCTTTTACAGGTAAAAAGAAGCAAAAAATATATTAGTGCTTACATCATGATTAACAGCATTAAAAATATATTTTTTTGTTCACATAATACGTGTGTGTGTGTGTGTGTGTGTACTGTGTATGTTTATTATGTATAAATAAATACACACATATATGTGTATACATATTTATATGTATGTATTTATATTACTTATGTGACAGATAAATATATTTAATTTATAACCATACCATATTTTTCTTA
>JAUMHI010000043.1:17238585-17249374 GCA_032359435.1 Enteromius unitaeniatus
GTTCTTAATAAATGAAACACAATTTATTTGTTGAAAACCTAATCTACTGTACAAACACTACTACCTAGGATTAATGCAACACATTCATACGTACAAATTCACTCACACTGTCTAAAGATGAGAAATAAAGTTTCTGAGAACCGGAAGTATTTGTTACTACTGCTCAAAATCACAACCAGCAAGGAACAATTAAGCAGAGATTGTTAGCATTAGCTTTGAATCTTAATAACACCATCAGCAAGAACGAAACTCTTCATGTTACCAAACTTAGCGGATGTGTGCGTCTGCTGCTCTTTGCGTTGCTCTGATTGGGTCTTGGTTTCCTGGTGATCTGTTGGTTGCTATGAGAGCGGAGGTATGGTTGGTCCAGCTGGTTGGTTGAGCTTCTCTGAGTTTCTGAGTGCATATTCTGAATGTATTAACATGTACTCAACACAGTCAGGAAGAGGGGGTCACAAAAGTTTGATATCTAACTTTTAATAAAGTCTATAACTTTTGTCCGATTGGGAATATCGATCTCTCCTGCTTAGAAAGCAATTCAACACTTCAACGGCTATCCTATCATATCAAACACGCTTGTATAGCATCCTATCTGCATTTCATTCATTAATTTCTCCATTCATTTGTCACACGAATACACAGATACACATTAAATGATGAAATACCGAATACATGAATGAAAAACGTGACATACACATTGGCCTCTGATAGGCGTAAACACA
Source organism: Enteromius unitaeniatus (assembly GCA_032359435.1). Classification (NCBI taxonomy): domain Eukaryota; kingdom Metazoa; phylum Chordata; class Actinopteri; order Cypriniformes; family Cyprinidae; genus Enteromius; species Enteromius unitaeniatus. The sequence continues at coordinate 17,239,308 of JAUMHI010000043.1, forward strand.
TTTAGGATTCCTTTCCAAATGTCGCATACTTTATCTCTGTCCCTTTGTTTGTAAGGCTGAGGAAACACGGGCTTTTCTTAAAACTGTGTGCCAAAATGTGTGTGTGAAAATCAAAAATTTGATAGTGATAAATTTATGAAAGGCAGTTACTGTGAATGAAACATTTATTTAGATGAAACACTTATTTTGTGTAGTGAAAATGATATTTTGGGATAATGTGAGTTGTACTAACACAACTGAAAATATGCTGCAATGTTTGAAAAAAATGCACTTTTGATGATCTGTTGTGAAATAATTTCTTGTGAAAACTGCGCCTAACCAATAAAAAAAAACTAATCTTCAGACCAAAATTAGGCCTAATAAATTTAAACTTTAAACGTATTAAAGCAACATCAAATTAAGATATGTATGTCTGAGAGGTAACTAGTCTTTTTCTTACCATATACATCATTTCAGATACAATAATACTAATATGATTCAATGCACTTTTGAAATATATAGAGAAAGGGTGCTTTGACTTGAGCAACACCACGAACATGGACGCTGTCTATTGTCCGTGCTGGAGTGTGTGACATAATTTGTGTTATGTGAAGGGGCGATGGATCGCGTTCAAACCAGTAGAGTGTCAGAGGTATATGTTTCTCATCCAACCGCAATCAAATTCACACGTTAGTTTGTTAGTTTTGAAAGATGACAAGCCAGAATGAAAACAAGCCAAAATGAAATAGGAGTAACAAGGCTATTTTTAACATTGTGTGAAAATGTAAGTAGAAGTAAAAAGTCGTCTGAAAAATAATTACTCCAGTAAAGTAGAATATAGAATAAAGTAGAATTTTGCATAATTTATATACCCAGTATTTGTACTTCATTATTTGACACCTCTGCCCATGGCACATTTTGTAAAGCACTCTAAACAGAATATAAATAGTTAAGTCAATAACCTCTAAGATTCAGACTGATAGATCTTTTACCTGCAATCTTCTAGCAATCACATATTTACTACATGTCACAATCTGATTGGCCTCCGTTGATTCTACAGTTAATTTGATTGCTTGCTATACATTTACATTGTCTAAGTATTCTTTGAAAGTCTGTCTTGCAGTAGTATGTCAGAGTTTCTCTGAAACCTTCTACCTCCCTCAGCTCCACATGTCTTGAGTTGCTATTTTTATGTAGGTATTATTATGTACAGTAGCACAGAGGTGTCAAACTCAGTTCCTGGAGGGCTGCAGCTCTGCAAATTTTAGCTCCAACCCTGCTTTAAAACACATATACATCTAGTTTTCAAATAAGCCTGATTAGCTGAATATGGTGTTTTTAATTAGGCTTGCAGCTAAACTCTGCAGGACTGTGGCCCTCCAGGAACTGCGTTTAAAACCCTGATGTAGCAGCCCAGAAAGAGAAAGTAAAGAAATGCATACAGATTTGAATGTATCCTCTTAAAGAAATGTTTAAATGGCTTGCCTTTTTTTGAGAACACAACATGTTTGCATATTCATAGTATTGCTTTTCACACATGTAAAGTGTCATTGAGTGTTCTCTTAATGGTATATCATGTGATATGCTTCACCTCCTGTTTTCATGCAAATTGAGGCCATTTTCCTCTCAGCAGCAAGAGATTATGCTGTATTTGTGCCTCATTAGTAAGAAGACGCTGGGAAAAGCATACTTTAAGGTCAACTTTCTTTGTGTCTAAAGACTTTACCTTGGAATTAACATATATGATGTCAAAATGAAACCCTTGTTAGATGTTTCAAACATGAAACACATATCTTTATGCAGCTGTAAGAACTTGACAGCCAACCACCTGTACTAAACTTGCATTTCCCACAGACTCTTAAAACCCAATCAGATCGCCAAATGCCACCATCCCATAACCTGCTGTCAAACTAAAGGGTAAAATTAAATAGAATAGGTGCCCAGTTATTTGCCACTGTTCATGAAACGATGACACTTTTGACAGCAGATATTTAAATGACCTAAGCCCCTTTATCTGGATCAGATCCCATTTCTTTTCATTTATGAAACAGGTGGTGAATGCTAAATGACATTAATCCCTGCATGATGTTTCATTCAGTGGGCCCCTTAACGTCTGGAGTCTGACACCAATGCTCTCTTTATGTTTGTAACACACCAACCCCAGAGAACTGTCAGAAAGAGACAGCGAAACACTAATATGAAAAGGGCTGGTCGGCATAAGAAGCGGGTCGTGAAAAATCTTAGATTGGTTTCAGTGGTACCATCCATGTTTGTGATGAATCACAATTATGTCTTCACAGGGAAACAGCAGTGCAGTAGCAGACTGGTCCCAAATCATAGCTCCACACCACACCTGATGGTGCGTAATGAAGAAATCAAACTTGTTACACTCTTCAAAGCTTCTTAAAATAGAAGGCCAGGGTGCCCATGGTAAGTTTAGTCTGATCGCAGTGCTGTTACTGTCTGTTTGCCTCTAGCACTGACCTTTAAGGTTCACATCATCATTTAGTGCCTGCTCAATGTTTTGACAGGCACTGCTTACATCTTATTATCATACCATTGCGCTCTGTCTACCAAGGCAGGCTTTTTCTTGTGAACTTTGGATGCCAACCAATTAATATTTTAATTAAAATAACTGTCTGCTCACAGGAGAGGTGTTCTTTCTCCTTTGTGGCAATAAGTGTTTGTCAATACTGTCCACTTGTGGTTTTAAATTGCTCAGTAACCTCTAATTAAATTTACACTATTGACAGAAGAGAATTAATTAAACTGTGATTAATTTGTTTGAGCTGTTTAATTTCAAAGACTTCTAAAACATCATGTCTTATTATTAAAAATACAACTTTATTAGAAGAGAGGCACTGGTTTGAGCTTTGACCCACATCTGAAAAGTACCTTTTATTCACTAATGTGAAAAACATTAATTAATTTGTTTAATTTTATTTTATTTTTTCCATTTCCTCTCTTTCGATGCTTATGTTGTTTGTGCACCAAAAGCACACTCCAAAAGTGAAATTAAAGCACGTTAGAATCAAATATATAATGGAAAATTTTAACATCCAAATTTGTTCAAAGAATAATTTTCTTATCAAATTCAGTCAACATTATGCTCAGATACAGTACCTCCAGGCATCATACTAGAATTTCCCCTTACAGTAAACTATTTCTGCCAGGTTAATGTATAAATCAAGTGTTTTTTTTTTTTTACTTCAGCACTTCCTGCAAATACTGTATGCTAAACTAATCATTGGTCAAAACATTAAGAAATGGATTAGAATAATGTGTGTGTGCAAATTTAAAGGAAACCCTAGAAGAATTCCTTCAATTTCCTTGCAAATAAACAAAGAAATTAAAATTGACATTTCTTAAAACTGAATGTAAAATTTTTGGTATTGCTTTGAAGAGGAAGCACAGGCACTGTGTGCCCGTCTGTCTTGTTTATCAGTCGTTTGTAACGTTTTGCCCATAAACACAGCCGACTGTGATGCTCTCCACCTGGTATGAGTCAGATGTGGCCAGGTTTCACAGTGTTGCATTACCAGCTGATATGACACATGATATGACATCTCTAGACATTTACATAACAATACAATGTGCATTTGAACCACTTAAGTTTTAAAAGCAAGTACAATGGAAAATCAGGACAGGAAATTAAATACTAGATGGAAAACACTAAGATGATGTGAGTACATATTTGAGAGAGAGAGATGATATAGTCATTCTAAATGTACTTGATGTACTTTGTGTCCATATTTAAGATGGAAAGACACAGAAAACAGGAAACAGGCAGGTAAGCTCACAGTCAGAAATGCACCTCATTGAAAGGTACTCATCTTAAAAAGGTAGTTCAGTAAATTGAACAAAGGCTTTTTGGCCACACATGGATGAATATGATGCAAACAAATGGCTCACAGAGGCCATTAACAATGTGGCCTGTGTACAGTTTTCTAATCCTGCCTGCTCAAAGAAATCCAACAACAGGACTGGAAATGTTAGCAAGCCAACCTGCTCCTTTTATTTATAAAGAAAAATGTATACGCAATGTCATTATAATTGCAAGAAAAAAGCATTGCAGAGATATCACCCTGTATGACTTCCACAGAAGAAAGAATACATGGTTTGGAAGACAGGGTGAGTAAATGATAACAGAATGTTTGTTTTTGGCTGGACTATCTCTTTGTGTTTTGAGAGACAAGCATCCACAACATATGCAAATGCATGTGCTTCACACTGCCATTTAAAATTTGGGGATCTGTAAGATTTTTTTTTTATATGCTTTTCTAACCAGAAAAGATGACTTAAAATGATCAAAAGTGATGGCAAAGTATTTTACTGTTTAAAATAGCATAAACACTGTTGTTTTGAACTTTTTATACATCAGTGAATCATAAAAAAAGTAAAAGTACGACTGTTCAAAAAAATAAAGTTAAGCAGTTGTTTCCAACTCGGCTTTGCCATCATAGAAACAAATTACATTAGTAGCCTAAATGATGATATTTGCAAAAACAGATAGCTCCATTATTTTTCTTTTTGTTTTCAGAAATCAATCAAACTGCATTTGGGTTGTTTTGATTCATAATGCAACTCTTGCATAATAATCACTTTTAGACACCTTTGATGAAACTCTTCTCAGCTAGTGTATCTTTTCAAAGTGAAAGTAGCCTTGTCACCTGACCTGAATACAGCACGCTGGCTTCTGTTCAAAAACAACAAAGGGTGCTTGTCAACTTCTGCAATAAAATTCATTATGCGTTGCGAGTGGACAATACCGTCTTTTTTGACAAAACGTGTTTAGGGTTCAAATTGCACTATATGTGGAGAGTAATGCACAGTGATCAGCTCTTTTTTGTTGTTTTGTGCCGTTTATCGTTTATGCAAGTTTACTCATACTCAGAGGTGGGTAGTAATGAGTTCCTCTTCAGGAATTTGAGCCGCGTCCAGAAGATGCTATGGGGAACACCCTCAGCGTGACGGCTCTGAACAGTGTGTAGAAACAAACCAATGAAATGGAAAGACGCCATAGGCGGGTGACGTCACCGGCCAGGAAGCTTAAAGCACATGGAGTGATACCGGCCTTTAGCTTTTGTCATTTCAGCAAGCGCACTGTGTGTGTGTGTGTGTGCAAACATTTTAGCGTCTCAGCGAAACAATATACAAAGTAAAAAAAAAAAGGCAGAGCGGAAAAAGTGCCTGTGAGAGTGAGGAAGCCCGCACTGCGGCTCCTTCCCACGATCAGGGCGGTGCGGGGCTGCTGCTCTCTTTATCTGCGGAGGAGGTAGCAGCTTCTTCATCGACCCATTATGAGGAGCTCGTGGAGGTGGTGACTTGTGCCGTTGCAAAATTAAAAATCGAATGGCCGAACAAGGTTAAAGCCAGCCGCGCAGCAGTAAGCTGGATGAGCGCTTCCAAAGTGGAGCCTTCCGTTTTTCCCCGATCTCCATGCTGAGGTAGTGAGATCGTGAGAAAGACCATATTCTGCTAGTCTTTTTGTTCCGTCCTCGGATTTTTACGTTGTGAGCATTAAAGACCAAGTATACAGGGCGATGCCACAGGTCGAACAGACGCTTGCGGGCTATCTGTCCCCCGCCTCTGCATCATCTTTGAAAGCTCCGTGCCTGCATACAACGGCAGTATTGCAGGCATACCAGGCTGACCTGCTGAGCGAGGTGGATGAGAGCGAAAGAGTAAACTCTGAAAACATTAGAGAGCTTCGGAAGGTTGCTGATTTATCTCTGCGCGCTACCAAGGAGACCGCCAGGGATATTGGTCGGTCTATGACAGCCTTGGTAGCCGCAGAGAGGCATCTGTGGTTGTCTTTGTCACAGGTTAAAGATAAAGACAGGGCGTGTCTGCTTGATGCCCCGCTGGTGCCCCGGGGTCTGTTCGGCGAAGCTGTAGATAAGGTCGTCGACAGACACAAGTTGCAATCAGCAACTTTTCAACAGTTCCTCCCTCGCCGTTCTCCACCTCGCGGGGTCACTAGGCGGGAGTTACCCGGGCCAAGTACAAGCTCCTCACACCGCGAGGTACAGAAGCAGAGCGTCACCGACCGCGCTCCTCCACGAAGAACTGCCTGGAGATGTTGGCCATGTTTCGGGCTTTGAAACACTTCCTAACAGACCTGACGGACCAGCATGTGTTAGTTTGCACCGACAACACATCAGTAGTGTCTTATATCAACCACCAGGGGGGGCTGAGATCGCGGCTATTATACAAACTAGCGTGCCATATCCTTCTGTGGGCCCAAAACAAACTACGCTCACTCAGAGCAGTTTATCTACCCGGGAGGTTGAATGTGGAAGCAGACTTTCTGTTGAGGCAGGGGCCGAGGCCCAGGGAATGGATGCGCAAACTTTTCACTTTCTGGTGTAGAGAGCGGCAGCAGGATCCAGTTAACTGCCCCGTTGGTACAGTACTGGACTTCCTGCAGGCTAGATTCTCCACTGGGGTCACCCACTCCACCCTAAAGGTTTATGTGGCCGCAGTATCAGCGTACCATGCCTCAATAGATGGACATTCAGTGGGGAGGAACCCCCTGGTAGTACTTTTCCTCTGAGGTGAATCCCATCATGGGATCTGACTGTGGTGTTACAGACCCTCTGTAGGCCACCCTTTGAGAATATCAAGGAAATCTCGGATCGCTTGCTCACTATCAAAACTGCGGTTTTGCTGGCTTTATGCTCTGTGAGGAGAGTGGGGGACCTTCAGGCTCTCTCAGTGGCTCCTTCCCACCTTGAGTTCACCCTGGGCATGACTAAGGCATTTCTATACCCTCGAGCAGGGTATAGCCCCAAGGTCCCTACACTTACACCACAGCAGTAGTGCTGCAGGCTTTTAACCCACCTTCCTTCAGGGAGCCCGACCAACAGGAGCGGAACTGCTTGTGCCCAGTATGAACACTGGACACTTATGTCCACAGGACAGCACTGTGGCGCAGAACCGAGCAGCTCTTGGTCTGTTTTGGTCCACCTAAGAAAGGGTTTCCAGCAACCAAACAGACCATAAGCAGATGGATAGTAGATGCAATTAATCTTACGAGTACTCTGACCTCCCGCCCTTGTTGGGAGTCAGAGCTCATTTGCCTCGTGGGATTGCGGCTTTCAAGGCCCTTATTTCGGGAGTCCCCTTGGAGGAGATCTGTGCGGTGGTGGGGTGGTCCACCCCTCACACTTTCGTTCGGTTTAACGGTCTAGACCTACAAACTTCTCCTGGTGCTGCTGTGCTTGGTGAGTAGGCACACACATTGGGCAAGACTTGAAAGTGCGGGGAAGTGGGCATCTCGTTCCCCATAGCGTCTTCTGGACGCGGCTCGAGTTCCTGAAGAGGAACGTCTCAGGTTACGACTGTAACCCTAGTTCCTCGAAGGAACGAGACGCTGTGTATAGGCGACCACACTTTTTGCATCTCTGCCGACGTTTGCTTCATGACAAGGAGCTAAATGCCGGTATCACTCCATGTGCTTTAAGCTTCCTGGCCAGTGACATCACCCGCCTATGACGTCTTTCCATTTCATTGGTTTGTTTCTACACACTGTGCACACTCTACACATTCAGAGCCGTCACGCTGAGGGCGTTCCCCATAGTGTCTTCTGGACGCGGCGTCTCGTTCCTCCGAGGAACTAGGGTTACAGTCATAACCTGAGATGTTACATTTACATCATTACATTTACTTGAGTACGTTTTTTGGGTAAATAATATCTTAGTATGTTAAAAAATAGGTACTTTTTCTCAAGTAATTTTTTAGTGAAAAAACGTCTAAGGTTACATAGGTAAACCATGTTCCCTGAAGGAGGGAACGGAGACTTTACATATGGGATCTTGCATGAGAGACCAATCGTCATCAAGTCTTTGAGAAAAGGCCAATGAATATTGACGTGCAATAATTGCAGCCAGGTGCACCTTATCTCAGCGTGAGTATAAGAGGGCACGGCTGAAATGCACATGCAGGTTTTGGCTGAGGAGCCGAGTCGGCGTCAGCGCAACCCATGGTCATGGCATGGGGATGTAACGTCTCCGTTCCCTCCTTCAGGGAATGTGGGTTACCTACGTAACCTTAGACGTTCCCCTTAAGTCGAGTTCACTTCGACGTTACATATGGGAACAGACCCGTGGAAAAGGCCACGACCCTGAGGCCGCGTCACGCGGAGATACCCGTGCCGACAGGCAGGCAAGCGTGTCAACAGGAGTTTCTACATGTAACCTTCCCAACGCCCTGGGGGCCAATTAGGGGCCCTGTCGCGATGCCAACTTCTACATTTCCACTATTTTGAAGATGAAACATGGGTTAGGGGGGCAGAGACATGAAAAAGAGTTCTTACATGGAGTTTCAAGGAAAGCACTATATCGATAAAATTGAAGTGAAGGGAAACACAGCCTTCTTGTTGACTGGAACAAATTGTAATGGTCACAAGGTGCTGGGCATCTGGCCAGAGGAGAACTAGACCCAACTAAGCCTGGTTCCCCCAAGGTTTTTTCCCCCATTCTCTCATGGATGGGGTTTTGGTTCCTTGACACTGTCGCCTCTGGCTTGCTTAGTTGGGGACACCTGATTTCCAGTGATTGCGTCATCTTGACCACAGAGACCGTCTTTGCATTTGATAAATAAAATCTAATTGTCATCATTATACATTACCATTACTCTGTTCTTCTATTTGATAATGTTCAGTGCTTTGCTACAATCTGTATTGTTAAAAGCGCTATATAAATAAAAGTGACTTGACTTGACTTGACATAGTTGGCACTGACTCCACTCTGAGTCCGACTGCAGGGCAGGAGGAGGGGGTTTCGCCTTGGCATCGGGGAACCAGTAAAAGGGCACAGCAGCAAGCCGGCATCGCCGGTCCTCCCACTACCTGCTTGTCTGATTTAAGACACGAGAAGACATAGCCTCTTCACAGAGGTCATAAAACCTGGTGAAGGTGCTAAATACGAAGGTATTTAATCTCGACTGATGCTAAGGGCTCAAAAGGAGCTTGCTGCAGGCCAGTTAAGGCGACGGCAAGGTCCCAAGACGGTACAGAGGGAGGTCTTTGGGGATTAACCCAAATTAACCCGAGTTAGTGCTTACCTAGGGGTTGCCCCTCCACTGCATCATGGTATGCTGCGATGGCAGCAACATAAATTTTTAGAGTTGAAGGGGACAGCCTGCGCTCCAACTTTTTCTGCAGGAAGGAAAGCACAACTGTAATCGAACATCTCTGTGGGTCGGCGAGGGAGTAAAACAGGCGACTAGAGGTCTATCTCCGCCTTGTCGAAGTGACTCCAGATCAGCTGTACAACCTGGGGATGGAGTCGCCATTCTCCAGGGTGGGTGGACTGCCGTGAGAGCTGGTCGGCTGCACAGTTGAGCGTCCCTGGAATATGAACAGCACGCAGTGATTTCAGCTGCGTCTGACTCCACAGGAGCAGATGGCGGATGAGTTGCAGCATTGATATGCCACAGCAGTGGAGGTGTGCACCACGACATGCCTGGACACTTGTCCTAGAGGTACTCCAGCACGTAGGAAGGCAAGGTCTGACACAACAACTCCCGCGAGTGAGCTATTAGCAGCCAGTCGTCGAGGTAGTTGAGGATGCGAAGCATGCACAGCCCCTTCCTTAGGCTATAGAGGTTTTTACCGTAACCATTGGTTTGCCTCCCCCTGGCCTTCCAAGCTAATCAAAACCCCGCCCCATTTAGCCTCCACGGCGCTCTACGAACTCTAACCCTAATCCATCAACTCCATGCTCCTAGCTCACAGCTTGGAGAGCCTTTAGAACTTTCCACCTTAGCTTCAATCTCCCTTTCCCAGATTTCTCCCTACTCACCATTATCTCATTCATATCATACCTCAATTCGGCCAGACTTTTATAAGCCAATTCTATCAAAGGATACCTGTAACGAATGGGACAGAAGCAGGAGGGTAAAATCCAAAAAAGGTATTTATTCTCACAGGATGATGAAATAAAGACAGTAAACTCAAATAAATCCAATTCTGGGAAATAATAGAAACTAAAGAATGTCTTTGGGGAGATCCGCAGGACGACGATCCGATGCACACAACCACACACCACAGAGAACGATGGAGACAGACGCTGGAGATGGGAAGG
>JAUMHI010000043.1:17249474-17260235 GCA_032359435.1 Enteromius unitaeniatus
CTGTATCCTTCTGTATTGTGTTTGTTTAACTTTGCTGTTTAGAATATAAATGAGAATTTATAAATGCTTTACAAGGTTTAAATAGTCCTCACTTTAGATGAGCTCACAAAAACAGACGTCTGGCAACTACTAAATGCTTTTATAACTTCCTGACTTAATCATGAGCACAGCAGGAACATGTGTTAATAAAGCATGTATTAATACACTGAACAACTATTATCATGTGTCTAAATAATAAGATTTATAAATGTAAATTGTTATAATTTATCAATCACTAGTCAATAGACTTTCTAAATGTTCTTATTAATCACTGACAACTCCTAAATAACTGGTTTGTAAATGACGTAATAATTTAAAAACTGATCATTAATGAAGTATGAAAATACAATTATTAAACATTATATATATGCTCAATAACAAGGCATTTATAGCTGCACTTGTAAACTGTTTACTAATGTATAATAATGTTTGAACAATGGTTTATAAAGGATGAAATAAATGCTTACTAATGCTTAACTAATCATTCATAGTGTGTAGTAATTATAAAGTGTTACCCAAATTGGTTCTATTTCCAAAATTTCCTTTTCTCTCTCTTTCTCTTTAGTTATTTATTTATTTATTTATTTAGATGTCACTTTTTGTGCCTCTGAGTAGAGTAGTATTGTCCAGACCCCAAACTAATGAAAAGTGAAAAACAGTCTCGTGGGAAAAGATGTCATTTCAGTGATGAGTAGCTAATCTCCTGGTGAGGAGCACCAGACTTTCCAATAAGGAGAGAAATGCTGGGCCACAGCTAATAACACAAACGTCAATACTAAACCTCTGGAGTGGTATGATTAAAACTATCAACCTTCACCATCCAGTTCACAAACCATAAAGTTCACAAAAGTATGCATCATCAAACTTAATGTCTTTTTTATGGAGTTTTTGTGCATAATCCTTAGAGCATATTTCTTGATCCCAACCATAAGTTAGATGATGACTTCCATATGCATAGTTGGACACTACAATTACTGCAGGATATATGTGCAATGGTACAAAACTGCATGTCATCCTCCATTATTCTGCACATTTGTATTCAACCGAGTTTTAAAGGGGGGAGCAGATGGAAAAAAGATTCACAAACTGACAGCAAACACAACTTAACTTCAAAGTATTTTGTTGGTGTTTCTTTCTCCCCCCAAGTACCAAAGTAAAGCAGCCATGAATGAGCAGCCAATAAACAGAGCCAACATGCTTGTAGGCATGTATAGTCTACTGGTTGACCGGTCATTGTGGTTGTCTCTCACTCTAAAAGAGAAAATTGGACATTGCCCTAAATAGGGATACATACAGCTTTTTCACATATTCATATGTAGTAATCAAATACTGGAGTTTAATTTCATCTGCTTCCAAAACAGTAGTTTTTACTACACTGAAAATCACATCTTTCCTTTTAATGTCGCTTTGTGCATGCAGCTTTACTGCCAAGTGAGCTGAGAAACAGTTCTGTCTCATAATCAATCAATCAATCAATAAATCACTTTTATTAATATAGCGCTTTTAACAATACAGATTGTAGCAAAGCACTGAACATTATCAAATAGGAGAACAGAGTGATGATAATATATAATGACAAGGTTAAACTATTTATTTATCAAATGCAAAGATGGTTTCTGTAGACAAGACGGTGATGATCAGTTGAAATCAGGTGTCCCCAACTAAGCAAGCAAGAGGCGACAGCAGCAAGGAACCAAAGCCCCATCCATAAGAGAATGGGGAAAAAAAAAACCTTGGGAGAACCAGGATTAGTTGGGGCCAGTTCTCCTCTGGCCGGACACCCAGCACCTAATTTCCAGTTCAATTTTAAACACATGTCAGATTGTGTAAAGGATTTATAGTGTCATAAGTATGATTCATTCTATTGAATTTCTTAATCTGGAACTCTCATGCAATTCAAGTAAATATAAGTTAGTTTGGAGAGTTAAATGTAAAATAACCATTAAAACAATGATTAATTGATTTAAATTACTGCATAGTAATTACAGAATGTTTCTGACTGTTGATTTCTACAGTTGTCTAAAGTTTGAGTACCCTTGAAAAAAGTAAAAAGAAACAAACTCTGCAGTGAAAAAAGGTAAATGTGATATTTTTGCAAATATTAATGCAGCTACTATTTATTTACTTGTTTTATTCTAACTTTAGTCCAAATGTAACTTAAATGAATGGATGCAAGTAGTTTAAGGTTTTAGGATGAGGTTGCAAGCAAGGTTTTGTTCCAGGTTAACAGGTTAACACTGTTAGTCCTAATATAAAAGTTTTTTTTTTTATTGCTAAATTTTAACTGCTAAATTCCCACCATGTGAGATTAGTGGAATAAAAAAAACACCCTCAGAGAGCAATCTGTACCTTTCTCACTGATTCTCTATTTTGAGTGTGATTCTGGGGCAAAGAAACTCTAGGCAGAATTAAATTGAGAAATACAGAATGTCAAAAGAGTCTTGCTGTTTTAACAAGTGTCAGAAGGTAACCTCAGGGTGCTGTTGAGTGTGAATCAAATGTTAAGTTGGAATGGTGCAGCCCTCTGTCCATCAGTTTGTCTAATCAGCACTCCAGATGGTAATTGTAATTGCCACAGGCTTTGCTTGTTTCATAGCATTAAAAGTATGTGACAGCATTGATTTCATGTAGCCTCCCTGTTGCTATATATATGCTACTTTTTTTTCCCTGAGAGTACACCTTTTTTATTTTTGACTCTTTGACTCCAATTTCATTTCTCACAGGGGGACAGGTAACCTGTGTTTACAGTTGTTAGTTTTGTTTAATTGGCTTTTTTCACACTTAAACAGCCACACAGATTTAGCCAACTTTGCAGACAAATAGAGATCCTAATAGAATTGATTTCATCAGAACTCTGCATAAAAGTGTGCAGTGTTTGATGCTATAGGAAATAATGGTAACACTTTAGAATACTGTATCTTACTTACTGCATAACTAAGAAGAAGTTACTGTGGAACTAAACAACCCTAACCACCTAAACAGCCCTAACCATCCAACATTCTCATTATTGAAAAACAAATACAATCATCAAGATTCACATGATAGAACATACACACCTAAGGATAACATTTACAGCAATGCTTTGCTTGCAAATAGGTGAAGAGCAATGTTTTGAATAAATACAAAGAAGTGATAGATCTTAGGGACCCGGGCAAACTATTCCAGTCAGAAGGGGCTTTAAATTTAAACGGCCGTCTACCAGTCTCTTTGGAAATGTTTGGCACTATGAAAGATAAGTACTCAGTATGTCTTAATCTATATCTATGTCTATATGGAATTAAATATTCCTTCAGGTAAGGAGCATAAACATGTGTACCAGTAATACTGTCTTCTAGCTTCTGGTGATAATAGGTTCAGTGAGGACATCTCAGGAAAAATCTACAAATATTATTGAAAACAACAGTTAGAGGCTTCAAGTTTGTTTCTGAGGTGTTTTGGTAGACAACATCTGCATAGTCTAATAGAGAAAATATTAACTGTGACACAATTAGCCTAGTAATTTAAGTGAAACAATTAATAGAGCGATACAGTATTTCGTAGGTTACAATTAATCTTCTTCACAACTGAATTAATATGACATCTAAAAGAAAGCTGTGAATCCAGCCAAAAGCCAAGGTATTTAAATTCAGCAACTTGTTCAAGTGGAGTATCATATAGAAATTTGAGTGAAAGATTATTACTTTGGTTCAAGAACCAAAGTAAGCCCAAGACACCTAAGTACTGCGTGAGGAGATTGCTGTCCTTCTGCCCAAGGATGCAATAGAGCCAGAGATGAAGGCAGGATTTTTCAGCCCTTACTTCATTGTGCCAAGGAAAGATGGAGGCCTTCGCCCTATCTTGGACCTGCGAGTTCTGTTCAGAATGTTGACGCAGAAGCGCATCACCAAATGACAGGCACAGTCCGTGGGCCTATGAGGTGGAAGCTTGGTTGCCTTGTCTTTGCTGAAGGCCTCCAGCAGGTCGTGGTATTATTTTGGCAGAAGTTTGTGGAGCTCGGGTTCAGTGTGAAGACCCTTGAGGCAGTGTTGATGGCAGTAACTGGACCAATGGGTGATCTTTCTCTCTTTCCCAGGAGATGGTGGGGTTATGTAGTTCCAGCCAAGGAAGTCAGAGAATGACGGGGGTGTTCGGGGGAGTGAATAGTGAAGATTGTGATGGTTTTTTGATGCAGAGGTCCGATGTGAAGTGATAAGGTCTCTGTGGTTGATGTGACTTGGCGGGAGCCAAGTGGTCAACCATCTAGGGCCGCCACCGCCACACGAGATCCACATGTAATAAGAGGAAAGTCACAATGCTTAGCATAAGATTCATCTATGAAATTCCCCTCAGCCCCTGAGTCTATGAATGCGGTAGTTTCATATACTTGCTCTCTGATCATTAACTTTACAGGTAGGGTAAGAGAATTACTGGAGGAAGTTAAACTCACCCAGGTGGGAGCCTGGCGTGGTGGCCGGGGAAAAGGGAAAAGAGTCCGGGTAAAAACACTAGTACTCCAGGGAAAATGTGTGTTAGCAGTTTGTGTACAAAACCACCCAATAATGATAAAAATCCACCCAGTGTTATTTTTTTGTAATCTGTTTTCCCCTTTCTGAAATCGAGCCGTCTGACTATTGAAGGCAATAACAGCAGTAGTCATTTACTCCTGCCATCTGAGCAGCTGATGATGCAGAGATTAACTTAAACTTATCTACCTAAATGCGTTTAAGTTCACGCGAATCATTCATGATCCAGCCTCACCTACAGAAGCAATCAGTATAATGTGCTAATAAGCAAGATTCAATATGAATGTAACCTCTAGGACTATGAATAAGGCTAAATAAACATCTTCTGAAAGAGTGCCCCTGAAAAGAGGGGCGGGGTCAGTGGAGCTCATGAGGATTTAAAGGGAAAGTACACAGAATAACAAGTGTGTTAACAAGTTAACAAGTGTGACAAAGTGTTATGAAAAGAGTTGTTTTTGACAGTGTAAAAATTGTATTTTTTTACACTACAATAGAAAAATTTTGAAATAAACTATACAGTATTACTAAAGAATCATAGCTTGTGGAAAACTGCCATTATATGCTCCTTTAAAACTCTTCTTAGACATGTTATATAATAATTGCACAAATAAAGAATGCATAATGAACGACATGTCATTATCAACATTTCTTTGCATGTGCAACATTTATTAGTAAACTGGAAATTGAATTTTCACTCAGAATTGCTGTAAAGAATATATAAATCTATATATAAAATATATATAAAATAAATAAATCTGGAATAAAATTTTTCAAGTCACAACAATAACAAACTAAAATAATAAATATAGAATAGACATTTCAGTTAAATACTGGTTTGTTAAAGGGGTTATCCGGTGCCACATGCACTTTTACAAGCTGTTTGGACTGAAATGTGTTGGGAGTGTGTGTACACAACTACCCTACAATGATAAAGACCCACCTAGTTTTCTTGGTTAGTTTCTTAGTAGTTAACTGGTTTCTTACCTCAGACCTGCCCTGAGTGAGCCATCATCAGGCCGAGATGCAGAGACAAGATTCCTAAGCAATTGAGGTGTTTTGTTGTTGAATGTATTAATGAACATAGCAGTAGTCATTTACCCTCGACATCTGAGTGACTGAAGATGTGGAAGATTAATGTTAAGTTTGGTTCTGAAGGGAAACGTCCCCTTGATCAACCGAAATGCGTTTATGTTCACGCGATTCATTCATGATCCAGCTTCACCTACAGAAGCAGTGAGTATAATGTTGTTTAATTAATCTTTGCAAATCGCCTTTCCTAATAATGTGCTAATTAACAAGTTTCACTATGAATATGACTAAAAGCAGATCCTCTGAGAGCGCCCCAGAAAAGCTTGTGAAGATTTAAAGGGGAAGTACACAGAACAGAGTGATTTTAAAAGAGCTGTTTTTGACGAGGTACAACGGGCAATACAAACTTTCCATTAAGACCCTAAAAAATCATATAAGCTTGTGGAAAATTGGCTTTGTTTGACTCCTTAATCTCGCATTTAATTTTACTTCCGAACTGCTATTTTCAGACCCCCAAAACTTGTCATGTAAATGTGCACATATTAGGTTTTCTATTTTTAGTTTAAAAAAAACGTCATTTAAACATCCCCTATATTGAACAAAACATCTTTCTATAAATAACAACAAATTTCTTCTATCTGTGTGAAAGGAGAAAAAATGGTCACAACACGACTGTTTCCATACAAACACCTGCAATAACTATAGCAAAGATTTGAAGTGAACACGCTCTAAAGATTGCTTCTTTTTTATGTTGTCATTGTCTTCAGTGTAATTTGTTAAATTAGATTTGCTTAAATCTATGGTAGGCTACTGTAGTAGGCTTTGTGGGCAAGGTCACAATTTCTGGCCCTTTTTTTTGCTATACCTTGGGACACAGCTGTCACATTATAGAACTGTGTTAACTTTTTTTTTCCCCGCCACAAAAGCAGCACTGTGTGAAATGAACACATGGAGGTAACCACAGCCAAGACAGAAGCCCCAGGAAACCAAAGAAAATTCCACTGTCAGGCTTTTGTTGGATGGAAGACTGGAATTCTCATTTAGATGTTCACAGCTCAGAAAGTCAGCTGCCTTTAAAGAGACTGCCTGGATACAAAGGGATAAGGTGTACAGAAAAGTGTAAATGGGATTTCTATTTTTTTTCCATTGGGGTTGAAGACCTATGAGCAACTCAAAGACCAGCATTTTTAAGTATTTTTAAAGATACAAATGTAAAAGTATGCTATAATTTAATAATCAATTTGACACATTCATCCTGATTTTTATTTTTTTTGACTATTTTGTCTTCCGTAAAGGAAAATTTCCATTTGCTCGAAAGCCTCCATTCAATGTAGTAGCAATGAAAACAATACAAATAGATCTTCTCTATTGCAGTCATTTTATTGATCTTCAAAGCATTGTGTACGATATATATCCTCTCTTTATCTTGTTACTGATTCTGTCTCTATTCCCATCTCAGATCTCTTTTGACAGTCTGGTCTAAAACACTATTACAGTGCCTTGATCAATAATAATGATGAACAAAAAAGATCCATGATCACTACATATAAAGCAAATTCTATAGCATAGTTTGCCTAAATTGATCTGGCTTATTTCTGATCAAATGTCTTCTTTGCTAGCATTTGTTTATCTAGGCTGCAGCAGATTATGACATTTCACAGCTGATAGAAAACAAGACTTTGTGAAAACAGAGAAGACGGTACATCAACACTGAACAACAGCCAATAATCCCTCTTTCAGATTTTTCTCTAACCTCTATAGCTGAGGAAATAAATATTTACTGAATGTCTCATTGGTCTAAGAGAGCACAGACACCTACAAAAAAACCCAAAAACAAATCCAACTGGACCATTTGTGGTATTTATTTTAACACACAGTGAAGTGTTATTTTTAGTTTTTTTCTTTTTAGATATTTTCTTTAGGTATTTTGTCGTACCTAACCCCACCCCTATCCACTTCTCAACAATATAAAATTGGTAAAAGGCAAATATGTGTATTTATTGCTCAAATTGTCCAGAAAAGCTGTATAAAATCACAAATTTTGACGCATTTCAAGTCTTCTGAAGTCACACAATATGCAAAAAAAAAAAAGTTTTAATTACTGAAAAAGATACCGCTCCAGTAGATATGTGGTCATATCTTATTCAAAAGATACTGCCAGATATTAGCATGATGCAATCGGTCACAAGGCACACAAAGCCTATGGCATTTTGCTTTGTAAGACTTGGAATATGAATACATTTAATAAATAAATAAATTCTGGCTATAGCTGTAGCTGAATCTGCCTTATATAACCTATGTTTTAACAAATCGTTATGTTTAGAGATATGTTCAAAAATGTATAAATACTGTATTGTAAATAAAATTGATGTGATTTTGAGATGTTTTTGTGTACAAAAAGTATTCATAAAATACAGATTGAACCACTGATGTACTATGAACTATTCTGATGATGACAAAACATCGCTCGAACCATGACGAACCATGTTTTGGGTGGCAGCGTTCAAAACTTATTCAAATAAATCACATTAACAAAGCAACTGCAGTAAAGTTTGTTTTAATTTAACCCAACCGGCCAAGTGTAAACAGGTCCACTTAAGATCCATGTGCCATCATTTGATTAGTTATGCCTGTCAATAGATCCAACCTGTGATTGGCACAAGCAGTTACTGTGTGATTAACAACCACACTGCTCTGTTTGTTCACCTTGATTTCTGCCTATCTTTGGCCTTAATTGAAATGAGACATGTGCAGCCGAGCTAAATACACATCAGATTGTTTTCCCCCTTAGCATCTCTTATTCATTAGAAATCATTTAATTGCACCCCAGAGTTTCACGAAGCACAGAGTGAACTATCTGCCTTCAACCGACAACGTATTGCCTCAGCCAGCCTTTGTCTAATCGGCAAGTAAAACCCATTATGTGTATACGTCGAGTTCCCTTTCAGTCGGTCACTGTGACGTCATGTCGGTGACCGACGAATAGGAATCTTGCTTTGAGATGCCAAAACAACTCTGCGTGTATGCAAAAACGCCAATGAATTTCAATGGCATACGCTGATTAGGATCAGCTGAACCCAGTGGCGGCGCGAGTATAAGTAGGTCAGCAGATCTAGCATTCATTAGGTCTCCGCTGAGGAGCCGAGCCGTTGAAGGTAGACTCTACACATGGACCAGTACCGCACTATAAGTAACTGGACACTGGGATGTCCAATGAAGGACGTGCGGTAACACTCAGGGGCTCCCAGCCCTCTAGCGGTTCTCAAGGATACATCGCCTCGAGGGCCTAGCGTCAGATGCTCCGCAACATCCGACTGCCGAGGGGATCGGAGGCCTCCCAGTGTCAACTGATAAGGATTCCTGGAGAAATACCAAGCCGACCGAACAGGCACGCTATCTGAGCCTCTTGAGTCCAATTCCATCCAGAGAAAAGAGATCCTCTGCACCGGACAGAGTTTGCTCTTCTCCCAGTTGACCTGAAGACTCAACAGGCTGAGGTGTTGTAACACCAAGTCCCTGTGTTCACACAACTGAGCTCTGGACTGTGCTAGTATTAGCCAATTGTCAAGGTAGTTGAGAATATGAACCCCTTTCTCCTTCAAAGGAGTCAGGGCTGCCTTGGCCACTTTTGTGAACACACGGGGTGACAGGGAGAGCCCGAAGGGCAGGAAACCAATCCTGGGGACAGATGCATTCGAAAATGCGTTTCGGCGTCAACATCTTGAACGGAAGCCTGCTGAAGAGCTTGATTCAAGACTCGCAGATCCAGGATCGGTCGTAACCCACCACCTTTCTTGGGCACTATGAAGTATGGGCTGTAAAACCCTGTCTTCATATCGGTTGGAGGGACTGGTTCTATTGCTCTCTTCATCAAGAGTAGCAATCTTTGCACGCAGGACAGGGGCATTGTCTGCATTCACCGTCATGAAGCGAACAAACCCTTGAACCTGGGAGGTTGCCGGGCAAACTGTATCGGATAACCGAGCCAAATGGTCCGGATGAGCCATCGAGACGGTCTGAGCCCTATCCAGGCATCTAAGAACCGAGCAAGAGGCACCATCGAGACCACCTGGGTGCCGGAGGTGGGGCAGCGTGGGTGCCCCACCCAGTCCAAGCGTCTCTGAGACGGTTCGGAGGGAGGTCTGCATGTTTATATGTGTGCAAGTTACCTGCGTTCTGGCAGAAGTGAGGCCGGAAGTCCGTTGATTCGTCCTCCACAAGCTCTGACTGTTGGATGAAATGAGAGGAGAGTGAGTGTGTAACAAAAGCTCTTTTACAGGCCTGTCCACAACACTTCATCCCCTCAGGGAAGAAAATTGCTCTTTTGACAAGGTTTTGGGTACCACTAGCCCTGAGACTAGCGGCTGTCTGCGAGCAGACAAAGAGATCTCCATCTAGTGGTGTTACCATTTCCTGAAGAGCAACTCCTTCCATCCCTAGGCTGCCTGTCCTAGGGCCTCTTGCATTTCCTCTTGCCACCAGGTCCTGCAGGGGTTTGGACAGGCTGGGCGGGACCCCCACTGCCTGCTCCTCGACGCGACCGACGGGACTGCTGCTGCTGCTGCTGGGGCTGCGGAGGAGAGGGGACGGCTGCCAGAGGGCGCCCTCGGCGACGGGCAGGCTGAGTTCAGTCTGCTTCTGGGCTGAGCTGGTGCCTGCGGTGTGCGGGTGGAGGAAGCAGCTGGACGCCGTGGCAAGATGTGACGGATCGCCTCAGTCTGCTTCTGGGTGGCGGAGAACTGCTGGGCGAAAGTCTCCACCGCATTGCCGAAGAGGCCGGTCTGCGACATGGGAGCATTCAAGAACCTAATCTTGTCTGCATCATGCATGTCAGCAAGACACAGCCACAGATGGCACTGTTGGACCACCGTAGTGGACATCGCACGACCCAGGGCGCACACCGTAACCTGAGCCTTGTCCGCAACTCTGAGATGGTCATCTTGGTCACAGGAGGAACATGAACCATCCACGAACGCCACTCTAGCATGCTCGATGCCCAGGCATGTTAGACAGTGTTCGTGACTGTCCGCCGGCGCCAGGTAATGGCCACATCCAACAACGCACGTATGGTATGACATCCCGAAGGAAGCGTCTTTGAAAAGACGTACCACCCATGAGTACTCTTTTAGCTTTTGCTCTTTTTGTGAAAGGCTGAAGCCAACAGGGAAGATGGTCGCTCGGTAAACAATGC
>JAUMHI010000043.1:17260335-17278214 GCA_032359435.1 Enteromius unitaeniatus
TGAAATTCATTGGCGTGTTTGCATACACGCAGAGTTGTTTTGGCATCTCGAAGCGAGATTCCTATTCGTCGGTCACCTACTTGACGTCTCCATTCCCTTCTTCGGGGAACGAGGGTTACAATACATAACTGAGGCGTTACACATCTAAACAAACATATGAAACAAAATACTGTTCCCACACTGTCTCTGCGCAATTAATTTCATAATGTGTGCTTCATGGGGCATTTCACCCTTTCACATGAGCAGCTTGAGAATAAGAGCTGGGTGTTTTGCTTCTGGCAGCAATAATCTGAGCTTGCATACTGCAGATCACACTGATCTGTGGAACAGAGCTCATTTGCAGCCTCTCTCGGTTTGCTGCATTTGACTTACTGAAAGGCTAATTCCTGATGCATGCTTATTTATTGTATGCCAAACAGTGCTAGGATGTGTACCCTATACCCGGTAAAGGCTTTTACCACCTGCATGCAGGTTAGAATTTAGAACAAACAAAAAAATCTGCCAATAGGGTTAGCAAAATGATCTTTTTTTCAAACAGAAAACACATTTTTTTTGCTTACCCCATTGGCAGATTATTTAGCTTTTTTTCCAAGCCAAATTTATGAAAATGAGACTAGAAGAGTCTAGAAAAGTCAAATCAAAAGAAAAACATTTATTTTATTATACTTGCCAGTGGAGTTTATCTTAGAGAGAAAAATAAAATATCATTTTGGAAGCAGTCATTATTTTGCTATTCTGTTAAACGTCTCGGTTACGTATGCAACCCTCATTCCCTGAAGAAGGGAATGGAGATATCATCTTGGATATGAACAACGAATTGGGATCTTGCTTTGAGAGACCAATCCACTTTGAGTGTATTAAGACACACCAATCAACATTGGCATGTACTTATTATGTCCAGCTGCAGCTGATCACAACGCGAGTATAAAAGAGCAGCTGATGCAGCACATATTCACGCTTTCGCTGAGGAGTTGAGCCGGTGAACCGGCCGTTCAGCGGTGGTGCAGCACCATTGGCGATGCAACAGGATATGACATGACGTCTCTGTTCCCTTCTTCAGGGTATGAGGGTTACATACTTAACCAAGATGTTCCCTTTCAGTCCGTCACTCAGAGTCACGTCGGATATGACCAACAAATTAGGATCCCTACGGACTCCTGCGGGAGTCTTCCAAGGAGGAAACACAGGCTCTAGGTCTTAACCGTGGAATACACACATGGAGTCCTTTCAAGTACTCCATATGGACCTCAGTCCTCTACCGGTTCTCAAGGATTCATCGAGTGCTGCTCCGCCACAACCCGTTTTAGGTGAAAACACTGGAGGATACCAGTTCAACATGAAGGCTTTAGAATCTAGGGAACATGTTAGGGGTCACCCAGCCCACAGCTCTACAAATATCTGCCAGCGAGGCACCACGTGCCAGTGCCTAGGGCGATGCCACACTCCTTGTTGAGGGGTCAGGGCGCACACTGTGCTTGGTAGGCCAGGGTGATGGCGTCTACTATCCAGTGGGCCATCCTCTGCCTGATGATGGCATTCCCCTTCTGCTGGCCTCCATGACAGACAAAGAGCTGGTCTGATGTCCTGAAGCTTTGTGTCCGGTCAACGTAGCATCTTAGTGCTCGAACGGGACAGAACAAAGCTAGGGCTGGGTCTGCCTCCTCCGAGGTTCAGCTCTTGGAGGTTCACCACCTGGTCTCTAAATGGAGTAGTAGGAACCTTGGGCACATAGCCAGCCAGCCAGTTTCCAGAGGTCTGGACGCGGGTGCCAAAGGGTGTCCTGTCTCTGAGTCGGCTGCCACGATAGTTCTGGGAACCAGGTCTGGGTGGGCAAATAGGGTGCCACTAACAGGACCTGCTCCTCGTCCTCTCTGCAAGCATGGCCACCAGTTCTGGATCTGTATTCCGCACAGCGTAACACCCAGTGGATGACGCGTTGGCCAGAATTTCACTTCCAGAACCTTCTTACTCACCTTCTGCTGCAGCAATTGACATCCGATTGTCTGGGGGAGTGCCAAAGGAAACAGCTGGTACCCCCTGTGGAGGTCCAGACTGTCCCTGAGGCAGATCCACTGGCTGCGGAGCGCCGGTGGAAGGAGGAGCCCTCAAAGGGGAATTCCTCTCCATCACCATAAGACCAGTCTGCCCCCCGCCAGAAGTAGTGCTTGCCCAGCTGTCTCTCGCCAGGGGTAGCCCTAGATCTGGGCAGAGGAACAGGTACCCCGCCCCTTTTCAGGTAGCGGAGTCTGGTCAGCAGGGCTGAGTTGATAACCTTCCCACAATAAGAACATGGCTCATCCACGAAAGCCACCTGAGCGTGCATCAAACCCAGGCACGAGAGACAGCGATCATGACCATCACCCGGCGCCAGGTAACGACCGCATCCAGAAATGCACAGGTGGAAGTGAGCTAGTCTTTTAGAAATGCTCTTTTAGTTGGCTGAGGCTCACAGGGGAGATAGCCACTTGCACACAACAGGGTGGTAGTGCAACTTGATGTGGTAACCCACTCAGGAACGACCACCGCTTATGACACCGTCACACCAGCCACTAATCCTCAAAGGAGAGGGAGCTGAACTTTGTGTACGCTCGGCTCCG
This sequence comes from Enteromius unitaeniatus, assembly GCA_032359435.1. Taxonomy (NCBI): domain Eukaryota; kingdom Metazoa; phylum Chordata; class Actinopteri; order Cypriniformes; family Cyprinidae; genus Enteromius; species Enteromius unitaeniatus. The sequence goes on from JAUMHI010000043.1 coordinate 17,262,933, forward strand.
AAGCGAAAAGCTGAATATGCTGAATATAACTTTAGAACTCTACCATCCTCACTCCGTTCTGTTAACAATATCTCAGATTTGAAATCCTTACTTAAAACTCATCTGTTTGCTGAATGTTACACCTCTGAGTCATTACACTGACCTCTCTGTCTAATCTACTTGTCTTTTGAATGTGTCTCTCATGTCTTATTTTGTACTTCCAGATTGTTATACTTGACTTCTTGTATGTTTTTTTTTTTTGCGCTGCACCAGCTGCTCATTTATACTCATGCTGTGATCAGCTGCAGCTGGATGCATTCAGCACATGCCAATGTTCATTGGCATGTATTAATACACTCAAAGTGAGATCCCAATTCATTGGTCATAGCCGACGTGACTCGGAGTGACCGACTGAATGGGAACAGAAATTATACATTGCAACTTTAAAATGCACACAAAGTACAAAATGTCAGGGGGCCTGGCTCCACTAGAGCTCCACCCTCAGCTCCACCCTCAGCAAACTTCCATATTTATCACAATATGACTTCAAAAGATTTAAAGGCAAATCAAGATTTTAAATGACCATATCAACAAAAAGTTCAAAAAATTAAATATTAAAATGTTTACCAACTTTTTTTTTTTTCCCTTTTCCTTTTCCTTTTGCTAGTAACCTGACTAAGCAGCTATAGTATCTTAGTAAATATTAAAGATAAACAAAACAGCTTTCCATCTTTGTAAAATTACAGTCAAACCACCGGCAACATTTGCTGGCATTTTTCCCAGAACCCCAATTAGTATTTTCTCTGTACAGTGTTCTCGTAAGAAAGCTGCATATGGTAGTAGCTGATTAAGGGCAGGGTGATTGCTCCTCTATGGAAAATGTTTTCCTCAAATGTTGAAAAATAAGGTGTTCCTCTTCAGGAACTCGAGCTGCGTCAAACGAGACACTATGGGGAATGCCTCGAGCGTGATGTCTCTGAATAGTATGTGTAATCAGTCCAATGGATGGGCGAGACGTCATAGACAGATGACGTCATTGGACCACCCTCACCTGACACACTTTGAAGAAACGCTCAAAAGAAATGACTGGGGTTAAGACTGGATGCCAAGACAAGTGTCCTTTCTCCAGCACAGAGAACCTCTTATCTTGGTGTGATGTGGGATTTGACCACGATGCAGGCTCATATGATACCTGCTCAGATCGAGTCAATCCTCACTGCAGTCGTAAGAGAGAGAGAAGGTTGGTCGCTCACTGTCAAGCAGTTTCAGAGACTGCTGGGTCTGATGGCAGCTGAATCCAACAGTGTAACGCTTGGCCTGCTATACATGAGACCCCTACAGTGGTGGCTCAGGAACAAAGGTGTTTCCCTGAGGGAAAATCCCCTCCACATGAAAAATGTGTCACGCCGAGGGAACCTTGGTTCCTGCATCAGGCCCGGTGCTGGGTGCTCCTTGTCACTTCGTATGTTAGCGACAGATGTGTCCCTTACTGGTTAAGGAGCAGTCATGAGTGGTCGCTCAGTCCGTTGTCTGTGGAGTGGTGAATCTCACATGGCACATAAACTGCCTCAAAATGCTGGCTGTGTTTCGTTCACACTTCCTCCCAGACATAAGGGATCAATATGTGTTGGTGCGCACTGACATCACATCAACCACCAAGAAGGTTTTGTTGTATTTTTAATATAAAAAAAAGAATAGTAAAGGAAATGAGAACAGAATTAACAACACTTAATTACTATATTTTTTAATGTAAAATAATAATCTGTAGCCTAACAAACACCAATTTTTGGGCAAACACTACACAAACAAAACAAATGATTGTAAAACAAATAAATAAACAACAATTTTCCTGTAAAGGAATGGACAGTGGTTACAGTCAGGACATGCAGGTAGGCTGCAAGAGGACAGTTTATAACTGCAGCTTTAACCAAAAAAGTTGCAAAATGCAGCTAAACAATCAGCTTTGGCTAATGTTTGTTTTATTAGAACACATTCAGATAAATTAGTTAACTGTGTTCGGGATCAAAACTAGCAAAAGTTTGTACAATACGTGCACTAAATAAAGTGAATGTATTTCATCACTACAAATTCAATTTTAAGTAAGTTCTGATTTATATCCTAATTTCCCTGTTATATTATCTCTTTTATTTCTTAATAAGCATAGTTTTTTTATTATCCATTTATTTGTATCTGCACTACTGTTGTTACAAATAGGGATTACACGAGGCGTGCAAGTTCAAATGCAACAGTAATTTATTAAAAGGCTCAAAGTCAGGATCACAACAGTCAATCGTCGGCAGAAACAGTAGATGAGGCACAAGCAGAGACAGAGTCGTAAACAAGCAAAAGGTCGAAATACCGCTAAACAGGGTCCTTGGGGAGAGACAGAGGGAAAGTCCGGGTCCAGGCAGAAATCATCAACAGATAATCCAATAGAACATTGAAATACAAAGAACATGAATGAATGCAACACGAACAACGAACTGTACAAACAAGCAGACACTTCCGGGTTTTATACACAGAAATCTAGGTCAGTGGGTGGCGACAAACAATGAAGTACCTAGACAACCAACAAGTGGGCGGAGATGTGAGTTCATTGATGAGAGTGAATGAAAACAGACATAAAACACAGATAGTCTTCTGGGTGCTGGAGTGTCATCCAGTGGCCTGAGCTGGCACCTCCAGCAGACCATGACAACTGTAAAGGAATTTTTAGTGTTTAAAATGTAGAGAAAAAAATACTCTAAATATTTATATGATTATTTTTAATGTAACCAAAATGTGTGTTCATTAAATTATTAACATTATTATAACATACTAATTTGGAGAGCCCTTATGTAATGTTTGTGTTGTTATTTTGGAAGACTGCTAACATAAGTAGTAATAAATGTTTACTTATGTAAGATTTTTTATTTTAAAAGACATGCATGAAAGCCGTTCTTCTGTCAAACACAGTTTAATAAGTAAAAACAAACTGCCCCAATTCAGTGTCTGCGGTCAGATGTGATCTATTGTTATTGTCTAACTATGTATATATATATAGTGGGTCCCAAGGCCAAACCAGCTGAAAAAAACTGCTTCAGATTGTACCGTTCTCTCCGCCATCGTCACTCTATGAAGTGCGAGCTTTCGTGTTGTGTGCGCACAAGCTCTTTAATTGAACCTATGTGCGGAGCAGATTGACATTTCGCATGTGAGATTGTGTGTGTTTTGAGGGCCCCCATTGTACTGCAGGACTTCAGTCAGTCAAGCCAGGCCAGAGGAAGCTATTGTGAATGCCATACTGCTTATGAGTTCTCTGGTCTCCCAGCACTGCAAGGCTCATTCAACTAGGAGTGTGGCGGCTCTTCTGTTCCCTCGCCCTAGCTGTGCTAGTACACACACTAGGCAGGGATTTGCAAGTCTGGGGGCGTGGGCATTTCTCCATGTGCTTTTATGCTTCCTGTACGGTGGCCGAGAGAGCTCAGAGCGGTTTGACAATGCAGGCACTGCAAATTCTCGCAACACAACCAAAGACAGAAACACACTGCAAACACACAGATGCCCCACAAACACAGAAACGCACTGCAAACTCACGAATTAGCTACAAACACAGAAACTTGCTGCAAATTGCACGGACCACGACAAAAATATTTTAGGGGGACCTCAAAAAGTGACGAACCCATCTAGCTAACAAAGCATTACAATAGCTTTCCACAGTTAAGTGTGACTCGTCAGATTCGTCTAATATCCAAAAGACCAATGAATCGTATGATTCATTGAAAAAAAAAAAAACTCAACTTTTAGTTCGGTGACAATACCTCTGCTCTGATTAAATAATATATAATAAAAAAATAATCAGGTCCCAGATAGGTTTGTCACTTTTTGAGGTCCCCCTGAAACATTTCCGATGCGGTCCGTGCTATTTGCAGCTCGTTTCTGTGTTTGCAGCGTGTTTCTGTGTTTAGTTGCATTGCGAGAATTTGCAGCACCTGTGTTGTCAAACTGATGAAGATGTTTTCTTAATTTGTTGTTGTTTTTTCTGTTTGCATGTGTTTTCTTAAGTTTGCAGCGCGTTGAGCTCTCTCGGCCACCATTTTCCTGGCCAATGACATCTCGCCCATCCATTGGACTGATTACACATACTATTCAGAGTTTTACGCTGGAGGCATACCCCATAGCGTCTTGTTTGATGCCGTGTCTCGTTCCTTCGAGGAACTAGGGTTACATACGTAACGTGAGATGTTTGCTTTTAATTTTGTCAGTATCAAAGAAGCACGTTTTAAAAGCACTTATGACAACACATAACCAATAATGTCTTGGCATTCATTAGTTTGACCTATATGACCATTCTCTTAAACGTACTGAAGCTTAAATGAAATAGCCTTTGGGTCAATTATTGGACATCATGCTACTATAGTTGACCTCTGACTGGAACTGCATGTCCAGTTGATGTTAACTGGTAGATATCAACTAAAAAGCTCATCAACCAATTAAAAGGAAGGAATCGGTAATAGCAAGACTTTAAATGATGTTTAAAAAGGGATGCTGCACAATGTATTTTGTATCAGTCAACGGATGTTACAGCAAATCCAATTACATTTTCCAGGAATACAAATACACAAATGCAGTTTTTAGACTATGAGTTCCAATACTTTCTGGTATTTGCAGATACCAAAAGCTGTATTTTTAGCAATGCTGTCATCTTCAAGTAGAATGGAACTAATGATTTGGTGATCCATACACTATACCATACAAAAGTTTGGAGTTTTAAGGTTTTTGAAAGAAGTCTCTTATCACAAGTCACAAGGGCTGCATTTAGTAACATATTCATTTAAATAATACAGTAAAAAAAAAAGTAATATTGAGAATTACTAATGCAGTTTAAAAATAACTTTAAATATTGAAATATTTTTAAATGTAATGCATCCCTGTGATAGCAAAGCTGAATTTTCAGCACACATTACTCCAGTTTTCAGTGTCACATGATTCTTCAGAAATAAAAATCTTTTGTAAACAGTAAACAGAGCTGCCTTTAATTACCTAGACCCAAATACTGCATTGCAGTACATATAGAGATGCCACTGCTTTATCATGCAAACCTGGAGAAACCATCATGTCAATCAAGGAGCTGAAACTTAATTACAGTTCTTTTTGTTAAATTAGAAGTTTGAGGGCACCTACATTAAATATTATGCAGTTGTGACAAGCTTTATGAATATTCATACACTTTCCAGCCTAAGACTGCTGTGAGGGCAGGTGGTGACTAACAGTGACATATGGAATGAAAAACACAAACAACTGTGCACACCGCAAACCTGATGGAGGAACATGCAGCGCATCGAACCATGTGCACAGAGCATAATCTGAAATTTTGGCCAACAGGTGCACTTGTCGACCAAGATGCATGTTCGATTTGTGATTATTAGTATAATTCTGGCCCTGGGTAGCAGCGCAGTCAGCACGCGTGTGCCTAGAATCACTGACTCCATTACAGCATGAGCAGAAAATGTCAGAGCAAACTCTGTACAGGGGGTTCGAAGCTTTTCAAAGACATTCAGAGAGACGTTTTCTCATGCCAATCAATGAGAGGGGTTGTTGAGAGAGGAGGAAGAAAAATGGTGGAAATTTAATTGCAGTGCTCACTGTAAGATGCATTTAGGCTCTGACCAAATATATTAAGACTGATCATTTGAAATTGCATTGCTGCATCAAACACAGTTTGCCTCTACAGCCACACTAATGCCTGGCCTACTGACAATGTTCATATGTGTGCCATTCTAAAATTAGTAGGTAATAAGAATGTAAAATTTACCAAACAATTCATAATGAGGAATCAGCAGAGATTAAAGGTTCTGCTGCATTAGCACGGAGTAAAGATATCATATTTCTAGCATGAACAGTTTATGTCATGTAAATATGATCCTATTCTTTAATCCAGCCAAACTGTCTGACCCATAGATCCCTTGAGTTACACTTGATCTAATGGATAATCAGTGCAATTGATAACAATGCACTTGGGACAGCTTTTTTCCTCTGTTGCCATCTGTGGTTGCTACAGAACCAGTTGCTGAGCTGGCAGGTTGAGGCATGTGATTTCTCCAGCGTTTTTTTTTTTTTTTTTACCCTGATGGGCATCATTATGCATGACTGATCTCTACCATCAGCGTCAGCGAGAAATAATATAGGGCACACGGAGTTACCAAATTTATTTTGCTTTGCTCTAACTTGCTTCATCGCATATAAACAAAACATATAAACCTATGTAACAACCATGGGCATGGTTTAAGATCTAAACTTGAGGGCCAAATCAAGCCTTTTAAACATGTTTCACACTCACACACTCTGTGTACCATATTAAAGTGATTTTACTAGCAAGAAAAGCAAATATATTATTGCAAATTACTTGCAAGGGTGCTAAATAAAATGTTGTCAATGCAATAAAGTAGGCTTGTATTAAACTATTCAAGGCATGACATCTGTTGAGTGTGTTAAGTTTAACATTTAACATTTAACATTTTTTATTTAGTCAATTTTACTGAAAGTAGACATTTAGGCAGTTTATATAGTAAAGTTTATGTTTGGGTCTGTGTAAATTAAATACCAGTTGGATGTAAACAGCCCTCGTCCTGATATAAAATGTATACAACTAAACGTTTAAATCCAGTGAATCCACTGAACATAAATTTATACCACAAAACAGGAAAACATTTGTTACATTACTTTCTGATGGAGATGTTAGAAAGTTTAATATATTATAATTTTATTTATTAATGCATTTACAAAATAGCAATGTAAAATGAATTAAAATACCTACTTTATATTTAGATTTAGTTCTCTGTTGAAAATATCATATAACACACATATTGTCACGCCCAGCTGGAGCTATCAACTAAAGACTATGTGTAATACTCCAGCTTTCTACTGTATGTACTCTGTGTTTTGTGTCTGTTTTCATGCACAGACTTCATTCCCCAGAATGCACCTCTCCCCACAGCTGTTTCTAGTTTGTTCATCATTCAATCAGTCCCACCTGTATAAATACCAGTCTGTTTGTTTGTCTAGTTACGGATCATTGTCTTTCTTTTATGGTGTCAGTGGTTTCCATCAACCCAGTGTTTTTTCTCATGTTTCATTCTCCGTGTTTCTTGCTGTTTGGATTACTGCCTTTGCCTCGCCCCACAGACTCTGTTTACCCTGGTATTTCGACCCTTTGCTCTGTTTATCGTTTACTCTTCTGCCTCAGCCTTCAAATGCTGTTTGCCGGTCCTGACGTTTGCATGACCCTGAGCTGGAATAAATTCCCTTTGCACTTGAACTTGCATGCTTCACAAACTCTCTTATATGTCACACATATCACACACACACACACACACATACATTAGTATTTCGGGCACTTGGAGGCTATACATCCATGACAAAGTGCATAACATTGATATTAAAGGTCAAACAAAGCACAATTTCATATTCCATATATATACTGTATATGTATGTAATACTATGCATTTAATTCCACAGTTTTAGTTCCTAAAACTTATGGTAGGACAAATTTGCTTACATTTTTCAGGGAACTAAACGGTTTTTTAAAAAAGCTAATTAAAAAAGGTAATTACTAATTAGATCTTTACAGTGTCAATAATAATAAAACAAACAAAAATCGCTAACCTGCTTCAAATCTTTCAGAGTGGCCTAGATTACGAAGCTAACGCACTGAGTTGAGTTCTGCAGGTATGGATGTTGTGAAGCTGATAAAACCATTTAGCACATGTTTTATTCACTCTGTCATGTAAATAATAAATTAGCTGTTTCTGAAGCACCACTCAACTCTGATTTCTGTTTATTTATTGATGGTGACAAACATTACACATTAAATAAGACTCAAAGAAAACATTTTAGAATGACAAGCTGGAGTGGCCCTGTTCAGAGAGGAAGAAAGGAATTTGATCAAGAGACTTTAATAAGCTGTAGAGTAAATGTGGCCTTGCCTCCTCTTTAAAGGCATTGACTATCTGCAAATAATTCATAACATATGCAACTGTATATATGTATCACAGAGATAAAATTATTCATTGGATACAATGTGTTTTAGACAAAGCTATGAAACTCTCTATGTGCAAGTCACCCTTCACAGCAGGACTCATTTAATCACACTCTTGGTGATGTAAAAGGCAAAAAGCTCATTAATAAGGAAAGAAGTTAGACACAGTCAGTATCATATAACCCTTACAGAGAAAAGGAAACGCTACATATCACTAGCCAATTTTTTCTTTCTGCATTACACATAATGTAAGATAGCAAAAAAGCCAAACTCAGTAGGAAACATATTAAAATCACTAAAATATTGCATCTGCCATTAGACTGTTAGGCTCTCACTGTCTTCCAATATCTCTCTCTATGAAAACACGATATGTAAGGCCCAAATCCAGAGTCATGGGAGCAACAGGCACAGGGCTTTTGGACAGCTTTGGACCCATTTGTTAGGGAAGCATAGGAGATTATCCAGATCAGAGCCCATTTGTTGGGAATCTCTGGGCTTCTCCCAGACTCCGATCCCTCCAGGTCTCAGGCAAAATGTCACTTAATATCTGGCAATGTGGTGATTTGAGAATTTGGACCGTCTTGGCTGTGCTCCATTCAGGAGATTGGTTTGCTGGCTCGACAGACCGGCACCAAACCAACAATGACATTTTTCTCAGTGCTTCACGCAAACTGTGGGGCCTTTCATATGGCCCTATGCAGTCCTGATCAAACACATAATTGCATATTTGGGTTGACTCTCTGCACTGAAATAAACCATCATTATAGTCATAACATTTTCAAATTTGGCTGACATTTTTATCCAAAGCAACTGACTTCTTGTGGTATACCTCCATATCCATATACATATGCTTCCAGGGTGCATTTATCCAGTAATGAATTACAATAAGCTGTCATTACTACTAAATATTACTACAATACTATTTATTTATTTATTTCAGTACAGTTTTATTTAGTACAATTTAACTGACAAAACGTGGCAAAATCTTCATTACCACACAAATCTTTTTTTTATCCTAAAATGTGAGCTACAGTGAGACAGCTACAGTGGAAGAGAAAGGAACAAATGTTAAAATAAGAGACTGTCCTCCAACAAAAAATCACCCTATTTGTCGTTTGAGTCACATAGGAGATAAAACAGTATAAAATATCAATATGCAAATGTACTGTTGCCGATAGGGGTGCAAGTGTAGCATACGCTCTAAGTCATATTTCGCTGCTAAGTACAAACAACCTATATGGGCTGTTGGTTGGAGGACAGGATATAACATATACATAGTATAAGGATTAGGCATAGATCAGAGTTCTCCGACCCTGCTCCTTTGTCTTAAACTCTAATTTAGCTGCTTCAGGTGTGTTAGACTGAGCGAAACAGTGCAGGATGCTAGCTCTCCAGGAAAAAGGTTAAAGACACCTGGCATAGATAGACAATATGTGCATTCACAGGTTTTTTGGTGTGAATAAAACAACAACACAGGTTTAAAGCTAAAAGATTTCACATGTCTTTAAAATGTCTAATTTTCTTTTTTTTTTTTTTTTTTTAAGTAATACACTAACTAACTATGAACAACTATGATGCCTTTGCTTCACAAATGTTAAAGGGAAAAAAAATTGCTGTAATTTGCTCACCCTCACTTTGTTCCAAACCAGAAAGTAAAGAACCAGAATGAGAAGGAGGAGGAGGAGGTGGAGCTGGAGAAGAATGAAAAGGAGAAGAAGCAGAAAAGGAAGACGCAGAAGGATAAGAAACAGAAGGAGAAGAAGATGAAGAAGCAGAAGGAGAGGAAAAAGCAGAAGCAGAAAAAGAAAGTATGTTTTTGCCATGAGACTAGATAGAAAAGAAGAAAAAGAAGCAGAATGAAAGAAGAAGAAAGAGACGTTTGCCATGTTTGCCACAATATTTCTATTGCTACACAGGAAAGTTAGTCAAACAGCTTACGACAAAATGAGCATGTTGGGGTTAACTATCTTTTAAAAAAAAATATGTTGAAAATGATAGCTGTTATCTGAAGCAGTTTGGAATTTAATGTTACACACACACACAAAGGCTGCAACAGTTCTCCCAAATACTCAGAAAGTGTTTCTCTCAGCATGTAGACACAATTAAACTATGCACCACCATAACACACATACACAAACAACGAGAGACAGGATATTCCTCTCCACATGTGTACGAGTGTTAATCTTTAATTGTGTGCCATTGTGGGCGTCCTTTAAACAAATACTCTCTGCGATGGAGAACAACATAATTGTACTATTATCTGTCTGAGGGGAAATTGCTATCAGCCCAGCATGTCCTACCTTCTCTTTGCCTTGTCTAATGGGAGCACAGAGTGATCTTCCTTTCTCCAAGACAGTGCCTTTGATAGAGTGATAGCAGCAGAGCACTTTCTCCAAACACAGTCTGTTTTCATTAAATTGCTAATCTAAAATCAATCAAGCAAAACAGATTTACTGGCCAAGAGGCTTTTCCTCTTTTTGCATCATCTATCGAACCCTACAACCTCACTCAATCACATTCTTTCAGTAACGGGAAAGAGTAAAAAGAAAAAGAGTCCACAACGTACAATAAATTGTCATTTCCGGTATCTCGCCGCATTTAGGCTATAGTACTCATAACATTAAGTGCAGATCACCCGAGTATGCTACTTAATGTGTGTTTCTAAGTCACCTATACCTATAACCTTTCAATGCCCCACTCTCTCTTTTCTCCCTGGGAGAGGATGAGTGATACATGCCAAAAGGTATTCATTATATTGCTGCCATTCTGCTGACGGGCTGCTGGAGTATAGCCAGACCCAGAATCAACGCATGTCTTTTAAGAAGCATATTTGACTAAAATCATTTAAAAATAAATCTGACATTCTCTGCTCTGCCCATGTCCTCTGATAAGGAAAGCACTTCAGTTCAGTGGCATTTATAAAATATTTACCTAAAAGCAGAGGTCTGGTGCATTTTGCTGGATAATGTGAATTGACTTTTGACTATTTGTAGCAGGGTTAGGTTTAGAGGACAAACAAAATTAAAGTATTAAGTCTCAATATTAAAAATCCATTAAGTAAGACTTTTGCCTCAATAAACTACTAATTTGCTGCTTATTAATAGTTAGCAAGGTAGTTGTTAAGTTTAGGTATTGGGTTGATTAGTGAAGCATGTCAATAGTGAGATATATAAAAGTGTTACCAACTTTTATATATTTGTTTGTCTGTCATTTTTGGAGCTTGCTGGTATCCCTAAATGTGTCATCTGAATGTTCATTATCTTCTTTTGTGTTTCACAAAAGAGAAATAAAAAAACACGAAACATGAGATTTTGTGATTTAGCCATCCCTTTTCAGAACACCAGGGTTGTGCAAAATCAAGAACTGAATTGGGTACCTTTCTGTTTATGCATTTTTATTTTTAACTGAATTGTCCACATCTGATAGGAAGTTAGACTGTAATGACACAAACAAGAAATGTGTTTACATCTCATGTAAAACATACTCTAAAAGTGTGCTTTTTGTATATTAAAAATTTTATTAATCTTCCAATGAGTTACTTGCCATTTCTCTGTAATGATATATAATTTACTAAAATGTTTGAATACTGTACAGTATATTGTTTTACCACCATTATTTTCAGTGTACAAGACTGTCAATATCTTTTTGTCACACTTTTACTTCCTCTCAAATTTGAATTGCAATTCTACCTCGACTCAAACAGATTTAAAAGACTTTCTGAATGCCATACCAAATGGCATTCTAAACAACCCTGCTGTATACAATACTACAAATATAACCACTACAGTACTTCAGTGCAACTCAATCGTACAGATTATCATCAAAGCAACACATAAATGCATGATTAATGTGAACTGTCAATCAACTTCAGTGAAACCACAAGAGTGCGTGCATGTTTCTTTCGTCCTTCTCAAACATTGTTTTTTGTAAGGTTAAGTGACAGCTATCGACCACGTCTCAGTCATCGCATATGAGTGCTGGCACCGTCCTTCTCTCATCGCCCGCACTCGCCCCTCTCATGACAGCCATCTGCTGTGCTCTTTGAAGTCCTGCCCTGACCTGCAAGCCGCCAGGCTTTAGCTTTTTCCTCTCTTGACATCACTCAGCTGTAACGTGAAGGAATTTTCCGAACTTCTTTTCTAAGAAGAAATCATCCACAAAAGGGTAAATATATAAATAAAAAACCATATCCCACCTGTTCTGCAGCATCCTCACTGGCCTCTTGCTTCATGAATATATTTTGCAGACACATTCCAATCAGTTTATCATGTTTTGTGTGGTTGCCTTGGAAACAGGGAGCTCTGTCAACCCCGTTTTCTTATTGACAGGACTGCAAGCTGGGTAATCAACCTATATGACTAAAGCTTACCACATTGAGAGGCCAGCAACAGACACATTAAATCTGTGAGGCCTCAGTTTACACAGAATGACTTCTAATAGACTTCCATTAAAATATTGAGAAGTAATTACTACTCCAGGCTGTCTTCATATAAAATTAAGTAAGTTCTTAATTAATAAATTAATAAAGTTCTTCACTTCAAAGATCATGCTACAACACTTATATCTAACTCATATATAGGCTAAACGTATTGGAAATAATCTGATAGATTTGAATTTAGTGATGCCATTATTTACTGGCAAACAATGCTGTGATTGTCTGCATGTGATACTGAGGTTTTATCAGTTTCTGACGAATGAGACATTGATTTCACCATCAGCATTTATACCTGTCTGGATAGGTCACTAGAAAAAAAAAAAAGACTATCACTTTACATCGTTCTGTCTCACTGCACTTATCTCTTACATAAAACAAATGAGTTTTGACCCATTAATTGTTTTACAAACTAAAAGCATGCATATATATACAACACAACAAATAAGACTATTTTATTTTGCCACCGGAAGCTAGCAGAGATGCTGTTGTCACAGATGAACAAGGTTGTAACTCTAAAGTAACCATGAAATTGAAATTGTTGATTCTTTTGTTAATGGGATATTGCAGTGTTTATTATAACAGATTTATCAATGCACATCATTATCGTTTTTAATGCATGTGGCTTTAATTAAAAACATTAACATCCCTTCCACCTCACAATGACATTTCTTCCTTGATGAATTCCTTGTATATCGACACATGGGTAATAACGCTGTCCAATGGCCAGGCCACCCCACTTACTATGAATGCAATCAATTCCTTCACTTTTTTTTTTTTTTATTACCATTGCACTTGGAAATATGCCACAATAGGGAAGAAAAGTCAGTAGCAATTTTCAGTTTATACTGATTTCAACCAGAAACTGATGCAGACAAATATGATTAAGATGCAGTAAAATCAGAAAACAGGTCAATCTGACAAGCAGTGAATGTTATCTATGTTTAAAAAAACAGCATAAAGCTTAAGCATGTTTTGAAGCATATAGCTGCTGGTTTGTGCTGGTTTAGGCTGATCATAAGCTGGACTAAGCTTGTCAAGTACTGGTCTTGAGCTGCTTTAAGGTGGTCAAGTATTAGTCAAAAGCTAAGGACAAGCTTAAACCTCTCAAACCAGCAGCTATGCGTCAGAATATGCCTAACCAGCATATGCAGTTTTTTTTTTACAAAACACATGAGCATGATTTATGAGTGATTTTCACATAATACTAAGAACGCTGACCGTTTTTAATGGAGAATTTAAATGCCAGCTCTATTTTTCCCCCTACTCTTAAGGGCATGTGAGGATCAAGCTTGTTCCTGATTCCAAACGTGCAGGTTTTTGAAAATACTGACCTACACTAAATTCATTCTGGCTAATGTTTATTACGGAAGTTACAATTTTCAAATAGAATCATGCATATTCATGAGTAAACAGAAAAGGCATGGAAAAGAAAAAAGCACATTAATACAGATTGTGGGCAAACAAGGTGAAGAGCGAATTAAGGTCCTGAAAAGAAAAAAAAAAGAGCAACGGGAGTAGGCGAGCGCTCTTTTAATTCAGCCATGAAAGAAAGTGTTTGATGGGGACATTTTATACACCCAGTCACCTCACACAGACACACAGGAGGGACTGAAAGAAAGGAGAAATGAGAGTGCAATCACAACCTCTCAATCCACCAATCAATCCCTCCAGAGCCTCCAGTATTTAACCCCTGACTCAGGCAGAGGTATTATTCTGCCGATGAGACTGATATTTCAGAAATGAGGAGCCAGCGCGCATCAGGATATAAAGAGAGATGAGGGGGAGAGCAGAGCTGCAGGGAGGCCTGAGTCAGGGGAAGATCAGACTGCTGCTGTCCAAAGGCAACACATTCAGAGCAGCATACTAATGAGAAACACAAAACATTTATGAGGGTTGATTATCCCATGATGCACATAAACATTTAAAAAGGCATGTAGGAAAAGTAATGTGCATCGCGATGTATTAATTTATAATAAAATCTTACCTGACCTCAAACCTTTAAACAGTGGAGCAGACTGTGATAGAAAAAAAAGAATTAAATAGACAGATTTCTTTTAATTGGGGTATTTTTGTCTTTGCTATAGAGAGCATATGATTAAAATACTGAGCCCACTGCATAATTTTTAAGCAACATTCAATATCAGATCCATCCAGGTTTCAGGAAAACTATCACTTAATCTGGCAATAATTTGAGATTTGGATTTGCCTTGGCTATGCTCTTTTAGTTCTTAGCATACCCACACCTATCAACAATAACATTTCCCTCAGTGACTCATGCATTCTGATCAAACTCAGAACAGCATCTTTCAGTGGACTCTCTGTTTTCAGTTTATTCAGGTTTTGCTTATTCAGTAGTGCCAGTGGTGGGTTTAGAATTTACAGTATACTGACAGGCTGGATAGAAGTTTTGTTTACTAACTGTTTCACAGAGGCTTATGTATGCATGTTATGCATTCATTCATTTAATTGCATTACACTACTTGTTTTGTAACATCAACATAGCGGGGGAAATTCAAAATTAAAGACAGAAAAAAAGACAGAAAAAAATATGGGAATGCAGAGCTCGCAAAATTTAGAAATCCCTGGTAGCCCTTTGGGCAGGAACTTGGACAGTTTTTGGTAGCCCAAAATTAATTTAAGTAGCCCCCAAAAAATAGATTACTTTTTCTAACTGAACAGAAATGTATATGCACTTGTAAGAACCATGTAGAACACGAGTCTGTGTCAGATTCTAAATGTCAACTGAAGTCATGCCTCATAGTCTGATTTTTCAGAACTTTTCCGCTTTGTGGTAGTCTGCTTTTCTTTGGCCGTCCCTTCTTCACCCTGACCTGTCTTATTTAGCTCAGCA
>JAUMHI010000043.1:17278314-17292076 GCA_032359435.1 Enteromius unitaeniatus
AACTTTTCCGCTTTGTGGTAGTCTGCTTTTCTTTGGCCGTCCCTTCTTCACCCTGACCTGTCTTATTTAGCTCAGCAGAACTAAAATACCTGCGTAAATCCATGTGCCGCTTATTTTCACCCTGCTGAAAAAAAACCCCAGCATATGCTGGTCAGGTATGTTTTGATGATGGGATGCTGGTTTAAGCTGGTCCTTTGCTGGTTTATGATTTTCTATTGATTCCTAAAAGAATCAACAGCTAAATCATTCTAGAGTAGATATTTTTTTTATAACAAACAAAATATGTTTGCTGCATAAATCAGATGGATTTATTAAAAATTAAAATTCATTCTCTGCCAGCAGGAGGTGCTTTAAGCAAGAGAAATGAGAGGTTTCCCCTTCGTAGACAAGGTTCGTAGAAAAAGCAGCTCTGAGCTTACAAACTACAGTGATATATTTTTTGCTTTTTACTTGCTTGTGTTTATTCGATGAAGCCTTTAGAAAAATCGGTCAGTTTTGATATTGTGGCAGGTCACCACAAATAAATATAGGGGAAACAGATCCGACAGAACAATAGCCAATAATTAGCTGCGTTTGTATCTGTCGACACTAACTAGACCGATAAACAAACACAACAGACTAGTTAAGTTTGGTCCAGACGTGTGCTCCTGATGAAACCGTCTATACACAGTTCGCTCGATCACAAAGTGAAAGTAAAAAAACAAGCGCAAAATCAAACACGTTATCAATACTTAACCCAATTGACAGTGGCTCCCCAATTGCCGATAGCTACCTAATTACCCAAATATATTTGTGAATAAAAGCAAAACAAAAGCCCGACTGGAAGACCCAATAGCCCCGGGACATCGGGCCAGCGATTTTACGAGCCCTGGACAAGCAATCAAAGAATGAAAGTGTTCAGTTGAAGGAAAGATTTGAATGCAGTGGGAAAAGACAGGTATTTATCTTGCTGCATTTTAGTTACATTATGCAGTCTGTGTTTAAAACACACTCACACACACACATATATAAGGATAAAAGATAGAGAGTCTTATGATCCTTTAAAGGTATTATAGTCATCCGTCAATAGCAGCATTACAGTCAATATCAATCTCTTCTCTCTAGCAGATGATATGATCAGGGGATAGTTTTAGCATTACAAAGGCATACTTCCAGACAATCAAGCATTTGAAAACCATGGACAGTGTAATTCCCAGAATGCTCAAAACACACACACACACACACACACAAATAAATTAATATATAATAAGAAACAAAAAAAAAACAACGATTGCACAAAAAATTTAAAAAAGAAACAAGGACTGAGCATTGCTCATATCAGAATAAAACCCTGTTCGTCACAACAGATCCAGCAAACAGAAAGAAAGCTCCGGTTATTAGCCCACATGTAAAGTGGATTACCTTCGCGGTGGCTTTTCTAAGGCCTTAGTCAGAACACAAATATTAAAATGAGTCATCAGAAAAGAAGAAGAGAATGTGTGTGGGATTTGTTGAGAGTTGACACTTGGGTGTCATGTTATTTCACAAGAGGGAGGGAATGCGTCCTTGGTGGAAATTTAAATTCAGGTGCTCCTTTATGGAAGTGCAGCCCCTCCCCTGGGCTGAGTGAAAGCCGCATTCTGTATTCTTTCAGCAGAGAAGACAATCTCCCATCTCATCTGGTTTTGCCTTTAAACCTATGTGAAGGTTAAGGCCAATCCTCAGCTGACTGATAGTAATTGCATTATGTCCAACTGTTGATTACGTCTTATGAGGATATTTAAGAACGTGAGGACACAGGGATGAGCTTCTGTGACTTGAGAGGCCACAGGAAAAGTTGTAATAATCACACATCTAGGCAGGCTGGGAGTCCTCTGCAGTTGCACTAACACCGAGCCGAGGCCTTGCGAATGCAAAACCTATAATTGCAATGTCAGTCACAAAGGGAAGATCCTGAATAGCACAAAGAGATTCATATACAGAAACACACTCCCAATATAGGTCCAATCTATTCAAAAACCTTCTCAGTTGCACAGTGTCCAGAGTTAGGAGTCACAGTGCCCTCTGCTGGACTTTTTGTCCTTTTCAACCTCTTATGCAAATGGAAGATCTCAGTGTTCAGAGGTTACGATTATTCTTCTGTCTGCTATATATGGCTATCTGTGGTTGTCATTTACCATAAACATAAGCAACTCTATAATTGTTGATTACTTCCTGACTGATTGCGCTAGTTCTGCTACTTAATTGCACAGCATGTACAACACACACAATGGATTTAGAATGTGACTTCATCTTTCACCCAGGAAAACAAACAACACGTGATGTGATAGACAAACAACAAAAACCTTTAGTCAAACAAAGGGAGTAGATTGAGTAGTAAATGTTCCGGTCAATGATTGCTGACTGTGTCTCTAATAATTCAACTGTGGTTATTAAGGGAAAGAAGAGACAAAGTGTCAGAAAAAAGATACTAAAGCAGAAATTATAGAGTTCTATTTTTATCACGACTAGCCATTTGGACACTGCTCTCGAATTTAAAGTAATTTTTCACTATGCCGTCACACTTCCCGAAGCACAAACTGAACTCTCTCCTTCTTGGTTCCTGGGTAACCCCAATTTGATTGAACTAGTCCCTGGATTGAACCAGTAACCTAACATCCCTGTTGGCTTTTAATGTTTCTTTGGCGTTCCCGTAGCTCAACTGGTGCTAGTAATACCAAGGTCATGGATTCAATTTCCACGAAACACGTAATGCATAAATGTATACATTGACATTTATGTATTTGGTGATATACAGTGCATTTCATGTCCTAGTGTGCGATTTGAGTTTGCTACAATGAAGAATTGTTGCTCTCACACATACACTGAAAAGAAATTTGGTGTAGAAACAATTTTCACTCAGAAAATTCTAGTTCATTTCACAATTAGCTACACAGAAATTGCAAGTAACAACCTGAATTACACATACAATTTTAAAGTAGAAAGGCTGAAATTGTTGAAATGTACAGCACACCAAATATCTTTGTTTTATTTCTTATCTTTTGTTTTATAACTTCAACAAAAAAGCCAAACTAGTAATTTCGATGTAATGTCTTGGAAATATCAGTGCCATATATTTCAAAAGGTGCATCTGAATTTGCTGGAATAGATTTTGAAATTTGGGATGTTTTGGAACCGAGAACAGACCACAAGGATTTTATTCTCTTCATACAGAATCCTGATTCAGACACACAATGCCCTGCTGGGCCAATTCCATTACTTTTCTTTGTAGAAGAGAAATCACTGTTTTCTTCTCCATCTCCATAACTGACATCAAATAGCTCCAGGGCCTCTGAAATCCTGTATAACAAATGACAGCTCATCAAGATTGAGTGAGGAAGCAAATGTACACCAGAACATGTCAAAATCAATCCATATTTTGCATGCTATATGCAATTTTGCACATTTAGAAAGCTTTCATGGATTAATTTTACCCTTTAATCTCCTATTCAATTGTATGTTGCTAAAGATTTGTGGATAAAGATTTTTGGATAAATTTAGAATTTACAGGAAACACATTACGTTTCCTTTCCGCTTTGGCCAGACGTAAACAACACATCTGTTTAAGGAAAAGTCACAGTGAACCATCTTAGCCCTTTAGCTGTACCTGCTTGAAGAGGCCAATTGAAGAGCAGAGGTTCGCCAAACATAGCAATACGAACAGGGATGATCTCAGACCTCTAAATCATCTAACTCAAGCGCCATACACTGTCCATTGACCCAATTTCCAGAGGTTGGCTCAATAATGACTCTGTCACCCCACCTGGGTATCGGCAGTTGGAGGAAGGATTATGCCTGAGCTCTCCTGCTGAGTCTGGAAATATATATTCCTTTTGAGTCTTCCCAGTTCCTTCCTACCATTCACCCAATAACCCCAGTGGCTTTTACCCTCCTAAATCAAACTAAAATGAAATGCAGTCAAAGCAGATTCACCTCCAAAGGAAGAGGTGTATGTAGCCTTCATTATTTTCCTCCAAGCTTTCTGCCCGGCATTGTGTAGTGGAGCACAACTTCAAAACGTTGAATTTCATCTTTTTTCTGTAGCGCCAAGTGCTGTTAACACAGAATATGTAGTTCAGAGGAGCTCAACTGTGATGTGCACAATAATAAGCTCTTATCTAGGGCTACAAGAATTTCAACTGCTATGTTAGAGCTTTTGAATACAGCACAAGCTGCCATGTAATGGTAAAGACATGATCATTATGGATTTATAACGGGAGTATTTATTCATCTGATTAACTTTCAAGCCATAGCTTGAGAAGATCAAAGCCATTCTGGCACTCCACAGGACACAAAGCTGTCATCTCAGCTTTCTGAGCCAAATTTAAACTCCTCCATTTCACAGTCTCCTCTTCCTAAATGCTTTTACTCTATATCTCCAGAATCTATCAGAATATGCTTCTTCATCATGGTACAGAGATCTTGGTATCTGACTTTAGCTGAAATGAGAACAGTGAGGTTGACTGACATTTAGAGAAGACTTACTGAATGTGTAAAAAAAAAATCCATTTTGGATCATTTTGGCTAAAATAGAAAACTTTTTATTGTTGAGTAAGATGAGTTGAAGCAGAAAACCAAAACAATCAAAGATGATGTGATTGAATTCTGCTGCTATGTGCTTGTGTGCCTCAGCATGCCCACTCATGCCTGTTTTGAGGATATATAAGGTGATATGGTGTGCAGTGTATGGACAACCACTGGTAGCATGAGTGAGATACATGTATACCAGTTCAGTAAAGAAAAATTATTTAGCATTGTTAGAAAAAAAGAAGAAAAAAAAAAATCTGAAAATGTATATTTTTATATATGAAATTAAAATAATGCAACCAGGTAACAGGCATTTGTAGGATTTGGTTATATTGTTGGTCAGTATAAAATTAATAAAAGTATATGGAAAGTCCCCACAATTCACGAATTTGTGCATTCATGTGTGTGTGTGAGGGATTTATTAAACCAACACAACTGTGTAGAATAAATGCTGCCTTGGTGAGCATATGAAATGAAGCACCACTTGAATATGGCTTATCAATAATACATTCTATTATAATAGTGCCCCACTATATTCTAAAAAAATAAACAATCAGAAAGGAAAAATTGTTTTGAACTTGTGTTAGCGAACCAGGCACAAAGCTTGGTAGAAAGACCAAATAAAATAATTGTACATGTATTAGATGAACACAGACCAGAGTAGGCCTACTGAAAAAACACTACAGTTTTTTCAACCAATGTATTTCTTCATCTTTTATGATGACTCCAACTAATAAGAATTACAGACATTCTAAATTAATCAACGTATTTCTAGACAATAGCAGGCCCACAGTTGATTAGCAAAACAATGTGATTTACCCGGAGACCCACAGCTGTGCTGTGTGTATACATAACACAACACACAAAAATACAAATATTGCATGCTCGACAGAACATTACAGCAACAATTATTAATCATACTTAGAGGTTGTGATTCAGAGGAGCAACAGCATTTAAGGGGGGTTCAAGTTTTCATGGGATGTCCACACAGGGTATTATGCAGCTTTGTTCACTTGTGATGTAACTTCACAGAAATGGGAATTTAAATGGTTCTCTTTCTAAGAGAGGCAATAACTTTATTTATGATGCATTTTCAGCTTTACAACTTTTTAAACTGTTTACATTCACATGCAGCTACATCACTGCAGTAAAGGTTATTTAAAAAAAAAAAAAAAAAAAAGAAATAGAAATTTAAGTGAGAAAATTACTTGTTTTTGCATTTTTTTCTGCTCTGATACTGCTGATAGTGAATATAAGGTAAACAAGACAGAGATTAAATGTTCTCTGATGACTAAGACCTGCCATGTTTTCACAGCGTTGTTTAAAAATGGCCATAAATGCATTTGAAAGACATCGAGCAAAATACACTTGGCTAACATGTATCCAGTATTTGAAAACTATTTAAAGTGCTACCACTACACTCAACCTCCGACTTCCATTTTCTTTTGTAGGCTTTTTTTTCTCTACACTGTGGTCCATCCATCAGATGTCCTTCTTGCAGAAAAGCTGTGTCACTTTTCTAGGTGAGTCTGCCATTTAGAATTCCAGATGGTGTGGGAGATAGAAAGGAAACAAGACACTGTCTATCTCTCTGCTGGGAGAGGAGGGCTGAACAAACAGCGAGCCAAAGAAGGAAATGACAGGCCATGTGTTTTGTTCCGTGGATTGCACATCCTGGTCTTGAATGTGATTTTCAAAGGGCCCAATTACTTGAGACTGTAGATGCAACTATTAATGACTCATCATCCAATCCATTGCATTCCATGATGATTGAATCATTTCTATTGTGAAGTACATTTTCAGAGTTCTAAGAGGTTGTGCGTATTAGCTTAAGAGGCAGGGGGTTTCCGTAGCAACAACTACAGGCTACAGGTTTCTTGTGTGACAAAAACATGTCCAAGCAGAATTTACAGATGACTGACCACATCCTAGCAAGTGAAGCTTAAACAAATTTCTTTTTGTTTATATATACAGCTTGTTTGGTTGGACGTATAAAAATATGACTTGATTCCACATGATTGGAGGTCTGCAGTAATGGATCTTTCTTTGGAAACCTCTTGGTATCCTATGTAAGTTTTTGTTTTTAAGTTGGTGGATCCTTCTAATGGGTGACAAGGTAAACAAACAAATCGTATGTCCATTACGGCATATTAATTGTGATAAAGCAAATGTGTTTATGGGACTCCAGACACATACCATCAGTTAACTGGATGCGGGAACTTGCTTCCTTTGTCTCAGCACATTTTTCTTCCTACATATGTAGCGAGCGAAAAATAAATAGAAGCAGCATCGGGGGAGTAAAGTAATTTCCTGGAAATTATAGAAGTGGAATGAATCTTCCTGTGCCTACCATATTCATAGCGGTCATCAACATAGTGCTCATCTCATACCTTTCAAAGCTGGTTAGAAAATAAAAATAAGTGAAATGACTACATGAGATGTAGCAGCACTACTTGACGCTCCCCCCACAAACACACACACTCGCTCCACTCTCCTGAGCATTACAAACCTATCTGTGGGATGACAACCTCACTGCCACAACAAGCCCCTCTCCTCTCAGCTTTAGTTAAGGGATGTCTGCCATGATAACCAATGCCTTCACATCGTATGTGCTGTAAAACCACTCAAGCTCTGGCTCAATTCCCAACACAATAAGACCTGTGTGCTCCTCTCTGCTCCCCTTGGTTGAACTTCACGGGACTGAATTTTTAAGTTTCTTTGCAGGGCATCTGCAGGTTATTCTGCTAGATTGTAACATGGTGCAGGGTCTCGTGTGCCCGCCCCTTTCTCTCCCAAATGGTGCACATATCAAACAGAAAGCTGATTAAACAAACACATTGCCTCTGCATTCTTCCGTAGGCTACAGTGGATGAATTTAAAAGCGCTGTTGTTCAAAGGCATGTTGTCAAAGATCAACAAATGAGTGGGGGAGAACTTTACAGAGCCTTGGTGTTCATTTATCATGATCCAAGTACGATTTGCTTTGTTGCCACTGATGGGCAAGTTTCAAAACTAATTACATCTTGCTTTATTTGAGTTTTCTCTCAATCCCACTGTGTTGTGCTTGTCAGTATTGAGTTAACACCAATCATTCCCTCTACTCTTGCTGCCCACTGCTGAATCGATACCAAAAGTTTGGCTTCAGTATGATATCAAGCACCAGAACCTTAGTTTAAAATAAATAAATAAATAAATAAATAAAATAAAATAAAGCTAAAAATCAATATTGTAGACAACAAATGAACTGTCTAAGATGACTGATAATATAAAACTAAATTATTATGAAGTTTGCTGGTGCAAGGAAGTTTGGGAAGAGTGGGATTTTTTTTTTACTTTGTTGGTTCAGAAGACTTTAATTTCACATAAACCTGTGTCTCCTGTGTTGACAAGTAGTGAGTGTAAAGCCCTGTTTACACCAAAAACAATAACTACAAAAATAACAATATTGGTAACCACACCGGCGAAAAAATATTGTCACTTTATTCTAAGGACAAATTCTTCTTGTTATAGCAGGATGGATTCAGAGTGGTTGTCAATGTTTGTATCATTTATCAGCAGGAAATATAAAAATGTTCTGAAAGTGATTCCAACGATATCATTTCACTGTGCCTTTATCATTATAGTTGTGGTGTGGTCTCCACAATTATAGACTTTAAAAAGCAGAACTGAACAGAAAAGGTCAAACAAAAATTGAGAATGTGGTTTAATAATTCCTGGTCAGTTAATAACGATCTATTGAATTCCCGTGATGTTTTAATTGATGCAGGCCGGGAGGAGAGGTTTAGTGTTGATTCTTGCTTACTCTCAAAGTTAAAAGTAATATACTGTAAAACCATTCTGACTTTTAATAATTAATAACGCTCAGTTAATAAATTGAGTCAGACAATAATGGTGTGAACTACAAGCCTAACTAAGATAGTAAAAATAGAGAGCTCCATCATACCCCTTTTCGTCTTGTACATGAAAATGCTAAATAAAATATCAATTGTTCCAAAGCACTTAAAAAATTAAAATAAAATAAAAAATCCAATGAACGCATATTTAGCAATTATTAACTGCATCTACTGCAAAAAATTTACTCTTTCTGTCTGAATGGATTACCATACTAGATTTCACTTATAGAGGGGCTCATCCAAATGCAACTCGATCATTTTAAAAACACTGTTATGAGCCAAATAATTGCTATGTCTAGGGCAAAATTGCACGTAACAAAATAAAGTGGAAGCCGTGTGTGTGTGATAGCACCGCTGACCACTCAGTAACCTTCATAGGTCAAAGAAAGGAAATAAATCCACATAACATAAAAAGTAACATGTTTACTGTGAAGAGGCTATTTAAAAGGGTTTAAAACTTCAAGAGGGGGTTCAGGCCAAAACAACAAACAAAACACTGATAACTGAAACTGATAACCGAATGTAACCAACCTACCAAAAGAAAAGGAAACAAAAGTACATCCAAATACCTCCTTAACTAACATAAACAGGGAAGAAATAGATTCAAAACCAAAATGGCACCCCCACGCTACTAAACCCCAAACTAAGTTAACAGTTACAGAAAACAAAACATAAGGCCGCAACACAAACAGAGATGAAGCAAAAACAACTTACAAACAAATACTGGGTTTTTGAACTACGAAGATCAATATAACTCAAACGTTAGTTAACACAACTTTACTCCACAGAACCAACTTAATAAAGATACAAAATCACCAAAACAATAAGAAACCTCTTAGAACCAAAGAGTGGCTAAAGATCCTCAGAGCAGGCTCTCACACACATACAGCCACCCTGGGCAGTATCAGGAATGCTTTTTAAATCTCAACTGCTTTCTCTCATCCTCCAATCAGTGGGCACAGCCAATCATGGATGTCAGGTGGTAACCATCTTCCTACTAGTGACACACAGAGAGAGAGAGAGAGAGAGAGAAAAACAAATACGTCCCAGGACGTAACAAACACACTAAGCATTTTTTAGTTCTCCTTTAATCTCGTCCATTAATTTCAAAACCTTATCAGTTTGCATAAGACTACAGCAGATAAGAAAGGAAAAACTAATATCTCCAGCACAATGTCAGATGTAGGATGTTATGAAGTCAGGCCCTCGTTGTTGTCGTGCTGATGGAGGAGATGATTAAAGAGGAGCTAGCTCTGCAGAGGCGTTCCCAGACTATTAATAAGGCTGACATATGACAACTCCAAGTCAAAGGGAACGTCATTAAGGCTCGGATTCTCTTTAGTAGGTTTCTTAAAAATAGTATATTGATTCAAAAGGCCAATTTTGTTGAGCATTTGTTGTAAAAACTGGAACCCACTGCATGTACAATCAATTAAGGACTGAATGGATTATTACAAGACTACCGCAATGCTTTAGGTGACCTTTACCGATGACTTACATAAGGTGCATATTCTTTCACTGATTAGTCTGGCAAGCATGCCCAATCCATTAGCATTGAGTTTTAGTAATCTTGGAGTGCAGCATGTCAGTCTAGAGCACAAATCCATACTCGTCATCACTAAACACCTGGCTAAATTGTGGACGATTATTGAAAAATCAATGGAACTGTACTGAGGCTCAATGAACAAGCTGCCAATCACAAGACCACATTTTATAGACAGAACAATGAACAGGCTCACCCAAGTGATGGATATTACTTCTAAATAAATATAATTTATATATTGGCTGACCCATTTAAACCACAGTGGCACATGAAATAGGTAGTACGGATAAATGTCTTTGAGAACAACAACAACAACAAAAAATGTCTTTGTCAATCTACAGCGGTTTTAGAGCATTATGCCTATTATAAGTTCACCCACACCTATACCTTAAATTGTTTTTTTTTTTTGCCTTGCAGGTACATTTTTCTAAGCATCTCCCTGTGCTGAAAATCAATACTACTGCAGCGAAGCTCAATGGACCAGCTGCCAATCTTGAGTTCACATTTACAGACAGAACACTCCCACAGGCCCAAACAACTGATAGACATCACTTCCACTCTGATAGTCACTCATTTAGATAGTTAGGAGCATCAGTTGCACAGTCGAATGTGTTGTAGGAGTATGGTTTGCAAATAATACATGGATAACTGGGAATGAAAAAATAGGTTAATAAACTCTGAGATCAGTTTGTTCTATTCTGATCAGCAAGTGAGCTTGGCTAAGGACAATAATTTTAAGTACCTTCAGAGGAATGGAAATGCTCAAAATGATTGGATCCTTCAGAACATTTCATCTATTTTTGATTATCTGCTTAGGGGGGAAGGATGTAAGCCAAAAAAGCCATTAAACCAAATGAAAAAAAAAAACTTGAGCTTTTTAAGAGATTTTTATGAAGGTTTCTATGACCCTGTCAGAAACCAGAAATGTGACTGTCATTGTGTATATTTTCTCCAACTGGAAAATGGAGAAAGTTACATTTCAATGTCAACATCCTGGAATTTGTGCAAGTCAAAGATAATGTATCAAATGACCTATACCTACAGTATATAAAAATGTCTATAAAAATGACAGCATTCAGCAATGACACTTTTAATGTCTTCTACTGGGTTTATATCACTTGGAATGACACAAACGTACACTTCTCAGCATGCTTCTAAGTCAAGTTCACACACACAAAAACACACACACCTGATCCTCCAGATCATCACTTCAGGCCACCTCGGGTGCTGCCATGGCACTACACTAGAGAACTGACAGCCAGGTGGAGGAAATGTCTTCTCCTTGAAGTAATGTTAATAGTATATTATTTATAATGCTGTGAATATGCATCATGCTCTTTTCATAAAAGAAAAGGAGATCCTTTGTATTCTAATTGCAAACAAATAGAATACATCTTAGAGCCATCCATAGTCGCAATATTTGCAAAAAAAAGATCAATAGGACCATTTTTTAAAAATGGCATCTAGAACTACATTAGGGTTAAGTATTTAATAATTTGTGTTAATTTAAAATTAAAAAATGAGTGATTGATCCTTAAAGATTAAAATAGTGATGTCATTAATTTAGCCCATCATCAAATTCACACTCCCATATGGCAACCAAAGTTGGCAACCATAAAAAGAATAAAGTACACGCCACCAATGTCAAATGGCGTACTTTAAGTACTAAAATGCCACATTAGAGTACTCTGTTTACTTTTGGCACTACTCCACACCAAAAAATTTAAAGCTTAAAAGCAACACATATTTTGACACACAGTAAGAAATAGTACTTAACAAAAATTAAATCAAAGGGAAAAAAAATTACAAACACAAAGCTGTTTCAATTGTAGAAATGTAGAAATGTTACAAATGAATGGCTGACATTTCACGTTTTTCTAATTTCCCTTAATAAACATCTCAGTGCGTAACTCAGTTTTCTGTTGGCAGAGTTCTCTTATGACGCAGACGATACTATTACTGTGAGCTAAATGGGTCGGCAGTCTCCACTGACCCAGAAAGCTTGGTAATCAGTTTCCTCTATTACTGTTTTGTCATCCTCTGTCCAAACGATCACCAGCCATTAATTTGTCTTTCTCTCTCTGTGTTTGACACATCCAGGCATGTAACTCTACCTGTGGACAGATTACAAAAGAGAATCTACTGGCCGTGTCATTTCTCATGAGTTACAATTATGATGCAGACTATTGATTCAGAGATACTGCTGCACCTTTGCCCTGCACTGTATGGCCTATACACACACAGACACCACCACTACCAATAGCCTATCACACCATAAGGTAAGGTTTTTAAAAATAGTCACCACCTAACAAATAATAATAATTTTCAAAAGTGTAAAACCATAAAATCTACTCCACATGTCGCATTTTTAAATGTATGTTTATTTAATACAGATTTGAGGTAATGCTTTAATGTATCAATCGGCTGTTGGTCACACGGTTTCACGTGATTTGAATTTGCATGCCAGAGTTCATCAAATTTGACATTTGGAATACAGCAAAATGAAAAACTTTTCGTATGAGCTGGACTATTATTTAATTGAGTAAAGTCAATGAAAACAAAAAAAAATTGTGTGACTGCCTGATTACTTGTTAAAATGCAAATATTATGCCTTTTAACAGTGCACAATAAATAAAGTTATTTTATTTAAAAAAAAAAGAGTCTCCTCACATTCTCTCCTCTCGTTGCAGGCCACCAAAGAGACCGTGCGTTCTATTGGCTGGTCTATGGCAGCTTTGGTGGCCGCAGAGAGGCATCTGTGGCTAACCCTGTCTGATGTTAAAGAAAAAGACAGGGTTTGCTTGATGGACGCCCCGCTTGTGCTTCAGGGTCTATTCGTGTCAGCCTCAGTCTCAGCCCGGCTCGAGAAACACCTTAGCGGGACTGAGGGCCAGTACATCAGGCACTCGCGGGGAAATGTCTGTGACGCCATCTGCGGGTGGCTCACAGGATTACAACCAAGCAGTTCCTCTCTCTCAACCAGAGACCAGCCTCGAGCGGCTGGTTGGGTCCTGCGAACTGTAGAAGGAGGTTACATAATCCAGTTTGGGAAACCTCCACCGCGTTTTGCGGGTATATTACCAACACTCGTGCGCGCCGAGCAGGCTCTGGTGATGGAGCAAGAAGTAGACACATTACTGAGGAAGGAGGTCATCGAGGTGGTCCCTCCTCACGAAGTTCAGTCCGGGTTCTACAGCCGGCATTCCCATTGTACAAAAAAACGATGGAGGGCTGAGGCCCATTTTTAGATCTCAGACCCCTGAACCCCTCAGTAATGAACCTGAAGTTCAGGATGCTGACAATGAAGCAGATGGTGTCACAAATCAAGTCCGAGGAATGGTCTGTCACAATAGATCTGAAAGACACGTATTTTCATGTGCCCATTCATCCTCCGCAGAGGAGATATCTGAGGTTTGCTTTTAGGGGCAAAGCATACCAAATTCTCCCCTTCGGGTTGTCCCTCTCACCCCGTACGTTCACGAAGTGTGTGGATGCAGCTCTGGTTCCTCTGAGACTTCAGGGCATTTGCATACTCAATTATATAGACGACTGGCTGATATTAGCGCAGTCAGTGGAGGAGGCGAGGAGACATCGAGATGTTGTGCTCACTCATATGCAACGTCGGGGGTTAAGACTGAACACCAAAAAGAGTGTATTGGAACCAACACAGACAATCACTTATCTCTGTGTGATATAGGACTCGATCGCGATGCACGCTCGTATGACCCGTGCCCGCATCGAGTCGATTCATACGGCAGTCTCATGTGTGAGAGAGGGCAGG
>JAUMHI010000043.1:17301503-17323059 GCA_032359435.1 Enteromius unitaeniatus
TCTTTAAGTCCATCTCATGAAAAATCGGAGCAGAAACAAAGGTGTTGCGTTTATATTTTTGTTGAGTGTATATATATTAATATAACACTAAGATAAATAAGGAATTAGTTCATTAATTAATACATAATTGTTAGTGTTTTGAAAAAATACAGTGAAAAATTTTTTTTTTACTATTTCATTATATATTAAATGCAATTTATACCCTGTTAATTAACTAATTTCCCTCAAAAAAACTTCTAATATGCTGATTTTGAACAAAAAACTAAATACAGTAAAAAAATTAAATATAATTGCAATTTAAATTGTTTACTATTTTAATATATTTTTTAAATGCAATTTATACCCTGTTAAATTAATTAATTAATTTACCCAAACAAAAAAAAAAAAAAAAAACATTCTAATTGGCTGATTATCAAGAAACACTTTAGGTGATGTAGTGTACATCTGTACACATCTGTAGTGTTCGCTGTCAATATGAGTTGATTATTTTTAAGAAATCTTTATAATATGAGTTCTTGGTGTCAAAAAGTTTGTAAGCTCCTTAACTTTAATAACTGAAAACACACACGCACACATATACACTGTAATATCAAGCAGTAAATGCCAGTGTATTTTTTCCCTCCTAAAATTTTACACTGCCAATAAACGCCACCAATTTTTATGATCACTTGTCAAATATTTTTAATCTTTTATCTGCTTGCTTGTAACTGGGGATGTCTAAATGGATTTGTGGATAGAAATTGGTGCATTAGACAAAGCAGCTGTTCAGCACATAAACTATTTTACAGCCAACACACAAACAAAAGATCATAATTGAAGCATGTCCATGGCATTTGCAGATGCTATCGGACAGATATAATTTTACTATTTGCATTACAATCAAGGTTTTGCTGTTTCCTCTGCTTAGATTAGATATGAGGCATAACATTGTGACGTACGCTGACCTGGTGACCTTAACTGGCTGAGTAGAATAAAGTGGGCATATTCGTTCCGCCTGTATTGATTAGATGGTGGTGTTGTGAACAGCACCAGGACTCCTCTCACTGGTGCATGCATATGGAGGTGACCTTGTCACTCTGTAATTTAAAAAATGAATGCAAAATATTAAGTGCTCTCCAAGATGGCCGGTCAGTGATTCAATTCTTTAGAGAGTGACTCAAATTCATTTGTTCCTCTGACAGTGAAAGGGAGAGCAGCCCCATTATTCATTTAGCCAATTAGGCCATGTTGAAAGCAATATCCACCACATTAAAAGAACCCGTCCCCTGCTATGCTCATAGCAGACAAAAAGTAATCCTTTCAAACTCCTGGATGCACCAGAGAAATACGAAAGGTTATATCCGAAGGTTGACCTACTAGAAGCTGCTGCACCAGGCCTCTAATTGCAATTAGAGCGGCCCATTAATGGCTAATACCATGAATCTTAACTGTCTTATTGTGATTATATAAAAAGGGTGCTCCGTTTCTTTCCAGCCAAACTGTTTTCTGCTGTGTTTTTTATAGCAGACATGGTTTAAAGATCTTTAAATATTGCAAAATATCTGTCTTCCTGTTGTCACTCATGAATTCAGGCGCTCCCAACCGTCGTAGAGTGGCAGCACTTTGAGAACAGTGCTCTTGGCAAAGGTGAGTTTGGGGTTGTTTTCTATAAGGTTCTTTTGAGTTTTCTCTCCTCTCTGTCTATCTGGCATGACAACAGAACACAGAAGACCTTCTACATCAGCCTAAATTGAATATACAAACAGATTGCACTGCGTGGGATGCTGTATTTAATGATGCACTCAATTTAACCTTTTATTTCTTTTGTGACTAATGAATTGTTGCACAATTAAAAAAGTAATAATAATATGATTTAAAACAATTATTCAATTGCAAATACAGTGATTTATATAAATAAATGAATGAACTGTGAAGAATTGTTCTTTTACATGCACTTGATCTAGCTTAGTTTAAAGTAGGCTACTCTGCATGAACTAATCTTTCCTCTACATCTTGAGTGGTTTATAACATGCATTTGGGAATCCAACATCCATTTTCCACCTTTCCGATAAATTTTTTGAGAAGTGCTTTTAAACCAGCTGTTGTTAACAGAAGAGGAGCATAAGGTCTTCCTGTGGTTGTTTGCCAAAGTAAAAGCTCTGTGGTTTAACCTACCTGCTCTCATGGCATAAACGTACCTTGGTGCACTTTTTAGTGGGATACAAAATAAGTACCAATAAGTACATATTGCTGCAGTTTCCAAAAGTAATGAACACTAGAGGCAGTAAAACTCTGACGCCTTTTCACACTCAAATTTACATCATTTTGATTAATAGAGCATAATTTTGAATAATCACTTGAAGAATATTATGTCATGACTTCAAAATAATATGAATATGCTGGGAATATTAATAAAACTGATACTTTTATGTTAGCATCACACATATCTAGCTACATATCTATGGATTTTCATACACGGTACGTTTGTTTGGTAGCTCACAGAGTATAGAAACATACTTAGGAAGCGAGGAGCACTGGTTTGAATCCGGTGTAACTAAGGTTTGATAAAACAGTTCAAATCTGTGTAAACGGAAGTTGAAATGAAAATGTTGCATTAACAAATGTGTTTTTATATTAGGTTTGCATTTGTTAACACTATTGTGTAGGGCATATTTCCAACATGAGAGGGCATTAACTTTTATTAAAAGTTCCACGGATATTTCAATTCTGAACTGCCACAATACATACCTATATCAAAGTAATAAAATTGTACCAGGGTTCACATATTGTATTGAACCTGTGATTTAGTGATTTTTCTT
Source organism: Enteromius unitaeniatus (assembly GCA_032359435.1). Lineage (NCBI taxonomy): Eukaryota > Metazoa > Chordata > Actinopteri > Cypriniformes > Cyprinidae > Enteromius > Enteromius unitaeniatus. The sequence goes on from JAUMHI010000043.1 coordinate 17,304,302, forward strand.
TGAAACTGTGGTGAAACATGCAGTAAAGCATGTAAAAATGGTGTTGAACAAAAAGTGTTTATACATATTTTTTTTGGGTTGGGTTTAACATTTAAAAGTGACGAAATAGTATATTATTTGGTTATATTTACTGTTTTTTAGCCAAATTGTGCAGCCCTACAAGGAAAGGAAATGCCATATACCATTGAACGAGGGGAAAACAATATATGACATTAAATATCAATGTAAAGTCCCCACTAGAAAAAAAGTTTAGATGACCTTGACTCAAGGTTTGTCCTGGTCAAGCTTTATCACACATGGCAAGGTTTTTTTTTTTTTCTCTCTCTTGAACCGGAAGCTAAGACATGTCTTACAACTTATGATTTTCACCCAGTGGGAGATAAAACTGGTGGGGAAAAAATTTACAGTCTGACTGATGAAGAGTGGAAACTTGTGCAGTCAGTTTAAAAACTGCAAAAAAGACTAAGGATCAGTCTGACATTGACATACTGTTCCTGCAGGGCACTCTATTACAGGGCTGTTTTTGCCTGAGAGTCCATCTAACTGGTGCATGTGTGTCAGAAACAGACAAACAAGAATAAACATTATTATAATACATATGAAAGAAATGGCATCCAAACAGCCTGATTCTATCATTAAAAACCTTTGCTAAAACAATGCAGCACATAGCTTGTTTCATCGCTGTACTGTTTTAGAAATGCATAAATATATGGATGCGATACACAATTAACGGATATGGCCTTTCCTGTTTTTGCTGCTTTCACGGCCCTGCATTTCAAGTTGAATCTCGATTCATATTTGTTGTATTACTCACTAACATGTTTAGACCCCTGCCTCCACAAGAACAGTCATTTGGACTTAAAAACAAAATAACTAATATTCATATGCTTTCCTGATACATTATAGATTACTTAACGTGTCAATGCAGTAGACTTTTAATACTAAAAACATGTTTATAATCTGTCAGGATCTAATAAATAAACTTTTATATGCTCCTTGAGAAAAAAAAGAAAAAGAAACCAGTTCTCATTTAAATTTCATCATGACATTAAAAGGAAGCTATGGCATTCTTCATTTTTTTCTGTTTTACATTCTACACATTGTGACAGAATAATTATTAGTAACATATCTGCCATGTAATTTAAACTTCAACTTGTTAGAAAAAAGCATTATATATGGACTTATTTAACGTTTTTATTTACAGTTTGAGCTGATAAATAGTGTAAGACAAGCGTTCACATCCATTTATGTGATGCTGTAACATTAGATTTGTCATTTTTCCCACTAATGATCATTCCCACCAATGCTTTTTGATAAAACATGATAGCTTTCCTGAGCAGTGACTTGATAATAGAATCAGACTACAAAAAATATGCAAGAACCTTGTATATTTAATAAATACAGTTAAAAATTCAGTTCTTTTCATTTTTCAACTTTCATTTGTAATTAGAACTGAAGGCAGACAAATCTTCAGCCACATTATTCCAAAATTATATTATCCTTGACAAGTCTGCTTTCTCTCCAAAAATTCATGAACAGATATATTTGAAAAATTGGCTTTACACAGCAAGACACTGCATGTAAACTTCAACCTGATGTTACTCTGAACCCCAAGCATGATTGGTGGAGCAATTTCAGAGAGGTCAAATGGTTTCACAAGCTACTACCCATGTCTCAAAATGAAGAAACCGTTAAATGCGGGCCATTAATTAGACAGATTTAAAATTAATTAGTAAACAGGAGGCAGAGCATGACAGGGAGTGCAGTGGGACGGGCAAATGTGTGTCGGGGAAGCAGAACAAGACGCCAGAACCACATCACAAGGTGCAGGCCGAGATACTGACAGGAGAAGAGGGTGGTAAGGAGGAGAGAACGAAGACATGACAGAGGGCTTAATTACAAGCCTATTTAAGCAGGGCACTATGCCTAAACAAACAGAGCTGCAGTCCCAAGAGAGAGAGATGGGAGAGAGAATGCGCAAAACGCAGAAAGCTAAGATTAACTTTGATTATGCATAACCCTACATCTTCACAACTTACACAAGTAGAGTAAATCTATTATTTATTAGTGATAGAGCCAATCACCAATCATATTTACATCATGGTAGGCTCATAGAAAGTCCACAATAATGGTTCCTTATTGTTCCTTGTTCTCTTAAATATATTTAATTGACAATAATTGTATTTTGTGGTAGTTTTTATTCCTGGTGCCAAATTCAACCAACCAAAATACCACTATAAAGTCACTTGGAGCAATATGATGATTTAACTATTCTACATTAAAAAAAAGGGGAAAAAAACAGTAGTGGTGCATTCATGCTTTTTATTTAGTATATAAAGTTACTGTAAGTAAATCGTATCTATTTTATTGTAATTCACTATATTGTGTACATGCCACTTGGCTCATTAATTAATACATTTATTGCTTTGTACCAGCATTGCAACAAACATGTTTTCTGACTGGCATGCCTCCACCTTGGGAACTCTGAGCTCAAAGAATATTCTGTTTTTCACCCATAATTACAACTTTATGATGTGCATCCAACTCATTTACAAAATTACTTGTATGCAACGTCACTGTTCCCACCAAAAGCTTCAGAAACAATAAGTGTAATGAGACGCATATTTTGATTCCTTAAAAGGGACATGCTATATTTAATTCATACATAGTCTCATAGCTAAGCTTACAACATTGCTGCCAATGTTTTTTTGTTTTTTTTTGTATTCAAAATTAAAGACTGATGTGTTCAAATTGCAAAAATCATGACACATCATGCTTTATTCAATTCATCTTTTCCTCCCATTGATGCATGGATTCCTGCATTATTTTTTTCATTATAACTGCAAACATTTATTGCATTGGCACTTATTGTACATCTGTACAGTTTGAAATTGCAGATCCTAAAAGATGCATTTGACACAAGCCAAGGTAAAATCAAACTAAAATGTTTCCAATAAACAGGCTGAAAACATGCAAGAACACTTAAAATGATAATGGTGAATATTCTTCATCATATCCACCAAACAATGACTGTATTATTAACCGAACATCCTGTGCACAGTTTTTCAAAGAGACCCAGGTGCACAATAACACTGACAGCAGAACCAGATCAGCTGAAAGAATATATCCCAGAGTCAACTAATTGCATCCACCATCACACCTTTCTATATTACATGAGACCTTTGGCACTGTCCTCTCGGTACATACCAATAAGAAGCACGCTGAGCCCAAGGGTCAGACAAGCTTTGGCAGGACGATGAATTGCTGACACCTTCCTGCCCCTCTGAGCTGCCCCTCTGCCATCACATTAGAGGAGACACATCATTTCATCACCCCACCGGCGGCCCCTTTACCTCACACTTTCAACTACTAAACTTTTAACCAGAACCTGCCTCATCTACATCTGGCCTCTGACCCCCAGCACCAACCTGCCCGCTGAAGATGAATCACAGCGTCTACTGAAGAGCTCATTGAACATGCTGAGATTCTAGAACTGTTCCTTTGCTTTATCTTTGATCTTTTACCCTTCTTAAGCAGGTGTGCGCTCTGAAATCTGAAATGGAGGCGTGTTAAGTAAACTAGTTCACATTCCCATTTAACTCATCATCAGCACTGATGGCCCAAGCAGTGGAGGACAGGAGAGGAAAGAGATATCTGTTGAAAAAGCGAGATTCCAGAGAGTGGCAAAGCTCACATTGATCTCTCCTTCAGGACACATTACTGTCAGCACGCCAGAATCTGATCTGCAGAGCCAGGACTGTTTAGACTCAATGGACACAAAAGCACCCAAAGAGCTCCGTCAACTGCCTCCTATCTTTTCCTCAGAGATCTGCCACAGAATCACTGCACTCAAATTTTTGCAGCAATCACCGCATTGTGTTTGATATTCAGATTCATCTTTAGATCTCTCCTCATCTTTCCTCCAAAGACAAAGACACATCCTCAAAACACTTAAGGGAGCCCTGCAGAATATAGCACTCATACAGAACACAACTTATTGATTGATGTCTGTTGGCAAGAGATGAGAAAATGTATATGAGTAGATGTTACTACAGGGCACCGAAAGGACTCTCACCAGATTTAGTCTTAAGATCTAAACTCCATGCAAGAGCAGTTGTTGTTTTTTTGTTTTTTTCCTGAGTTTAAAACAGTCATTTGCATTGAATTGTTGCATTTGCCCCCTGAAGAGCAGTCATTATGATAAAATGCATAAACTAATAATGTTTGAACATGCACACAAAACAAATACCAATCAAAATATCTGAAAAAAAAGTAGGTTTAAAGGATATATTAAACACATAAAATTTCTGACAGTTATTCATAACCATCCACAGTATTTACAAAATGTGTTTAAAAATCGTGTTTCAAAAACTGTGGTAACAGTTTTAACTAAACAACAACATCAATGCACATGTAGCTCAAATCGGAGCTGAAAATTCTGTATGGGTGTCAAATTAGACAAATTAGAAAAACTCACATTATTAATTTTGTGAATGCTTTTTCTACAGAAAGCAGAAAGACAAAATATCATGGATGTATATTTGTTGAGTAATCCGGTATTTTGTAGATGGAGGACAAAATGGCAATTTCCAAATGTAATTCAGAGCCAAATTACAGGGGGGTAAAAATTACTTTAGAAAGATGGCAGCATCATCATGTTATATATACATTGAGATCAGTCTGTTAATAAAATCTATTGACTTTAGCAAACTTTGTTGAATTATTTGCCAATGACCATTCAAAATAGGATCAAGTTTTTTCTCCAAAGTTTGCATGCTTGTAATTCAAGTATTAAATACATATTAATGCCCTTTTGGCTACAGGGACTTAATAAACTGTCCCTTTGGCATCTTTGGAATTTTGGAATATAGGAATTTCAGTACGGAGTAAATTGTTAAACACATGTTCAGTGGTCAAAAACCAAATGTGGGTCAATAAGTAAAACTATGATACTTTTTCTTTTAAAGAGAAATTTCTGAGGAACAACACAAATATGACTGCTGATATAGTTTTAGTGTAGATTCTGTAGCACAACAGCTCTGCTAATAAAATGATCCTGAACGTCTAATATATAAAACACACTCATGTCTGTTACAGGCCACTGTGTGTGTGAGATGATCAAATTATATCCAGAAACACATTTGGCATCGCTTATCATTCTACATATTGTTAAATGACAAAACAGCCACTGGCATTTATTCACAGTAAATAAAGATATACTTATAGAGACCAAGCACACATGCACTCTTTATACTTTGCTTTAGTCTTGTTTTTGTGCTCACGTTTGTACAGTATGAGTGTGCATGCACATGCACATTATGTCTCTGCAATAACATCAACCCACACTCCTCCTCAAACCAGAGTAATGCTGAGACTAAATGGCCATAACACATTTCTTAACCATTTACTCTAAAGCGTCAAGCTGTGAAATTCCCCCATTTAGCTGCCCTAAACAAAAGGTCATTGCCCCCTGCAATCTGTGCAGGTGATGAAAACTATTTCCTGAGCTGCTGATAAACACTACTGATAAGTTCTTGGATGCAAAAAGAAGAGAGATAGGGAAAAGAAAAAAAAGGCTCAGAATAAAAAACATCACTCCATTTTAGGAACAAAGCTTTAAAAATGGTACAATAACACATTCAATAACACATCTGTATCTCACATTTTGACACTTGTTTATCACCACGTATTACTGATACTAATTTGAAAATATGAAATATTCACGGTGCCACTTGATATTAAGTGTCCCTAATACATGTGTACTAACATAGTAACTAGATGTGTATCTTGTATGGAACCAAAGGGTAAGTACACACCGGTACAGCTGTAATATTTCTGCACACATGTAACAAGCTTCAGAATGGTGTGTGTAAGTACAAATGTGTAACAGGACATTGGTAATGACACCTTTTTCACTTCACTAAGTAATCATGTAACAGGAATTACATAGCTACATTTTGTAACAGCAGTGTTTATAAGAGTAACTGGAACAGGTGGTGATCAGGGGGTGTAGTTGGGTAGGTTTGGGGATATGTAAAGTGGGTGGAGTTGGTGCACCTCTGTAATACTAGTGTATATACATGGTAACTCCTCAGGAACTGCCCACTTAATATAAAGTGTAACATTGTGGACACCAGCCACAATTTATATGTAAAGCCTAATTTACTGCCTGCTGCTGAGTAACATCATTTGCACATGCTAAATCCATTGCTTAATTGTCTATTTAATATAAAGGCTAACACTTTATTTACAAAAAGTGCTGTTAGTCCTGTTACACATTTGTACTTACACAGACTATTCTGAGGGTAGTTACATGTGTGTAGTTACAGAAATGTTACAGCTGTAGATACTATGTACCGTTGTGTACTTACACTGTGGTTATATACATACACAACTAGTTACTATGTTAATACACTATACACTATACTAACTATATATATATAAATATATTTATACTATTTTTTTGTCTTATTGCCTTACTCATATTGTCCTCCTATTTATAAAAAATGGCTGCTTAATATGCAAAATATTTCAAAAGCACAGAAAATACACATAAAAACAGCATGGTAGCAGAGGCCTCCAACTGTTAAGTTGAAATACCCTCATCCGAGGAACCGCCATTACAATTAACCTTGAGGTCTGTATGACGCAGAACACTTTAAGATAATTTGAAAAGAAATAAAGAAATTCAACACTGAACATAGCAAAGCCTTATGAATGCAGTTCAGTGGCAGCATTATGTCGCTGTATGATAAACGAATAAGCATTTGAGAAAATTGCATTCATTTTACATTTGCGCTTCAGCAAATGTAAACCACAGAAATAAACTGTTGTTTTTCCAGATTTGATGGAAATGGCGCCGTATTTAATGTGACACACTTCTGAGCATGAACCCTGAGAGAGCATGATGAGCAAACAATCCTTGATTAGCTGGTGCACTGACAGACTCAAAACAAAGACTTTGTACAGTACTAAACAAATATACACAACTGCTTCATGCATTACTCACACAGATTGGCTGTATGTTTTCTTCTTCATAATTGGCAGGATATAAGGAACAGTGGTACTGCAAAAGCTTGAATGCACAACTCTGCAGCAATCATTTAATAACGTCCTACACTATAAAAGATGTTTTGTTTTGTTTTGCTTTTGTAGTTGTTTTTATAAAAAAAATTTACAGAAAAACTGTGCAAATTTGCTACAACAAAAACATGTTAAATAGTTACCTTCGTATTTTCAGTGCAAAATTGCATTTAATATAATTTTACTCTGTAACAATGTGAAATGTAGAGTTTTGGGAGCAAAAATGAATAGCATATCAAATAATACCTGAAGGTCAAATATAAAAAACACAGTGTCACAAGACACATCGTTGTGTGTACTGCATCTCAGCTCAGAAACAAATTGCTGTAGCAACATTTATTGTCTTTATGGTGGGATAATTCACCCAAAAAATGTAACTTTTGTCATGAATCACTCACCCTCATGTAGTTCATCTCAAGGACAAAAAATAATAAAATATTTAATCTAAGAGCCATTCATCCTGTGTTTTTTTCTATTTTACCACTATTCTATATTTATGACTGATATTTACCTTAAAAGCAGTTTAAGCACATTGGTGGGCTTTATCAACACTCTAAATACATCAAACACACATCACTAAATGAAATAAAAGTTTTAATATACAGTCACCAATATGTTATCCAGTAATACTGGAAATATTGTTGCAGTGTTCTCACCAATTTACTAAGTAGTCATGTAACAGGAATTACATAGCTACATTTTGTAACAGCAGTATGTAACAGAGTAACTGGAACAGGTGGTGATCAGAGGGTGTAGTTGGGTAGGTTTAGGGATATGTAAAGTGGGTGGAGTTGGTGCACCTCTGTAATACCAATGTATATACATGGTAACTCCTCAGGAACTGCCCACTTAATATTAAGTATAACATTCTGGACACCAACCACAATTTATATGTAAAGCCTAATTTAAGCCTAATTTAAGCCTAATTTGCTGCTGTGTAACATCAGAGTAATTACATGCTTAATCCATAGCAATTGTCTATTTAATATAAAGTGTAACAATTTATTTACCAAAAACTGCTGTTAGTCCTGTTACACATTTGTACTTTCATTACCAAAAAGTGTTGTTACCAATGTCCTGTTACACATTTGTACTTACATTCTTACATACACCATTCTGAGGGTTGTTACACGTGAAGTTACAAAAATATTACAGCTGTAGATACTATGTACCAGTGTGTACTTACACTGTGGTTACAAACTAGATACACATCTAGTTACTATGGAAGTACACAGGTATTAGGGACACTTAATATAAAGTGGGAACATGTATTTTTATACATGTTTATGTGATTTATTTTTAATTCAAATGTTATGTAATGCTTGGTTAACCCTTACCCCTGGCACTCACACACTTTGTGTTAAAAACATTTTAATTCCTATATTATGTATGCATATGTTGGAAATAAAAAATATGAAATAAAAAACACAGACATGAAGCCGTTTTACTTACCGTCTGCAGTTCTGAATCATGCCTGGGATCTTTATAGATGGGACCTCATCATCTTTCAGTATCAAAAGATGGGCAAATCCAGCCTCAAACTGGGCCTTGTTTATAAAATGTTCATCACTTGAGAAACTCCATTGCTGCCCCAAAATACAAACTGCATCCAATATTCACGTAACGCTGGGTACTTAAGGAAGCTGAACAAAGTTATCTTTCCCTTACAACCAAAAACACACTTTAGAGACATTCTTCCTCTCGCTCTCTGTTGCCTATGCCGGCGTGGGTGCATGCTTCAGAGAAAAGACGTTTTCTTTTCATACTTCTGGTCTGTGTTTGTTTATCTGTCGGTTAGTGACGCCAGCTACAAGCGCAGCTAATTATGAGTAATGAAGTTGGTCTCAGGTTATTGTGCTGAGGGATGTGTTTCCCATGCATTTATTTATTTGTGGCAACCTGCCATCATATAAAAAATGTACGATTTTCCAAAAGGCTTCGTTGACTAAACATGTACACATAATGCACGTTTAAAAATCAAACCATTTCAATATCACTGTATTTCTGAAGGAAGACTCAATTTAGAAAATGTAATTCCCATTCCATCCTGCAAACAAGGCAGCGTTTCATAAGCTCAGAGCTGCTTTGCTACAGCAGTTACCGGGGAAACCTCTTATTTCTCATGCTTAAAGCACCTCCTGCTGGCAGAGAATAAGTTTGCATTATTAATAAATCCCTCTGATTATACGCATACATATTTTGCTTGTTATCAAAAAATAAACTTGCACTTAGCTGTTGTTATTGATTCTACCAGAAGATAAGTTAGGGCCACAAAAGTACACATGCGCAGCAATGTTTGTTTATGTTGTCATTGAAACCGTCTTCCATCAGCGTCTACCTCGTGAAGACCAACGATCGGAAAAAAATCTTCCAAACTTGTACGAACAGAGAAGTAAGATTTTTGGCACAAAAATAGTCGGTCATACATCCAAACTATGCCCATTCTTATTAAATATAACTTTAACTTTAAAACAGTTAAATACATGTAATGCCTATGTATTGTTTTTAATCTTTGTTTTCAAGAACTTAATGCTGTATCTTTACATTTAAATGCTCAATGTTCAAATGTAGTTGCTAAATAATGTATCCCTGAACGTGCTTTTAAGAGTATCTTCTTAACCCTACACATGATAACAATTACTTGGGGGCTTGTAGATGCATTAACATGTAGAGCTGCACCAGCTGACGATCAGAAAGAAAAAGGGCAGGGGGATAAACGCTCTGTGTTGTCCAAGCCTGCTCCTCATCAATCTCTCGCATCCCAGCAAGATCACGTGAGCATCAGAGTTGAGCCCCTGCAGTGACACTATCTTCCTGTAGGCAGAAACCAATTTCTGTTCAGAGCTCAGCAAACCCAGATGCAATTTGAAGATGGGAAGATTTCTTCGAGTGGGCACGACCAAATACTTTCCATTTCTCAAATTACAAGTTTGACATTTGAGAGATTTACTAACAGTGCGTTCTCTCACTTTTCTCCTCCTGTTTTTATCAGACACTTTTTTGACATGCTTAATGGATGCCGCTAGCAATTCCCAACAGGAGGAAAAAAACACCTCCCTCCAAACACCCTAACCTCTTGCCGTCTTGTTCGCTCTCTGAAGACGTGCATTCAAAAATTTCATGTGTGAAAACATCTCCAAAGGAGATCGCTGAGAATACATAAGCTGACAATATGAAAAAAAAAAGAGAAGAGAAGAGTCAGAGGCCTTGGGTTCTCATATTTGCTGAAAATGGGGCTGGATAGTGGTCTAACCCTTCACGCTACACTGGCATTTTGAAAAATGCATTGAAACCTGCAGGGCAAAGGCCCTTTTTTCTACTTTTGATGTATGATAAATGGATTCCACTAAGAAATTTTTGCATCTATTTTCACATTACATCACAACCTTTCCACAACACTCTCATCTCATCAACTTTGCAGCCACTGGTGTAAAAGACAATCGGAAAGTGCATCAGAAAGAAAGCTTCCCTCATTCCGATATGCCCTGACCTCTCTATGTTCTGAGTCTGTGTGAATCCTTGTGACTACAAATGCAAGGGAACTGTGCTGGAAGTCCAGTGATTTTCTGTACTTGCCGTCACACTGTAATTTATCTTTGCCCAGTGCAGAGAAGACCGTCATTACCCAGAGACCACCAGCATTGAGCAGAACCTTTTTCTTCATCATTGCAGACCAGCCTTTTGCTGAAGGGAGAAATGCACAATGAACTTACAAAGGATAGATCTATACAGAATAAAGGTTATCAACAGCAGTTAAAAAAATATGTTGTTGCTTATGTATTTTTATTTGGATATTTTCTGAGATCGGAAATGACTGAGGAACAAGTAAGAGAACAGAGCATGACTTTCTCTCATACTTTGGCCTACAGCAGTATCTATAACATCTTGCCATTTTAATGGGTTTTGTAGTCTGAGTGATTATTGCTTTCTCCTTTTACTTCTAGCAGTTTACAAGCCCAGATGGGTGAGGAATTACCTGAAGTGCATAAAATGCAAAGTCTGCTTATGTTTAATTGAACATGATTTGATTTTTCATTCCACCAAATTTAAAGTACAATAACACTAGCTTGGCTCTATGAAATTGCTTAATGACCTCTGCTTTTGTACCCTGTATAACCGTGAAAATGACTTATGAGTACATAATTGCTTTTTTTGGTTGAAAGAACATTCATGTGGTAGAAAAAGACACAGAGCCGCTCACAGCCATATCCAAACATAAACAAGGGGCACTCTCTATTTCTTTATTTTACATATTTTAATTAATCAGTTTGATTTTGGCTTAGTGATAAGACATCATTGCTAAAAATACACTAAAATACAAAAAACTAAATCATCAGAAGGTTTAGATGGGGCTTTAGCATCCATCTCATATGCAATTGTGAGCAAAATCAGACGTTTAGTATTGATGGAATTTGTACAACATTTAAGACTTACACCCATTAACATCATTAACAAAACCAGTCTGTTTATCAAAAGTTTGCATATTGTGCACAGAACGGTCAGGTACTAAAAGTAGTTGGCAATTGGAACTAACCGACTATGGTTTTGTTTAGAGAGTAGCCTACATAGTTACAACAATAATCTCAGCATAACCATATTACCACAATACTGTACTCTTCCAGCACACCCAGCAACAATTAGCACACATATACACATTATTAATGACATACATTTATAAATATAATAAAAACTGCAGTATGTTTATAAATAGATTGGAATGGAATGTATAGATGACTGAGCGAATGAACCCAGTACCATTTGCTGTAACCTACATATCAAGTTCCATTTGCTTCTCAAAAACCAATGGTTTGCAAAATGGTGCCATGGGGTGAAGTAATTTGAGATCTTTGGAGTACAAGTGAGACTATTTGAAACTGAGTTCAACAGTTCGTAAAGCAGGTTGTTTTAAATGTCTTACATATAAGTTTTGCTCTTGTCTGACAGACAGCAAATAAATGCTAACCCTTAGCGACTGGCTGTAAAATCTCAAGGTTATGTTATTCAGTCTTTGTGTTTGACCGTGGAAACTGTGAAACTGTTTTCAGGTTGATTCAATCAACCAGGGAGTAACAGAAACTCAATTTGCTGTGGTGCTATTAAACTGCTGACGTGAGACAGGGGAATTGTCCTATCTGCTTTTACAGAATGAGATGTTTAACGGTGGGTAGAATTTCTCCTCCAACTTTCTCCAGTAAACATGACTGAGCAAAACAAATGTATAAAAACCATATGGAAGTAGTTGACAATAAATTACCATCTCTCTCTCTCTTTCTTGAAATGAATTAACTTACACATGCATTCTCTCAGAAACCATTGCTTACTGTGTATAATAATTTAATTGTGGAACCTATTATAGTGGCTTTTTCTGATTATGGTTACCAGCAGTGCAATGCCACAGTCAAACCAATGGCGTAACACTTTAAACAAAAGGGTGAAATATATCACATCTTAAGCTACTGTATGTGCTGAGTGACAGAAGTTCCACAGAGCTTCATTGTCCTGACTGTAAATGGAGCTGGCAAAATGGAAGTGTGGTCCCTGTTTCAATGTCCAGGGAGCTTTGGCCTAGACTTGAACCTCTTTGAGTTCATGCTGGACATGAGACAGCATGGATTACAGCTGTTATTAGGAGAATGGCAGGGGGCCTTAATTTCTTAGTGCCAGGCTCTGCCTACTGTGTAAGGTGAACAGTATTATTAAACAATATTGTTTAACCTCACTAGCTCTGTTCCAAAACTTAGCAAGCTGTACAGCTCATATAAGCATCTTCCTTCAAAGCAGATATAAAATATATATTTTTAAAAAAAAAAAGCTACACATGAAATCGCAAACGAGCCATAAACATATGCAACACAAGTAACTGGGGAAATGCTTTTTGTGGTATTTTTTCAGCCTTTTCTCTGCAATATACATTCAATACTGACTTAGAATTTTGCCAAAAAGACAACATACAACACCAATTCCTTTGCACCATTAATCTTTATTGTTGTCAAATGTTGACACATAATGCTTTGGAATTGTAGATAAACTGTATATTTTTTTTCTATATTTGTAATGATACATGTTTATAATGTTTCCCTGTAGTTTGTCTAGAGTAGCCAGTTGAAGTGACAGGGAGCCAAAGTTGCCAATAACACAATCAGACCAGCAATAAAGTTACCCTTTCAGTCAAATCACTTCGACATTACATATGGGAACTCGCCAGAGAGACCAATTACCTTTGAGCTTAATACAAAAGGCCAATGAATATTTGGCGTGCACTTGATTGCGCTCAGGTGCACCTCATCACTGTGTGAGTATAAGAGGGCTGGAGATTCCCTTGGCTGCATTGAAGTTGATGGTTGATCTACTGAAAATAGTTCCTGCGATCTTTTGCTCTCTCGTCTGGCAGCATTTACTACGGCACCTTTCAGCCATTTGAGTCTTCAGGTCAACCGAGAGAAGAGCAAATTCTCCCCAGTCCAGAGGATCTCTTATCTCGGTATGGAGCTGGACTTGGTCAAAATGACTGTCCGCCTTACCAGCAAGCGTGCGCAGGCCATGTTGAAATGCATAGATACGTTCAGGCATAAAACAGCGGTTCCGCTCAAAACTTTTCAGAGGCTCCTGGGTCATATGGCAGCTTTAGCCGCGGTCATGCCACTGGGTTTGCTTCATATGAGACCGCTTCAGCGATGGTTACATGATCGAGTCCCGAGATGGGCAAGGCACCGTGGCACACTCCAGATTGGCGTTTCCCCACAGTGTCGCCGCCTATTCAACCTGTGGACCAACCCTGCTTTCCCCCGGGTCTGAGTACCACTGGGTCAGGTGTCCAGGCATGTCTGGGTCTGCCCTGGGTCTGCCCGGGAGGAGGCAGACCCAGCCTCAGAGTTGTTGTGTCTTGTATGCGCATTACGCCTCTACACTGAACGCACTTGGAGCATCAGACACTCCCAGCAGCTCTTTATTTGCTGGACAGCAGAAAGGGAATGCTGTCTCCAAACAGAGGTTGGCTCATTGGGTAGTTGAAGCCATCTCCCTGGCCTATCTATACCAGGGAGAGCTTAGGACTGAGAGCTCACTCAACAAGGAGTGTCGCTTCCTCCTGTGCGTTGGCTCATAGTGCCTCTCTAGCAGATATCTGTAGAGCTGTGGGCTGGGTAACACTGAACACCTTTGCCAGAATTCCCATATGTAACATCTCTGTTCCCTCCTTCAGGGACGTTCGTAACCTAGATGTCTCTCTCTCTCTCTCTGAGCTCAAGCTTACTATGTACTGAAAGAATTATCCTATTCTGCAGAATTCTCAATATCCAACAGAGTTTAATCTCACCGGATTCTGCTGCAGTATTCCATCAAATCCAACTTGTAGTATTTCTCTTAACAGTATCAATTTCAAGCAGGCTTTATGCTATACCCTTTTACTCTCTTTCTTTAATAAAGGACTGCAGTGGTATGCATCTGACAGAAATGGAAAAATGTATGAAAAACAATATTCTCTAATCAGCTAAACCTAATTTAGCCGTCTTAGTTTCATATAACATTAAGGGGTTTATATATTATTATTTATTTTCTTTCTTTTTTTATTCTAAGTATAAGATGTACTTTAATAGTCTGTTCTAATTACTAATGATGAGTAAATTTCACATGTTAAGAAACAGTTACAACTCTTTATTGGCTTTATAAACCATATGGTGTAGTCGCAAACATTCAAATTCCAGCTTCTTCAGTAGGAGTTATTCTTTTTATTGTCAAAATCCAAGAAAAGTTTCATGGGTACATCAATGCACTGATCTTTTTACTTCTCTACAGTACTCTTAAAACAACTGTTGAAGTATATTTCTGAATTTAGAGAGTACCTTTATTGATTAGATGCATTTATAAACAGAAGACCACACTGTCAATTCAGGGTCACTTTCCTCCTCCTTTTACATCTTCAAACAGTCTGAACGGAAAATTAATGACAGAAGAAAACACTCTTGGCTAATAAAAGGATGTGCTTTGCCTGGTGAAACTCTTATCTAAATATGATTAACTTCGCTCTGCTGCTGTGGTTGGCAATGAATGTCAGCCCACTGATTAAAGGGGACACACATAAAACAGCTCTGCTACCTGGTAGGATGTAGGCAAAGGCTGTTTTTCTCTTTTCTTTTTCATCTGTACGGTGGACGAGCTCTTCATTACTTCCCAGACCATGAAGACAGAGTGCTCACCTTTTAACAAGCCCCTGTAAATGTCAAGCTTCAATTTGAGAGGAATACTCTTCAGAAAGGGGTGATTCTGCAAGGCACTCACCAAATCAGACTGCAAATCATTATTTTAATGCTCTCCATTTCAAATGTGAGGAGGAAAAAGCATGAGAGCATTTCAAATTATAAAGATGCCATCCATTGGCTCAAACCCCATCGGTTGACCCTTCGCTGTGACTGTTCTTAAATAAGAACATTGATCCAGAGAAAGCATGTCATGCACTGCTACGGTGAGATGCTGGAGATGGAGGATGATTGAAACCAGAAGCTAGTATATGTCATGCTTCTTAATATTAAAGCCCAGACAGCTTTCCAGAGAGGATTAAAATGACTTTCAAACTTAGGTGTGCTTTTAAATTTTATACGAACAAGCAAATAAAGGTGAGATTTTCAGTTGTTTAAACAAGAGTTTTGTTTTGTTTGTATTTTTCTTTATCAATCTTTGTATATATATATTTCTTTTCTTTATAAATCTTTGTATATGGCTTGGTAAGGCTGTTGCATGTGGCAAGACACGGAGGCAGAATCAGAAGTGTGATAATAATAATCCAACAAGTGAACGGGTAGACAAGGCAGGTTCACGCACACAGGAAATAACCTTAATACCGGACAGCACGACCGACGTAGACTGACTCACGTGGGAAAAGAAAGTATCTTGCAAGAAAGTTTTTTTTTTTTTTTTTTTATTGCTAAATTCAAAAACATACAGATAGCACAAAAAAACTAAATTATCCACAAAACTTACATTTGAACAGACAATAACAAGAAAACAAAAAACTCTTTAAAGAAAGAAAAGAAAAAATTAAGGATGGCCTACACAAAAAGTTTAAGTGCAGAGCAAATACCCACAGTTTTCATAGCTTTCTTATTAGCAGATTCAGAAATCAGATTAAAGTAATTCTCCATGTCATTCTTGCAAGAAAGTGCCTAAGACGATTTACACTCGAATGATGACCACAGCCACACACACTCTCACATACATTCTAAAATATATATATATATAAAATCACTTAAAAAATTTGGCATAAAATAACCCAAATAATAACCCAACTATGGGTTGGTATAGCACCTTCCTTGGGTTATTTTGACCCAATGAATTGGGTTAAAATACAGTTGGGTTAAAAGTTACCCGTTTTAATACACGTTTTATTTATATAAATATGCAAAAAATACAAGTATTTAAAGTCAAAACACACAAATGTGCACATAAAGCTGTTTATAAGTTTTTAAGAAGGAGGAATTGTGCAGAAGGATCTCCTCCTGGAACATTAAAGACTGTGTGCTGCAAAATCTCCCAAACGGGAGCAGAGGGCTTTGGGTAGTTGATGTCAAACAAATAGAAAAGTTTGAAACACAGATCCACTGCTTGAAGTAACGTCTTCTGTTCCATCGCCTCCCTGTTGAAAATGACATGAGAACAAAATGAAAAGAGTATATAAGGACTCCTTAGACCCTTATATGTCTCCCTAGCTTTCCCACATACTATACATCAAATCTGTAACTCTGTTCACTGTTTACTAGATCTACAAAAGTAAAATAAAACCAGTTTTGCTTTGTCCACTTTTTAAAACAAAATCGGTGTATATGCTTTATTATTGTTAGCGCAAGACATCCATAGGTCTTGGACTTTTGATTGTAAAAATGTTTTGATGGTTCTGGAGAAATCAGGACCAAATGTTGAACCTCATGTTCTGAATCCCACTAGTACAAGAGCTTCAGAATGGAATAATAGCATGCTGTGTACTACATACTGTGCAAAACATACTTTACACTGCTTGCTATTTTAAAATAATATGTAAAACAGTAGGCATTCTGCAAAGACGAACTGTTCAAAGTGATGTATACTACATTGTTGGCACGTCTGCATTGTATATTGCATTTTTTTGCTGTTGTTGTTGTTTTGTTTTGCTTTTAATATCAAAATATTTAAGCTTTTTTGTTTTTAAAATATCACAATATTTAACCTTATTTTGTTTCCAAACTGATGATTTTAGTTTATGAAAAGACTACTTCAACGTTAAGCAATCATTTATATTTTTTAAAGAATTGTGACCTAAACACTTGACCTAAACACAAAAACCATTTTAAAACAATGCAAAACACAGTTGTTCCTTAAGGATATAAGGATTTTTAAATAAATTATTTGAGTAAATGATTTAATGACTGTACAATTCTCACCCTTAACACACAGACTAACAGTTTAAATTTTAGACAAATGGGTAGGTAATTTTTCAAATTACAAGATTTGCAAACCTGCAAACGGTATAAAGTGTCCACAATGGCATTCCAATTTAAAGTTTATGCTGAGTTTTAGCTGTAGAAAAGAGAAAAAAAAAGAAGTCATTGATGGACTCAGTTCAGACTGGATGGGTTAGGAGGAATGTACAGAACTGTGCATCATCATTGTGAAGTCAGTCAATATGCTGGGCAAGTGCTCCTCTACTCAATTTCTGCAACACTTTTGCCACATCATGTTATGAATAATACATGGCTGTATATTTGGGCTGAAGAAAATCCAGAAAAGTAAATCTGCAGGGAGAGGCGCTATATCGTTTTTTCAGTTGCAACACTTTATCATTGCAACTGCTGACTAAGCATACTGCAAAAAAAATTGTATTATGCACATGTAAACAAATGAGGTGGCAAAAATTAAATTATCAAAATAAAGTACCTTTTGTCATAATCAAAATTACTACCTAAAGATATTTTTAACAGTCTAGCAAAATAAACATTCTATTGGCCACTGAACTACTTTTCAAAACCATTAGCTGTTAAATTGTGCATTTGAGTCTGCAAGTTAAATTCACAGAGAAGACAGGTACAGAAACTAATTTGTTGAGCAGCAAAATGTTACATTGGATAACAGGTCAATGGCTGCTTTTATCTAGTTTAGTAAGTCCTGCATTAGCAGTTCTGCACTAAAAGGCATTTGTATTAAAAAGGTCAAAAGGTTTTCAGTCCCTATAAATAGAACATCAATGCCTACATTTGCTGTGCACAGGGCATTACACAGCAATACACTTCAGCTGCGATTTTATTCTGATGAGAGTAGTTGAACTCTTTAACCTGAAAGCACTGAATATCACAATAAATGCAATAAATATCACAATAAATACAATAAATCATCTCAGGTTATGTATATAACCCTGTTCCTTAAAGGAACGAGATGCTGCGTCGACGAGACGTTTTGAGAACGCCCTCAGTGTGATGGCTCTGAATAGTGTGTTGAATCAGCCAATGATGAGTTGGGACGTCAGTGGCGTGTGACGTCACTGGCCAGGAAGTATAAAAGCACATGGAATGCCGGCCGGCAAACAGCTCCTGTCGTGCAGGGGAGCGCCAGCAGGGGATGCAAAAGTGTGGTTTTGAGACGCAGCGTCTCGTTCCTTCAAGGAACAGGGTTATATACATAACCTGAGACGTTCCTTTTCAGGAACTCGAGCT
>JAUMHI010000043.1:17337109-17351572 GCA_032359435.1 Enteromius unitaeniatus
ATGGAGTCATTTTTACAGTAAGTAATTTGTACTTTTACTCAAGTATGTTTTTCGGGTACTCTTTACACCTCTGGGCTAATGTAGATAGCGTTGGATAAATAGTTTGACTTAATATTTATCACTCAAATCCCTTTATTTAACCTCACATATCTGCCACATGTAGTTTTAACACTTATCTGCCACATAGGCTATAATTTTTTTAACACTTTCTATTTCATACTTGTAGTTATAATCAAATACTCAGCTGTGGGCTATATTAGGATGCATTAATCTCCATTTTGAACTCCAGAAATAGTAAACCACCTGGCTACCTTTGCGATACTTTATTCAACATACAATGATTTGGGAAACGCTAACTCTAATTTTAGATACTATTTAGGATATATAATATATAAATTGGGCCACAGCAATAGCCATTTAAATACACATGAGGCTAAATCAAAAAACAATGGCAAATATGTATTAAGAAAGCGCAGAGTTGATTTAGATCTGTATGGTGTGTGGACCTCAAATTCAGTGCAATCAAAGCAAAACTGATATGACGATATAGAAACGTAGGTAACATAACTGTGACCTATAAGTAATAATTTAGATCTTCCACAAAGTGTATTCATTTTTCATCATTATTTAAAAAAAAAGAGAGCGAGAGATTATAAGAAAGTTAATGATTGATAGAAGCCACTATGCTTCAAACTTATATTTCTACTTGTAAGACATGATCAAACCACATACATCCTGGCCACAGGATCCAGTTGAGCGCGGAATGAGCCGCACTTTTCTATCCGAGCCCGGCCCGTGTCCGACAGAGCAGTAACCGAACCCGACCCGAGCCCGACAGGCGTTAAGATATTTATGTCCGAGCCCCATCCCAGCCCAATCTAAATTTTTTTCTCACACTAATGACACACACCCGACCCGAACCCGAGCATCCTTTCTAAATATCTGT
The DNA here is from genome assembly GCA_032359435.1 of Enteromius unitaeniatus. Taxonomy (NCBI): domain Eukaryota; kingdom Metazoa; phylum Chordata; class Actinopteri; order Cypriniformes; family Cyprinidae; genus Enteromius; species Enteromius unitaeniatus. The sequence goes on from JAUMHI010000043.1 coordinate 17,338,056, forward strand.
CCGAACCCAGCCCGACCCATTGGGTACCATCAGGTACCGTCAGGCTCGAGTCGGTATCCATCCTCTAGATCCAGTTATCCAGTTCACCCATTCACTTTCATCTGCTCAATAAAAATAAAATCTCAGATCTCACAATCAGATGCAAAGAAAGTCAAACAAAAAGGATAGTTTTCTGAAAAATGCTGTAATTTAATCACAACTATGTCATCTTCACTTATGACTTTTTCTTTCATCTGAGGAACACAAAAGAAGATACTTTTAAGAATGTTTAAATTTGTTCATCTATAGGATGAAAGTCTGTGGTCTCTATGCCCAGAGAGACCAAATTGACTCCCACTGTATGAATCACAATGTTGTGATTGTCTGGTCGCATTCTGGTCGAAGCATTTAGGAGCACAGAAATTCTCTGTGTTATGATTTCTCTAGACCTTACCAGTAAATACAAAAAAGTGCTGTTCACACAGGCAATGATATTTCATCTTTTTACTGGTAAAGCATCATTCACACATCATTTTCAAAATAACAGTACATTTTGTGACATAATTTGTAAACATACACGGTCAGAATGTTTTTGTGGAACATTCATGGATCATGCAGATCATATTAGACAACTTAAAACCAAACTCCACAGAACAGAGTAAATGTATCATCTACATCAGAATGTTACAAAGCCCAGACTAGATATCTTATGTCAGTGCGTTCTGAGATCATGCTCATACCAGTAATCTTGTTCTGTGTTCACACAAGAGTCATTTACTGGTAATGTTACAATTTCTCATACTGGTAAATAGCAGAATAAATTCAATGGTATTTTTGAGAAATCCTATTCACACACGATCTCTTAAAGGTAATTTATTGGTAATTTACCGGTAAAGACTGTCGGAAAGGACACTGGATAGCAGTTGTAATATGACATCATGCTCTCTTGCAATTTTAAAAATAATACATATAACATACAGTATGCAACACATATCTACTTAAATTTGCTGCAACGCTTCTTCATGTGATACCAACTCACAAAACACGAAAGTGGAAAAAAACATTGTGGAATTTGCATGAGCTTGTGTTTCCTTTCTCCTACATTTGCTGGTGTCTAAGTGAAAGTCAGTGGAATCGATCGGCACTTTAGTAGACACATGCATGTTGGTTTCCATGTTTTATGAGGCCATTCCTAGTTTTTATACTGTACAAATAGAATTTTCTTTACCCTTACCCTAACACCATACCTAAAGCTACACCTCACATAAAACTTTCATTCTGTTTATAAGCTGTTTTCCTCACAAGGACAAAAAGGGGGAAAAAAAGGCCCACCAAGGATAAAGATTTTGGATATTGTACTCCTGAACCACACATACACACTCTTTTTTCTCTCTTGGTAATTAATTCAAATATCAACTGTATGTAAATCTTATACTACACCACTTTATCTGTCTTACTTGAAAACAGGCAGAATGTTATAGCTAATGAGCTATAACTGACGAAAATAACCATCATTTTACCCTTCTCAGAATTTGCACTGCACAGCAGTAGTTGCTCTTTATCTAGTCTCATTGGAGGTTCGGTCTCAGTACTCCAAAATAATCTCAACACACACACTTTTGTAGTAATAAAGCATCTGTGAAAAACAAAAATGTGTATGTAAATGCAACATGTTCCTATTTTGGTCCAGACAAAATTGTACGAGCAGAACCGTCTTTTAGGATTTCAAAAATACGTCTCACGGAGCTGTATTTATTCCACAAGCACAACAGGCAGAGGCAATTTAGTAAGCTTAGCCCTGAGGAGCATATGAAATCTTCCAGTGCAGCTGCATGCTGTGTCAGATCTCTCATCCTAATGATGAGCAGTCCATAGAGGAGTGCTCTGAGCAGAAGCTAGAAATATCCCTGTCTCACTCTGCCAGGGCTCAATATGTCACCACGTAAAGGAGAGGAGAGACTGGGCAGGGGGTATAAAACTGACCGCTTCCCTGCATGAGAAGTGGGCCGCGACTCCGCAGCCCTGCATCCCCTAAACACACGCTGATTAACGCTCGGACAATGGGAGGCCGTGGAGGCCATGAAAGGCTTAGCGAGACATGTCGGCCAGCGACTCGGTGACTTATGGCGTTATATTTTTAAATTGCCCTCTCCAGAGCGTCTGATAAATCAACACACAGGTCATTAAATGGTTCATTATCCTCCTAATGTGATTCATTGGTGGCAGAGGCACGGACCGCATTGACGGACCGGTGAGCACCTCGGGCAGCGGCTCCGAGCTGAGCGAGAAGACAGGAGACGGCCCCCTCATGCTGATTTATGATGTTCAGAAGCAGAACACCGATGGAGAGGTCGGTCAGATGGTGTACAGGTCAGCGGATGAGTTAGTGGAAACACTTCTTATTTTGGCAACGCACACACACTAGCTTTTATCTGTTAAATATGGGCTTAGGAACAGTAACGTTATATGTGTGCTGTAACGGCACTTTGATACAGACAAGCAGACACATAAACTTTGCTTTGCCTGAAGATATGACTCAAGCCTGCTCAACAGAACACAGTGGAATGGACCTGATTTTAGCAGTTCTTGTAATGTTTTAGATATGACTGAAAAAAATTACAGCTTTCTTCCATTTGTAAATAACCAATATGGTCATGGCCTCTGCTGTGTTTGGTTTGTGTCGCAATTTATACAGCCTGCCACCGCTTAAAGGAAAAAGCATCTCTTTTAGGTATTCAAACATTCTGGTGCCATTAGATCAAGCACAGATTAGCGAGTGTTTTAACTCACTATCACAGATATCATTCCCCTTTTTTGGTTATCTTAGAGATCATGGTATCAGGGTTAGCAATTATTTTGCTAGCCAGATTAAATAGCCAGATTTCTTAGTGGCTGTGTGTGTTTGCTTTTCTGACACAAACACATAGAAATTAACTGTGTGCAAAATAGAAGGTAAATGCTGACAGCAATCACATCACCAGTCTGATCTCATTAGCATTCATAGCTAAAGATACAATACATAACCCAATTTAATATTCTGCATTGAACATATTACACTCCTCAAAAACTAAAATTAAAAAATATATAAAAAAATAAATTTTAGGTCATATACCTTCTCTTATTTCTAAATAATTACAATGATCTACATTATATCTTAAAAGAAATCAATATATTCCCCCCAATAATTGGTATTTGTTCCAAGAAACCTATAAAAAATAAAATAAATTATACAATATTAACATACAAATTCCAACTGCATCCCAAAGAAATGCATTAGAAACATATTCGCTTTTAGAAACAAATGTGTAAAATCAGGTCTAAATCGGGATACACTTGCAAATCATTATTTATTTGCTTTGTGCTAACCAATGTCTTCCTTCTTTCTATCGACTCTGCAGTTCATAGCACAGACACAGTGACAAATGTTTTGCATTTAATAACCCTCTAAACTCCAAAGTATGGAGTGCTACTCGATTCAGGGAATGTCCTGCATTAGAAAGCGGCGCTCTAAGGAGCAGTCAACCTTCAAAATCATGCGAGCCTTTCCTGTCTGGAGAGGCTGTAATAGAGGCTGGTCATTATTTGGTGCTACTCTGGATTTTTAAGCAAGCGGTTAGGCAGTATAATTTTAAGAAGACATACGAGTTATTGTGGGAGTAAAAAGTTGAATTAAGATGTTCCCTGGCAGCTATCTGCACCACATTGGCAATTTCACCCCAGAAATATTACCTATTAGTATTAGGAAACATTAGAATTGGCTTCTGAATACAAATGTTAGTGTGCTCGCTAGTCAGGGACACTTATAATCGATTTGCCTCTTAAAACTTCTAGCTGGAATAATTGTCACAGTAACATAGTATACACGCTTAACAGCAATTCAGTTTATTAAGAAAACGTCAGCCAAGGGTGATTCAACACTGCAAATAATGTAACACTGGATATTGCATTTTCACTCAAACAGGCGACGGAAGCTTGTTTACCCAAGAAAATAAAGATTATTTACAAGTTCATTTTGTCAATGGAGCAACATCTTTACGTTGCGGGAAAGCATCTTATTATGTTTCCAATTGCAAATTCTGAGCACTATAGATTAAATACACTACTTGATCCCCCGATATGGGCAAGTCTATGCTTGTAGCTAAAAATGAGAGCAATGGCTTAAAAACAGTCAAAACAATGTGGGACATTGTGTCTTTGACAGTGTAATTCGGTTAGATTACTAAATCTTGAATTTCAAGCTGGTTAATTGATGTCCGTGTCAGTGCGCATAAAATAGCATATAGCATATGTTGCCTACAATTCTGACTTGGGCAGCTAACTTACCCTCCACACCTCGATTATGTGCCTGCGTCCCAAATCTAATTCTTACTTACAGTACATGCTATTCCCACAAAGCAGATTTGAAGCCAATTCTCAGAGGTACACTAGTAAATGGTCCGTGTGAGTAATAAGGAAGCTCTCACATCTATGCATATTTAAGAAAGTTATATATTGCATCTGTCACCTTGACTAGATGAGGCACATTATTCCAAAATGTCATGCAAATTCCTTTTATCCAGTTTCTCTTTATAGAGTCAAATGAGAAGAGAGCTTTCCTACCACTGTCACAATTTCTTTTCGTCCATGAGTGGGACATTTATTCAAAGCATGCCACACATTTCTCGCTCACTCTCAATTTTCATTATTTGCTCTATTTCAGATTGTGACTCAAAGCATCATCCTGCATATTAAGAGGCTGCAAATACTGCCTGCATTGTATGTAACAGTAAATTCCAATCAGCCAAGAGCCCTTATCTATAAGCCAACAACCTAAGGGATAATACTCTCTTCCACATCCCACCCTCCTCTACTCACTTTCCCTCATTTTCCTATTATTTATTTCAACCTGTCTCCAAATATTCTTTTTGTAACTATTTGCATCTAAACAAAGTGCACATCCATTTTCAGTTTCAGCATTGCCGTCTAATAGTTGAACTGTCTTTTCAAAATGAACATTTAGGATGTTCCAATGGTGCTTTTTAAGACCATCTAATAAATAACTAAATGCAGGGCTCAACCATAAGGATTGCCTGCTGCCCGTAACCAGTGAGAGATAAAATTGATCAGCAGATGGAACTGTCACTAAATAAAGGTTTCTTTTTTTGATCTTGTGCATACATTTTTATGCCTGGCAAATAGTCTACTGGAGTAATGGCTGCTGTAAATTCAGTTCGGGCATAATAAATGACATTTTAAAATAAATTAAAATGGAACATTTTTCTGAAAATCACTGTTAATTTATTTTTGATCAAATAAATAGCCTAAACACCTTTGTTTCAGTGGTCTTGCTTTGTTACCAATGTAATGTTTTCTAACTGATCGACAAAGTTCTGTCTATTTATTTACTTTTTTTATGCAAGTATGAAGTATGAGTGACCCCTGCTGGTGCTATGTTGAAACTTTCGTCTTTACTTTTGAGACCACGGCCTTCCCGTCTAATAAACGTTTCTTATGAGGAGATACAGTATGTTGTGTATGAGGCGTGCATCTGTGAAAGCTCACAGTTTCCCACGTGAGGGAAATATTACTGCATCTATTCGTTTTCTGTTTCAGGTGTGGACGCTTGCAATCTCGCGTTTTGACATACTGAGAGATAAACAGTATGTGTGTGAGAAAATATCATATGTGGTGTTCAAAAATAAATGAAGCAGCGGATGATAATCTTCTCTGCTATTCTAAAGCACTATTCTGCACGGCCATATTCTACACCTCTTTGTTAATGGAACATAAAGTAAAAATTTTCAGCATGAATCATCAACCTCTAACAGTAGAGTTATTAAGCAAATGGTAAGGCACTACTGTCTTTGTAAAATTTCACCTTAGATTAGCCACTGTCACCTTCTGGGAGCAGGGGCAGACAAATAATAGGATGAGGTAGTGGTAGTGCTCACACTTTCTTAAGTAATAGAGTGTTCAGATGCAGCAAGGCCACATGTGAGCCACTGTAAATTACTTCTCAGCAACAGAGAAGCCAATCTCTTTAGAGCATTTAGCCACATTGCAACAAAGGAAGTGATGCAGTTCATTCATGCTGGGTCAGAGACAGGAGAATGCATTGTGGCAGGAGTGTGTCGCTCGCTCTGGCTGTTTCGCCTCTCAGTCTCACATCTCAATTTATCAAAGGAACTTTGAGTATCCGGGGCACAGAGCGGAGGCAATGAGAAACTATGTACCTAATGGCCTAACAAAAAAGCTGAGTCATAGAAATGAACAGGGGGAGAAAGGAAGAGAAAAGAGAGAGAAAAAAAACACAGGATGGAACGATGTGCTTCTCTGAGAGGTATATTAAAAATATTAAAATTCTGTCATTATTTACTCACCTTTGTTGTTGTTCCAAAATGTGACTAAGATATTTAATATTATATTTAATATAATATTATATTTTATATATTTAATATAATATTTAATATATAATATAATAAGATATTTCAAATCAAAGACAACATTTTTTTCAAGACAAAATTCTTATTTTTGTATGAACCATTCCATTAATGACATCACAGACCTATTTTAGAGAATAAGTTTACCCCGAAATGTTAATTTTGTCATCAGTTGTTCACCCACCCATTACAACTTTGTTCTTATGCTGAACAAAAGAAGGGCTTTGGAAATCCAAATGGAAGTCAGTGGGTACCATCAACTGTTGGATTACCAGCATTCTTCAAAATATCTTCTTTTATGTTCAATCTTAGAAAGAAACGGTAACACTTTGCTCGGTTACACCTATTATTTGCTTATTAGCATGCTAATGCTAATAATAATATATTGCTAGAATATTAGTCAATTATTAATGTCATAACTGAGGCTCCCGCACTGCCTCCTCCGGATCACCAGAGGGAACCCTCATCGGAGTACTAACCAGTATTCGGACTCCCATTCCCACAATGTCTCTTACCTGGAACTGAACACACACACCTGCACCTCATCACCACATCCACTTACTGATCACACAAACACACACACACATAAAAGCCAGACCCAAACGCCATTCGGCCCAAAGTCTTGAATTGCCACAGCTGTCATTCTCTTACTGTTTGTTTGCTGCCTGCCTTGACCTTGCCTTCTCCCTTTAAACTGTAACTGTTTGCTGCCTGCCTTGAACTCTGCAGGCAGTTCTGAGTTTTTTTCTCTGTTGGGTGAACTATCCATTTAATTGTATCTCACTGCCAAGAAGTTGTACATTCAAAATGTTTGTCCATGTAACTAGAGTCATAAAAGTCACACAGCACAGCACTCATTTAACATGCAGCACTCAGTTTTTCAGTAAAGCTCTGGGCCAAAAGATAACTATGAGAAGATGAAGCCTCAGCAGAGCTTAGAAACAGTTACATGTCTTTCCTCTTTTCAGACACTGTGATGCTTCAAGCCATTCTCCCATGGGCAGCGCACTGGAGACTGAAAGAAATGACAAAACTCAGACAGACTGAGTGGTTGTGTCTCTTGTGGGAGTGAGAAGAGCTGCCCCTCTACAGGGACAGCTTAAAGCAGAGTCCTCCTGATCTGCCCTGTCTTTATCACCACCATATCTCAGCCCTCATCTAAAATGACACAGGCTACAATTTCCTTTACCAACAGGGTTAGAACTCTATGAATTAATCATCCAAAGCACCATCAGTTCACTCTCTACTAAAGTGATGTTACGATTTGCAAACAGAAGTGTAATATAGCAGAGATTTTAGGAACTTTATTGCTTGCTTGTTTGTAAACAGAAGCTGATTATATAGTTCAGATGCAGTCTTGTTATAAACTAAATGGCAATTCGTAGCAAACTTGATTTCTGCTTTAAAAAAGGTAATCTGGTGGTCTACAGAAAATCAATGACTAGTTAGCACTGGAGATTTATTTTTTGATGAGTAAAACTGACTGTGCTGATGATGGTGCAACGCAAAATTCTGAATTGGGTCACTTTCAGTCCAAATTTCAACTTGGTCACATTCCCCCAGTATGATGATCAAGCTGGATGTGCCAGCTCAGGCTGCTGAATGGCACTCCAGCATCAAACAAACTCTTTGTGTTTCTGTCTTTGTTTTCATGTCTGGACTTTTGTCAATTAACTCATGTCTCCGCCCATCTTGTCAGTTGTTATGTTCCCAGACTCTCGCTCTCGTCTCGTCCCTCTGGATACTGTTCGCTTCTCGTCTGACTCACGGACGGACTCTGGTTACTCTATTGCCTCACCTCTGATATTGTTGATTATGACCCTGCTTGTCTGTTCATGCTCTGTGATTTCTAAATAAACAGCTTGCATTTAAATCCACACGCCTCCTCGTCTGCCACAACATTACAGAATGAACAGCCAACGAGGATCCAGCAGCACTGACCAGAGACAGTCAACAGGTACAAGCCGAGTCAAATTGGTCCTCATGAGATGGTCACAGCTCGTGTCACCGCTCAAGATGGCCGCTATGCCTCAGTGAAAGTCGCCTCTCAAAATGGCTGTTACACCTGAGCCATACACGATGGCTGCATTATCCGAGTCATTTCACAAGATGGCTTCCGATCCTGAGTCACTGCGCAAGATGGCTGCCACTCCTGAGCCTCCTAAGTGGCTGCACGACCCCTGGAGATGTCGACTTAGGTCGTAGATTCTCAAGGGGCTCCACTGGTGGCTGCACAACCTCCGAGTCGGTCAGTCAGGGCTTTTCTGGAGCTCTTGCCTTGCCATGAACCAGCCACAGAGGCTTTTAAACTCTTGTCCTGCCATGAACCGGCCACTGAAGCCTTTGAACTCTCACTTTGCCTTTGATGTGCGCAGGTACTAACTTGGCCTTAGAGGCCACCACTAACATGATTATGCTCCTCTGTGCAGGCCGGTCTCCTGCTCTGCCCTGGAGGACATTTCCACCGATTGATCCGCCCAGGTAGGGTTCTCCAACGTCTGCTCCGCCCTGGTGGGCCTCTCCACTGTCAGCTCCGCCCAGGTGGGCCTCTTTGTCATCAGCTCCACCCTGGAGGGCCTGATCCACCCAGGTGGGCCTTTTCGCCGTCAGCTCCGCCCTGGAGTGCCTCTCTGCCATGTGATCTGCCCAGGTGGGCTTCTCCACCGTCAGCTCCGCCCTGGAGGGCATCACTGCCTTCTGCACCACTCAGGTGGAGTCTCCACCATCTGCTCCACCCTGGAGTGTCTGTAATCCCCTCTTAGGGGAGGGGCTATGTCACAAGTGGCACTGGAGTTGCCGACTCCAGCCCTGACTGTGTTCATTGTTTGTGTGTCTCTCTGTTCGCTGTTTAAGACTTGTATTATGAAGTGTCTCCCGTTGTTTCCATACCAACCCTGTAATGTCTCCACCCCGCTTGTGTGTTGCCATGTCTACAGATTAGTCATTTCCTTGTTATGTGTTGTATATTAAGGACCTGTCTGTGTGTTTACATTCGCTGTTAATTGCATGGATATACCTTGTGTTTTCCCCTCTGTTAGCCATCCATGTTTCCTGTGTTCTCTGTGCTTTCTTCCTGTGGATTTATCGTTCTCGACCCTGCCTGCTCCCGGACTCTTGATTCTGCTGTTTCCTTTGGACACCGTTCACCGATCATCTGACCATTGTATTTGGATTATTCTCTCGCCTTTGCCTCTGTTGTTCATGTTCACTGTCGATCGATTTTTAAAAAAACTTTTTTAAATGATTTTAAATGATATCTAACAAGGCTTTGCCAAGTTTACATTCTTTTCTAAATAAATATTACAGTTTATTTCTTCTGCCCTGAAATTAATTCAGACATTTATATAGAATTAGGGCATTTTCAATTTAGACTCTGTGTAATGTATTTTATTTATTTATTTTTCAGATGCAGCTTCTATTTAGGAAAAAAAAGGCAAATATTTAGGCTTCTATTTAGGCAAATCTCCAGCAGGGAGTAGTCATGTTGTCTTACTACTCTATCACAACCTCCAGAACTTTGTCCCAGGTTGATGATCCAACATCGACCCCAAGCTACTTGTATGTGCCAATTAAGAACCAAAGCAGAAACATCCAGGGGCTTGTTAAATAGCAGCAAGGTGCCTTTGAAAGGTCCGCTGTGGAGCTGTCTCTTGAGGACAGGCCAAGCAGGCCCCATTACAGCAGACAGCGACCGAACTGATAGCAGAGATAAATGATGTGAGACCCGTAATACCAGGCACCCTGACTCTGATAAATAAACATGGTGAGATCTCTGCCATTGTTTAGTGTGGCAGGAGCGTGGATGGCTCTGAACTCACACAGCTAACCACCAGCACAACACCGGCTCATGAATAAGCCATGAGGGTTGCAGCAGGCTAAGGCAAACATGTCCCTCTCTCAGAAAAAGAACCACTCTGGAAGCAGAGAGTAGGATTTGTGTGCCAAAATATTCAGTGAGTATTCGTAGTGTGACGGTAGAGCCACAATCCTCAGTGCTAATGGTGCGTGCGATGCTCCTATAATGTGAGTGTGCTGTGTACAATAGTTTGTATTTGGGCAATAATTTATCTCAGTTACTTCTAAAATTCTTTCTGTGATACAGTGACAACACTGCATCGCCTGAAAGTTGGAAAGAAAAGAAGTGCTTTGCTGCCCCTGGTGGTGTTAAAGGTAAATGTGCCTCCTCTCTTGTTGTTCTCGCACATCAGTGTCTGTGTCCTTGAGCTTCTGCACAAGCTCCTCACCTGCACGGATAAAAATGCCAATAGCAATGTATTGAGAATCTTTCGTTTGAAGCTTGATGCTCAACGCTGACTTAAAAGCTGCCCTGTAAAGCACCAGGGGACAAAGAGGGAAGTATATTTTAGTGCATGTGTTAAAGTAGACTTGGAAAGCACCTTAAAAGGATATTTTACTTATCGTTTACTCTTATGTCAATTCAAACGTGATTTATTTTCTTTCTTCAGTCAAAAACAAAAGATAAAAAAATTGCAACAGGCCCAGTGAACGTTCTTTAAAATATATTTAAATACATATGTTATGTATTTAAGAAAAGCATTTGGAACTAGCTAAAAGCAATAGGATTTTCACTATTGGGTAAAGTACTGCTTTAAGAAAGTAAACTGCCTTCAGCACACTTTAGCATAAGCTCAGTCGTGTGGAACAGAGACAGGTCAATATTGTAGCTCTGTAGCAGCGGGAGGCTTTCGCCAAAATGTAGACAAGTTTCCTCTCTGTTTATGACATGATGACTGGGCAGAAAACTTGCAGGGTGGAGTGGTAACACAAATAAAAAAGGAAAGTGAGTGGTAAATGGGAGCTAAGAGAAAACAGGAGAGTGAGAGGTGAGAGACAGCAAGAGCGAACAAGATTGCATCCTCATTGCATTAGCTTCAATTTGTTATAGGCAAAAGCTGCCTCCGCAGTGACTCAGTCAGTCCTGCTCCGTTATTCTGTCTTTAATTCTATGAGCGTGCTGTGCCTGCCAGAAACATCTCGTCCAATTCAATAGACTACCGACCCACTACAGCAGTTATTTTGCATTATTTTAGTGATCATTAGTTGTGACCAAATCAGTGTTTTTGGACAAATCTATTCAGTGAACAAATTGTTTTTGTTCTGTTCCATGTGTGTTTTTGTCTGTTGTGTGTGTTCTCTGGAGTCTCTCCTTTAGAAAACAAAACAAAACAAAAAAACATCTCACATTGTAAAGGCTGAAAAATAAAAGATAGCTAAATTATTTTATTTAAATTATTTTGCAAGTGCCATTAAACAGTGCCTAAATTCAATTTCTTGACTTTCAAAAATGTACAGGTTTATAATTACACATAAAATCTTAAAAAAGGATGAGGTGCATTTCATGTTAGAGCTACTGAGAAAATATACCCTACACTGAACAAGTCTTAAAAGGTTTTTGAAGGCTAAATAAAGCAATATAAACAATATAAAATGTCTATAACAATATATAAGATTCGAGAAAGCTCGATAGATCTGCTTTGTTCTGGGGCAAATGCTTGTGATGCTGTAAAAAAATATATTTTTGAAGTGTCTTGTTTGTTGACCAATATTATCTCACAGCTTTAATTTATTAAATACGATTATAAGGCATGATATCCATAAGAGTCTTTGAACAAATGTGTAAATATATATATATATATATATATATACTTAAAACTAAACAAAAGTAATTGGTTAGTGAAATTTGATTAGAAGCAGTATATTTGTTTCTTACAATACATCAGTGCAAATAGTACTGACAAAAATCAAGAAGGCACTCTGAATTGAACATGAACTAATTCATATCACACAAAACCCACATGGCTTTATTTGTGTGATAAAAGATTTTGAAATCAGTGCACCTGCATTTAAAGGTATTTAGAGTCTCTCCCTCTTCTTCCAGTGTCTGATCTGTGCTCATTGATTAAGCCAGAAACAGAGCCATTAGTATGCAGGTGCTGCCCCCAGACACAAACCAGGGGAGAGAATGTCTGCGAGTAGCCGCTGTGGCTGTTACCGCTGTTTTCTATAGCAGACATCCAACCCCCCCCCACAAGCACGAGTCTTTGCTAATGAAAGCTGACTGCACTTTCATACAAACGCTCACCCTCAACAGCTTCACGCCTCTACAGACACACGCTGAAGCCGACAGTTACACATGCCCAGAGACGTAAATACACACCAAATTGCTCTCCTCTCGATCTCTCTGACAGATATGCATACACACATTAATCCACAAAAGGAGGGGTGAAGGAGACAGTTTGCCAAGCATCCGCGGAGGAAGCTATTCTACAGTGCTTAACAAAAAGGTTCAATTTCCTTCCATTTAATCTTTAACCTAAATATAGAAATGGGAGGCATTTTATCATCTTACCTCTTTACTGCAATCAGATCAGCCACACTTAATGCTTATCGTCATCTGTCTGATTTTTTTGCTTGTCTTCCATTCTCCTTTCATTCCTTTTCCTCTCTCTAATCTGAAGGCAGCAGGTTTCCTTTATTACACTAACCTTCTCTATTCTTTAAGGTTTAATCTCACCCTACATTCATTTCAAATTCAAAATGGGTAGCTCGAAATCGGCAGTCCCAATGCCATTGCCTCACTGTGCCTGCAATTCATCTTCAACGATAGTGAGACAATCAAAGAGACAAACATAAGAGCAGAAAACAAGTGCACTTATCTGAGGAAAATATGTGCATAGAAAATACACTATAGTCTCAAGGTAAATGCAATCATTACAGGTGGTCCTTTCTCACAGCCTCTTTTCCTTGAGAACTTGAGAATCTTAAAAAAAAAAAATCAATCACATTTTTTATTTCTAAAATTAAAGGTATTAAAGGCAGGGTAAGCAATTTCTGGAAGGCAATGCTGATATGTGACCCTGGACCACAAAACCAGTCATAAGGTAAAATTTTACAAAACTGAGATGTATACATCATTTGAAAGCTCAATATATAAGCTTTCTATTGATACATGTTATGATAGGACAATATTTGGCCGAGATACATCTATTTGAAAATTTGGAATCGAAGGGTGCAAAAAAATCAAAATACTGAGCAAATCACATTTAAAGTTGTCCAAATTAGTATCTTATTAATGCATTTTACTAATCAAAAATGACA
>JAUMHI010000043.1:17351672-17363295 GCA_032359435.1 Enteromius unitaeniatus
CAAAATACTGAGCAAATCACATTTAAAGTTGTCCAAATTAGTATCTTATTAATGCATTTTACTAATCAAAAATGACATTTTGATATTTTTGCAGTAGGAATTTTACAAAAGAATTTCATGAAACATGATCGTAATGATCTTAAAACAATTACTTAATTTCCTAATGATTTTGGCATAAAAGAAAAATCAATAATTTTGACCCATGAAATGTATTTTTGGCTATTGTTACAAATAAACCCCAGCGGCTGGTTTTGTGGTCCAGGGTCACATATTTGAAATCACCAAAACAAAGTGGGACAAAAGTAATAAGTATTACTTTCGTCCCGACTGGACCTGGACTGACATTTAAACTCGATTTACTTAAATACTTTTTTTTACTGAGGTAAAACGAAAACAAAACAGGAGGAAATAAAAACGAAACTAACACAGACAGAATGTAACATCAGGATGTGTTACAGCACTAAATAAAATGTCATGATCGTTACTGCTGAAAAATCACTTACCCTGCCTTTAAACATGTTCACCTCAACTTTAATATCAGAGTTTTTTTGGTAATCTATGTTGATTTACCCTTTCATGATAAAATGAAGGGTAAAATGTATGCCTGTCTTGTAATTTGTTTATGATGTTTAGAAACTATAAATACATACATATACAAAGCCATTTACTAGTGTAACAATCCAAGCAAGAACAAATCATTTAATTTAAAATAATGGTAAATTAACGTTGTAAAAAAAAACTAACACACACAAAAAAACATATAGACTATCATATAGAGAGAATGAGTTTGAAGTTATCATTCATGATGGTTTAGCTGTAACATCACACAATTAATGGTTAAAAATGGATTTTGAAGATCTACTGTAATTAGCAGTATGCTTCAGGCACACAACTCAAACAGTACCAATCAATTATGAAGACAAATGAGTACTAATTTGCATGATTTTAATGCATACTTGTCGTGTTATTGCTCATCGAAATACAATCTCTGCTTACACAGATATACAGTATATATTCAGTATTATCCACCAGTGAAATACTATTACGGTAGCATGATTACTAAATTCATAAGGCCTAATATTATGTGTATATACATAGTAAAAAGATAAAGGCAGCAGGGACCAATCAGATGGAGTAAGGTTTCATAGAACAAAATTCCCTGCTAGGGTTTAACAGGCACATGAGCAGCAGCAGATATTCACTTCACATCCTGTCCTGTCACCCTGGCATAATGGCTTTTACAAGAGCAATATTGCAAAACATGACCTGCACATCATTGTGTCTGACCCACCTAACAGTGCAATTAAAGCAATTTCAACACACAAACCCACCCATGGAAATGGTAGAAAAAATAACAACGACTAGTATTGCCAATTCACTTTGCCTATGGTATGACAAAGACATAATTACAAGCCCTGTTTTCACCTATGTTTATTTAAAAGACTTTGTTATTACTATGCACACAGATCACATTGCGTATGTTGTGGGATGCAGGAGGTGCACTAATTTAAGTGCAGAGGCTTTTTAGCACCTCTACAGTGACAGATTAACACTTGTTAAATGAGCGAGACTGCTGGTCCCCCCCTGCTGCAAGAATGGAGCCCCAAGGTTTCACAGCTGTTCAAATGTGTCTAATCTCACCTCCTTAACTGCTTACTTTACATGATACTTCTGCTCATTGACTTTAATTTATGTGACTCACACTTTTTTTTTTTTGCTACCTGCTTTGATTAATAAAGCATTTGAAAATGTATTCCAGTGAAAATAGAGAAACTTGTTGCGGAAAATGGAAGGTCTGCCATCTGTAGATTCACTACATGTCCCTGTGGCTTTTCTTAAACCTTTCTTGGAGCAGTTCGTGTAAAATTATTATTATTGATTGTTTGTTAATTGAATAGAGGGTATTATACACCCAGCCAGTTATTATCGCAAAATAAACACATATAAATGCAACACTAAACCAGGAAGTGATCGAGCAACGTCTCCATTTGACATGTGTGACTTACCTTTTTCTCTCTCACAGACGAGTCGCCGTGAACGAGACGCCCAGGCCACCCAAGAGCACCCAATAGTGAGAGTTTACCTGAAGTTCATCCCGGACACCGTATGCTTCGTGCTGAGAGGAATAAGACAGAATTCACCTCAGAAAAAGACGCACTGTGATAAAAAAAATACCTTGAAGGAACAAATTTAGGATTAACGTTACATCAGACAAGAAGAGTGCAGACTCTAGCGAGCCACGGAGTGATCCTCGTAACGAGAGAGTAATGCTTATTTCTTGTATTAGTTTGCCTGTTATTGTTGCTTAAATGTGAACAAATTTGATTGTTTTGCTTTCCCGAACTATAATTCCTGACTGAAATGTATAAAATGAGTGAAAAACGTTTTGAATATGACATCTAAATGTCTTTGGACGCGATGCTGTTTCTAAGCTCCATATAGTAGACCATAAAACAATACTGTATGATAATAGTGCATGAGTAATGCTAAGAGTATAAGAATGTTTAGACCATATTATTAATCTATTCACAAATCTATTTTATAAATATATATGTGTGTGTGTGTACATATACTGATATTAGCATGCTCACAGATGTTTTGTGGTTTGTTGTTAGTGATCAGAATCACAGCAGCACAGAGTCCTGTCTCCTCACGCTGATGACCCCTAGAAGTGCTGATATTTACTATCACTAGACTGATATTCTCTGATAAAACAAGCTTTTATTTTTTTATTTAACAGAATCTGTTTTCAGGATTGACTCAAAGTCTGTTCACATCTGTGTAGATCAGTGTGCTCAATTTATCTTTGACCTTTATTATGTTTATTTTAATTATAATGTGTTTTAAATAAAACAATTTTTACCTGCCTCAGTGACAGTCACTAATGACCCATTAGGGGAGTGGTCTTTGTCTCTTCAGGTGATAATCACTGAATATTAATTACCATTCTCACCCCCTCGCATACAGGCTTTCAGCCTCAAAACATGTGTTTTAAAATTTAAAACACTATATTGTTTTCTCTGAAAAAGTAAGTGGAATGATTTTCACATCACTCTAAAGAGAATATTCTAGTCTAATACACTAGTTACTTACTGTACTGTGCAGGACTATTAAGTTTGAGTTAAATGGCCTTATTTCAGCTACTTTTATTAAAAAAAAAAAAACTAGTAACCACGCATATTTTTTCCTAAAAAACGCAAACATGTACATTTATTTTGGTCACATATTATTGTAGAACAGTTTATGCTGATTACAAGAAAAATATAGGTTGGTCAATAATATGTTCTAAGCAGCTGAAAAAAGCACAAATATCAGAACATGTCCAAACATCTTAATGGCCCCAAAATCACCTCGGACCCCGGAGGGTTAATTATCATGTTCAACAACCAGGACGCAGACACACAACCCAAATTTACCATATCAACTTGCTGAAGCACTGGGTCGGGGACCGGGACCAGGTAGCCGCTCTCACATGGCTTTATCTCAAATGGATCCCCACCTCTCGGCCGCCAAGAAGACGGAGCTGCGGCACCTGGTCGGTCATTTCCAGGATGTGTTCACGAAGACCCCTGCCCATACCAACGTCCTCCACCATGACATCATTACAGAGCCTGGAGTCATCATCTGGCAGCAGCCCTATCGGATCCCCGAAGCCCGTCGGCAGGCTATTGAGGAGGAGATCCAGAAAATGCTAAAGCTGGGGGTAATCGAACCATCACGGAGCCCGTGGTCCAGCGCCATCGTCCTGGTCCCGAAGCCAAATGGTACCCTCCACTTTTGCAACGATTACAGACGCCTGACCGAAAACTCCCAATTCAATGGCTACACCATGCCCCGGGTGGACAAGTTGCTGTAACGATTGGGAAGGGCCTGGTATATCACAACATTAGATCTGACGAAGGGTTACTGGCACGTTCCCCTATCTGAAAATGCCAAGCCGAAAACCACCTTCTCCACACCGTTGGGACACTGGCAGTACCGGACCCTTCCCTTTGGCCTTCACGGGGCACCAGCCACGTTCCAGCAGCTCATGGACGTTATCCTGAGGGCCATATATCCTCTGGACTCTGAGCCATACTGTCCCAGGAACATCAGGGAGAGGAGCATCCAATCGTCTACATCAGCCGTAAGCTGACCCCAGCGGAGAAGAACTATGCCGCAGTGGAGAGAGAGGCCCTCGCTGTCAAGTGGGCAGTCCTGGAGCTAAGGTACTACCTGCTTGGTTGTAAATTTGTGTTGTTCACAGATCATGCCCCTCTCCAGTGGCTGGCTTGTGGCGGGAACCGATCAGTGTCGCCCTGGTAGCAAAGGATCAGCACCTGGAAATCATCAGCCCGGGCCAATCGTTCACGGCAGGACACATATAAATGCAACACTAAACCAGGAAGTGATCGAGCAACGTCTCCATTTGGCATGTGTGACTTACCTTTTTCTCTCTCACAGACGAGTCGCCGTGAACGAGATGCCCGGACCACCCAAGAGCACTGGAGCACCGATCACCGACACCTAAAAGGGAGAAGAAAAGAGACTTTGGAGCACAAGAAGCACCGGCACCACCACCACCACCGTATTGTTTACTTATCTTCACTGTTTAAAAAATCCTCCTGGAAGAAGGTCTTCCAGGAGAACTATACATTGTATGTCATATCGTGTGAAGATATAATTTTTTCAGTGTCACATTTGGTGTCAATTTAAAGGTCCAAAGATGAGTGGTACAAATGGTCTCAATTTCACAGCAGTCACTTATATTATTAAAACATTATTGAAAACTTATATAGATTTGGGTTTGCAACCAAGAGGTGTGTCCTTCACCAAGGGACAGATGGTAATCCAAACAGATGCAGACCCGGGGTTGCAAAAAGATCTAACAAACAGATGGTCTTTTGTGTTTGAAAGTTTGTGTGGGTGTTGGTTTGGTATTTAAGGTGAAAGAATGAAACAGTTCACAAGGACCTTTCTTGTAAAGTAGAAATGGCCTCCACTCGGTCACATTTTCTATGTGACAGAGTGCTTCTCTGACCGTCAGGCATGCATTTGCTGAAAACTGAAAGGTAACAGCTGTGACTCCTTTGCGAGTGTCCAGACCGCCCCAATGACAGCTCCATTGGTAGCTGAGTGTTGGTGGAAGGAGGAGTCCTCAAGAGGGAATTCCCCATTGTCACCGTTAGACCAGTCCACCCCCTGTCAGACGCAGCGCTCACACGGCTTTCACCAGCGCAAGCCCTAGATTTAGGCAGAGGAATGTGTGTGCCACCCCCTTGCAGGTAGCGGAGTCTGGTGAGCTCCACGATGGTCATCTTCCCACATAGAGAAGGAAGCGATCGTGACCGTCACCTTGTGCCAGTTAATGACCACATCCAGAAACACACGGGTGGTAAGACATTTCTATAGGTATTATAGTTCGGGGGAAAAACTAAAGCAGTAAATGTGTTCAAGTTTATGCCACAATACCATGCAAACTTATACAAAAACAAACAGTACTTACTCATGAGAGTGATCGCTCGGTTGCTGGACCAGCTTGCACGCCGCATCTTAAGGTAAACCCATCTGTTCTCTACTTTGCTAAAGTCAGCGCTGTTTGTTTTCTCTGTTCTTCCGCGCTGAGCACACGAGCTGTTGTGGGCGTGTACATGTTGCGCGCGTCTCACTTGGAGATTGTAATGACAAAGCAAAAGTAGCTCGTGGGTGTGGTCACATTAAAAAATAATTAGATCAGATTGAGAAACTCAGTATAGTGTTTGG
This sequence comes from Enteromius unitaeniatus, assembly GCA_032359435.1. Lineage (NCBI taxonomy): Eukaryota > Metazoa > Chordata > Actinopteri > Cypriniformes > Cyprinidae > Enteromius > Enteromius unitaeniatus. The sequence goes on from JAUMHI010000043.1 coordinate 17,357,415, forward strand.
TTACTTACTCATTACTTTAACAAAGAATATTTGTTTTCAACATGTACTTACTGCATTTAAAAGCAGACACTTCAAGCCTTCTATAGATATATTTCTGTGTGTCATGTTTTTGTGGAGTTAGTTCATTTTAGTGACGGCTTTTTAAAAACAGTTCACGGAGAGAACAAAGAAAAATCGCGCATACTTTTTATTTTCCGTATTTTCCAACAGCACACACTTTTGTTGTTACTGACCGTGAACTCAAAAAAAAGTAGACGCCTAACAGATTTGAATGGTGTATAACACTTACTTGTGTGACCAAAATCAACAGTTATATTAGTGTCTTTTGCACCGATAATAAAAAAAGACCCCAATCACGCAGGCATGACAGCCGACCTCACCTTAAAAAGGCGCGTTTTTAAAAAGATGCGTCTTTACAAAGACTTTCCAGCTGTGAGCCTTTTACTCTTTTAGAAAAGCTCTTTTAGTGTGCTAAGGCGCAAAGGGGAGATAGCGCTTGCTCACAACAGGGGTAGTGCAACCTGCTGTGTCAATCCATTCCACACGGGAACTATCGCCGATAAAGACGCTGTCACACCAGCCACTTATTCTTCATCCAAAGTAGAAGGTAGAGCTGAAGACATGTGTGCTGGGCTCCGAAGCGAAAAGCTAAAGTGCGCTGTGTCCGCTGCCAGTTTATTCTCACGCTGTGATCAGCTGCAGTCATGATGCAATCATACACGCAAAGAATATTGATCCTCTCAAAGCGAGATCCCAATTCGTTGGTCATATCCGACATGAGTGGGAGTGACCGACTAAAAGGGAACTGATGTATTTGAATGTTAGTATCTTACATATGCAGCATGATATTTATCGGTTTTCATGGACGGTAAGGTTGTTCTCATGGAGTGCACAGAGGTACATATTTTATAAGACCAGGTTGCTATCATCAGATGCCTTTTATCTATTACAATCTATAGGTATATATCAAGATGACACCAGTTCCTTTCATGAAACAAAAGAAAAAACTGGCAATAATTTAGGATGAATTGGCAAACAGCAATCTTTTAAGTCCTAATAATAAGCATTATAGATCCATGTACTGTAAAACTGGATAGAATTCAAGCAAGCTGTACTTTTACAACACTAAAAAGTGATGCCCTGAAGTGCCTGTCTATAAATACAAAAAATAGCCATACGAAGACAGATATGTTGCAACATCCATTTGGAACTTTGTAAAGGAGACACAATGCATGTTCAAAATGAAAAGGACACCTGGTTGAATGTAAAGTAACAAAACACTATATACTTCAGCTCGAATCTTAAAGGCAGATGTAATGGTTTGATGTGAAACTGCATAAAAGAAGAAGTGCCTCTGAACATTTAGTGTAGTAGGGCATCCTCCAATGCACTGCGCAGAGGGACTCTTTTATTTACTTTTCTGTTGTGTTTTGCTCTAGTTCTCTTTTCTTTCAATGCACCACTGCAGAATCAAACCGTATCGTGCCATGTGTTTCTTGTGTTTTCAAGGATTGTGGCAAAAAGATATCAGAGAGTGATGAAAGCCAGCGCTGCAGTATTAAAAGTGGTATCAGCAAGAGGCTTGCTGGGGTATTATGTGAGAAAAATGGTTGAGTTGATTTTTCTTATCTTTACAAGGTACTTTTTCACAACTATGAAGTAGAAAAATACAAAAAGGTCAAATATAAGTCAGTGCAGTGGGCTTTTTGTCTGCTGTATTAGTTGTATTAATACTGATTTGACAAGTGTGTTGTCGACAAGGGACAGAAAAGCTTTAGATGACAAAAAGAAAATGTGTCAGTTTAAAAAAAAACATATTTAAATCTGATCCTCTTCTCAATTCCTCACTACAGGTTGTCAAAAAACAGATAAGCCCAATTCAATCTTCTCAAACTGAATATTTTTTTGTTTGTTAACAGTGTCTGAAATAGGGGACAAACTGTAGATACAGTATCTATTTTAGCTAAATGGCTGTTTGTCCTATATCTATATATCATACCGTCTTTAATAGAATTGACTCATATTATGTACAGAACATTCTGCCCATAATGTTTACCAAATATGCATAAAATAATACTGGATATGTGGTGCCTTTTCACATCCCACGTTCCCATTGAAGGCTGAATGACAGAGGTTGTTCACAGAGAAAAGAAAGAATCATCTTAAATTCTTTGTCAATTTGACATGCTAAAGAAAACTGGGAGTTGGATCTGTGCTGGCTCACCACAGCGCTGATATGACAACTCTCCATAACATGGTGTAAGATGCCCTCGTTTAGCACATTGTGTGTTTACATCCATCCCTTCAGCTCGACTCCCACTGACAGCTGACAGTGTCACAATGAAAGCATCGCATTAGAAAGCGCACTACGCTTTACAGCTGTAGCATATTCGCTCTTCTCTTTCAGACTCTCTAAAATGTTATCTCTCCAGCAATGAGGCCAGGTGGACCACTGACTTATCCATTTTAATGGAGGGGAGAGAGCTTCTTTCCATGTCTGTATTGCAAGGACGGATTTTTATGATAGCATCAGTGATGGGCGCATGTCTTTTGGCACTCATTTCATACTGTTATGATGAGGTTCAGCTGCAGTACCACGGCATATGCCAGGAAGTCAGAAGCATTATGAAAATACAGGTCACTGTGGTCTACGTTTCATTAATAGTTTAGAGAAATATGTCTGAAAACATTTTTTTGTACAGAAACAGCTCAACATGCCCCGATTAGAAATTAACAAAGTAAAGTTTTGTATGTTTGCAGCTTTACAACCCTTCTTAAAAGAGGGACGACCTTTCATTATCAAGAACTGTTCTCAAGGATACATTTGAACAATTCTGAATCAATGACATACAGATGTCAAAAGAAAAAGGAAGCTGCTCCAGTTAATTTAGTACCACTTGCAAGTTTTGTCAATTTGGCAAACATCCTGTTCCACACACAGAATTTCTATGAGAGACATATAATAATTAATAAAATTCATCTGTGGTGAGCCAGAAGTATTCCTGCCCATCCAAGAGGAATAAGGAATAAGAATAAGAATGCAGGGCAATATCTGAAATCCCATACTCTCTACATAGGTACTTTTTTCAATTGGAAACTGTTAAAAAGTACATTCTATTAAAGTTTGTAATATTAATATAATCCAGACATACTACATCGTCATGTTGTTGTTATGTGATCTATCAGAGTCAGTTGTGTCGCTTCATAAATCCCTTCCCGTGGCCTCATTAGATAGTAAAATATACATTGTATGCACACTTCAGAATCTCAGTAGGTCCATTAACCGTTAACAAACCATTAACTACAATTTTTGCCTCAATAAATTCCAAATTTGCTGCTTATTAATCGTTAGTGAGGTAGTTGTTATTTTAAGGTATTATGTAGGATCAGGATGTACAATATGGTCATGCAAAATGTGTGCTTTATAAAGCACTATAGAGCCAGCATGTTCATGCCAATATGCAACTAGTTTAACTGCAACCTATATTAAATCCCTATATTTAATTTTTTTATGATTATTCATTCATGTTTGTGACAGGGTTGTGCGTTATTCAGATTTCAAAAATGTAGGCAAATTGTTCACTTTTTCATAAAAGCATGAAACTTGGTGCAGTTGTAGAGGTTAGGGCCCTGAACATTTTCAGAATTGGAGCCATCGCAAAAACACCTCGTGTTTTTATAACTAAGACTGCATCTTTCAGTATCAAACGATGTGCAAATACAGCATCAAACTGGATCTTGCTTATGCAGAAGGGCACATCCTGATATATATGCCCTGTGAGACATATTTTGTTGACCCAGGAACAACATTTGAATCCAAAAATTTAGTCTTGACCATATTTCAACACCTAAACCCAACCTAACCCATAAGTAATCCCTAACATCAGAGGAAATTATAGATGACTGACACTGATGTACTAGCACCATACACTGATTGTAAGCTTAAATTTCCAAACACTACAAACTGGTTCTTTAAATCCGATTGGTTAATCAAAATGTTGTTCCAGGTTCAACAAAGATGTTGACCTAGGAAGATGTCAAACTCAGCAAAATCAGGTTCTGCATATAGAAGGAGTTCCTCCACAATCACAAAAATCTCTCTTCTACAAACCCAGAAGTAAGATTTTTGGAAGTTTTGTTTTGTGAAGAATTGTTTTTTGAAACTTTGTCCATTCTTAGCATGACAATCCAACTTTAACAGTGTAAGCAACTCTGAATGCATGAAACATTGTACATGTATATTTAAAGTTATTTTTTATATTTTGAATCATATTGAACATCTTTATTATTTTTCACTGTGTTATGATCAAATAAATGCAGCTTTGGTACACATACAGTACTTCTTTAAAAATAAATAAATGAATAGCTTACTGAACACAAAAGCATTCTGATGATTAGTCCAAGTAGAACTAAAATAATTTAAATTTAAAATCAATATATATGCGTTTCATTATTATTCTAAAAATGTAAAGTTTTTCCATATAGAACTGTTGGCTTTTTAGGTTTATAGGCCTTACAGATTCGCACAACCTCTGGTGTCTGAACACATTAGAGACTGCTCTGCTGAGAACCACAAATTAACTTTCCTGTTATATTCCCTGGTGTATGTTGAATTTCCAGTGGTATAATGTTTTTGGCATTGTTGTTCAGATGCTTTATTACACTTTAGTGCAGCAACCATCAATCTGTTAAGGCTTGTATACCAGTGACACACCAGGGATGTAATTGTTATGAATGGGCAGCGGTGAAGGAGGAAGGAAAGAGCATTTGTGTAAAACAAACCCAATATGCAGCATGACAACGGGAATTAATGTTAGCCCTTAAAGAGTCTGGAAAATGGCTGAGGCTGCTGACACTTAGAGGCTTGATGGACTGGTTAACCAGCTGAACCTCACATTCATTAACACACAGGACCACAGGGATCCTTGCAGGCAAATACAACCTGGTCAGCCAACAGGTTAAGAAGAGACACTGCTCTCTAATGGCAGAAGTAACTGGTGTTTTGTTACTCTGAGCTGAACTGTCACACAGACAGCTGAGCATGTCATAGCACAATGAGTTTATAGTATGCTAAATATGGTTTTCCAGTTTAGTGAGAGACACACAGAGAGGGAGCAAACATATGGGGTCTGTAAACAGCTGTCACTGCTTACTCTGTGGGTCTACTGAAGGCTGGTCATTGGAACATGTGCAAGCAGAGACCCATATCCTCTGCCAAAATAAATTCATTCATCCCCAGCTGGACACAATGAAAGGAGCCAGTTTCCTTGAATTTCATTCAAAAATTCTTCACATGTGTGAGCTTCTCACATCCAGTCTATCAAAAACCTACCACACGGCATCTATTGATGAACAAATAAACAAAGTTATCTCCAGGTCAGGGGATATTATTTACAGCCAAAAACAGAACTTCATTACAAAGTTGAAATGAAACTAACTAAATAAGCCACCAGTATTTTTGTATACTTGTTCGACAGGCATTCATGTCTTGAAAGGTGATGTGGCTGTGTTCAATGGTGAGTGAATAATAAAATACTAGGATATTGATGTAAACAGTCTTAAATAACTGTACATATTATCATACAGTGTAAATGCAGCCTATATAATCCTATTGCTATGTGTTATGTCATTTCCAATCAAAAGAATAGGAAAATCAATCAATTTTCTTGGCTAAAAAAGCATCTATTAAATGCTAAAAAAAACATTTCAAGGAGTCTGTTTTATTGTATAGTTATTTATTTTGCTGCTGTTCAATATCTTTTTGATGTACTGTTTAATTAAGATTTAAATGACATTGTTTAAACTTTACATTTTTACATTTTCTTTTCAATTATTTATTGATTTATTGATTTTTACTCTTTATATATATATATATATATAT
>JAUMHI010000043.1:17385116-17408887 GCA_032359435.1 Enteromius unitaeniatus
TCATTGGCGTGTTTAGATACACGCAGAGTTTGTTTGGCATCTCGAAGCGAGATTCCTATTCGTCGGTCTCGACGTGATGTCTCCGTTCCCTTCTTCAGGGAACGAGGGTTACAATACGTAACCAAGACGTTCTTTTGGCACCATTTGCGTGATACGTTGTCTGATTGGTGAATGTTGTTTTTCCCCCTCTCTATCAGGAACTGCTGTTAACATAAAATAATGCAGACTGATGACTTTAACAAAAGCATGTGCCATCGATTAACAGCCTTGTAGCTCACAGCAGGTCTGTTTTTAAAGGTTTAAAAGTTATTGTTTAAAATCAATCCCTCTGGGGAGGAAACAAATAGGATTTTTAATTCCAGAAACAGACTGCTTCACTCTGTTGACTTTCATTGTAAGACAAAAATCTTTGAAACATCCTGCAGAATATTTTCTTTTGTGTTCCATAGAAGAAAAAAAAAGTCAGGTTTGCAATGACTCTGTGTAAATGGTGTTTCATTTTCAGATGAACTAATGCCACAGACGCGTGAAGGATTCTCTCAGGAACTTTTCACCAAATGACATCATCACAAACAGCCGTTTTCGCAGTGTGCTCCTGTCCTTACCGTTTTCCCACTCTTATGTGTTTAAGGACCCCCTAAGCTCTGCTAGCCACAAAGCCTAAACGATGCTGCCCTTTCTTTTTTCCCTCCATCCGGAAAGAGGGAAGAGCAGAAGCAAAGCACAAGAGAGAAAGACTGAGCCATCGATCAGTGCCGATCGTTACACGGCCCCGCACCCTGCCTCTCATTGTTTTTTATCTTGTCTCTCAAGCAGGGTGAACCCTTGTTGCCATGGCATCCCCCACACATTGGCGATGGCACTTCAACCCTTTAGCTTAATGATCTCTTGGCTGATAGCCTACTTGTCAGGCTGACTCGCTCTGTCAAGAAGCAAGGAGGATATTTGAATCGCTAGCATAACCATAACATCTCCTTACAAGCCATTTCCACTTTACTTTCACAAAAGCGGGGCATCTAACCACCCCCTTCCACCCAGTCGCGCGCACGTATATAGGCCCGCATTGATTATTTATTTCAGACTCCTTGTAGTTCGCCATTGTACGGGTCTCCCGATGCCGAGTGAAATCTTATTTTACATGGAATGAAGCCAATTTCCATTCATTCGGTGTCTTTTTTGTTTTTTAGTCATTACTTTAAACCATCACAGTGCTGGCAGATCAGAGCCGGGTGAAGGATTACCGTTCATATAAATAGCTGGCATTGATTCGGCAAAAAGAGAGACTTCTCTGTCATTATGGAGACAGAAAATCCTAATTTAGAAATGTGAACAAAAACGCTGAGCGTTCAATTCAATTCAGTAATCCTCCATATTGCATGAAATCAGAGGTGTCGTGTTACAATGCGCAGTTTAAGTCAGTGTGGAGATTTAGACAAAAGGTAGCGCCTGGAGCTATATCATGATGTACTGAGCTAGAAAATGTGTTCTTAGTCAGTGTTTCATTTCATCTCATTCAATTTTTTTTTCATATTTGGAAGTACCCTCTCTGTTACCTTTTTATTGCGGTATATGTACAGATCTCATTTAAATGTATGCGGTTAAGGCCTTTAATATTGAATAAGAGACACAGAACCGTGGATAGGCCCTCGTTAATTAACGTATTTTCCTTTTCTGTCTCGCTCACTGTTGCTTTCTCATTGTGTCTTTCAGGCGTGCCTAATCGTACATGACTTTGAGGAGACGACGTGCGCTACAATCCCAGCACGTCGTATTTGAATATGGACAGAAACAGATCAGACATTAGCAACTGCTATTGATCCTCAAATAGGGGCCGAGCTGTCTGTTTTGAACGCCGCTGCCCGGTCGATCCCATCTGACCTACTGTTCACAAGGTAAAAAAAAAAGAGAAAACAAAACGGGGAAGATTCTGCTCGTAATTGGGTTGCGGCAGCAGTTGCTATTTTCATCGACATGAGAGGCTCATCATCTCCAATAACCAGAATCACAAGATGGAGAGTTCAGCCTCTCGTTGTTCAGCTGTATTGTGCTAAACTGATGTTAGAAAGATGATAGTGTTCTCTTTGAGGAGGTTTAAGAGTTGCGTTGTGGTGGGTATATTTTCAATGAATGCAATTAAAGTCCACATGTTCTGAAAAGAATATTTGAAAGAACTCTCATATGCTCACCAAGGCTGCATATATTTGTTGAAAAATACAGTAAAGTAGTAATATTGGGAGATATTTTTACAGTTTAAAATCATTGTTTTCTATTTATGCAATTTATTAATTTCCAGCAGCCATTACTGCATTACTTCACAGTCACATGATTCTAATATGTTGTTATGGTACATTCTTATTATTATCAATGATCAAAAACAATTGTGCTGCTTAAAGGAAAATGCCACTTTTTTGTTGAGTTGAGTTGAGTTTTTTTTTTTTTTTGTAGCTTAGCATAGATCATTGAATCGGATTTAGATATATTTCCTATTCAAAACTTGACTCATCTATTGTTATATTGTGTAGTAAGACTAATTCAAAATAAAAATATGTGATTTTCTAGGCTGATATAACTAGGAACTGTTCTCTAATTCCAGCCCTAAAAATCTGAATTTGGATTTTTATTTCCATCGGACTTAGTAAAGAATTTAACTTTAGAAGAGTCAAGTTTTATATAGTAAATATATCTAAATTGTTTGATCCCTTTTAAGCTTGATGCTAACGGTCTAATCCGATTGGCTGAATGGATTCAAAAACGGTAAAACTCAACTGTTTAACTCTAGAAGAATTGGAAAATTAAAACTTTTACTTTTAAAACCTTACGTTTTTCGTGATTCTTCAAATTCAAAAGAACAGTATTTATTTATTATTTAAACCTAAAATATAACTGGATATTAAATTAATAATGAATGCGAATACATCTTAACTATGATAATTAACATAACAAATATGTACATCACTCTGGCAACATACTACCAAAGTACAGACACATCACACTGAGGTGTTAATAAGATGCATATCAAAGTTTCCACACAAAACACCCTTGGCAAAATGTTATAAAATGAAAATAATTTGCAATGCTGGAAAAATACTATTGGTTATCATGTTAAAAAGCACACAGCTTTTTTTTTTATATATTTCTGTTTCTTCATGCTTGACAGTCTTCATGCATGTCAAGTGTAGGCCACCTGATTTCCTACCAGCTGTTGTTATTTATGTATGCATTTTAAATTTGTCAGAGCGCACATCTTCAGATTTTAGTCCTTCCTCTCTGATGCGATGTAAATATTAATGCTATGAAATATGCCTGCCTACAGCTTAGGTAAGGATTATTTAAAGTCGGCTCCAAATTTCCATTCGTGTCCTTTGGTATGAATGCATGCGCTACTTGCAGGTCTGTGGGATTCCTCTGTCTTGGACTTTTTGGACCACAGCACGCAAATATATCAAATGTTTCATTTTAGTAGATCATGGAATAAACCCAGTGTGTTAAAATGCCCTGATTTACTGCTGCTGTTATCCAGGACGCTCAAGACAGGGGCTACACATCTCTGTTGCTTTATTGCATTGGCCATGTGCAAGCCTTGCATGAGCTGAAGCACCGAACCTTTTTATGCACCTCACTGGTTAGTTGTGATTTTGTCAGTGCAGTTTCTTCTTACACCCTTGGACCCATGATTCCTTTACTTATGAGATGAGGAATTGCGAGTTACCAATATCTTCAGTTCTTAATGTGTATCTTGAAATTGTGATATTTGTGAGGAGAAAAAAACTGAAGTATGAGATATAAGTTATAAATGTGATGAGAAGGCAAGTTGAGAAGAGAGAGAGAGAGAGAGAGAGAGAGAACTGTGGGATTAACTTTGAAAAAAAATTATGTAAAAATCCAAAATGTATGTTTTTTTAAGAACCCTCTTAGTGTATTTTAAAAGGTTATTTTGTCATCTAGCACAAATGTTCCTCATTTAGTGTTTTTTTTATTTTTATTTGACGTGTGATAACTACTTAGACTGTGTGTGTGTATATATATATATATTACAAAAACCCTCTTATTTAACATTGCTTTCTTTGTAAGGTGTGAATATGGGGCAACGTTGCGTCATCCAACTTCACCACGTCCTTTTGAGCTCCTGTGATGTCCAGAGCTGATTATGAATAGTCTGTCAGGCATAGAGATGAATAAAGTCAATAAGGAATAACTTCTCCCATTACTATTTGAGGCAGTTAGATGATGGATGCCTTGCATTTACCGCTAAGCGCTATCTAAAGCACTTATAGCCACTTTTCAACCCCCAGACAAGACAAAAGTAAGCTTGACTTTTTATCTGCTTTTATCCCAGTGCATACTTGCCGCCTTTAAAAAAAATCAGTTTTACTATTTTATCCTCCCATAATGTAATATGGTGAGCCAAGCACTTCCTGCATATCATAAGGTATTGAAAGGTACAATTGAATTAGACTAAAGAGCTCTGAAGAATGGAGGGTACTCACATTCTCTTTTTTTGCTGTAAATTGACACTGAAATGGTCTGTCTCACGCCCTCTCAGATGGATAACTTGCATATTAACTGGCTTGAAGCAAATTGTGTCAAAATGGGACAGAATGCAGTAAATGAGATATCTATCGCTTCAGATCGCATTTCCTCTCATCAGTGGCCTTCTTTATTTCCTCACTCCCGTTAATGGGAGTTTATGACGTCTGCTGATGACCTGACCTTGACTCCCCTTCCACGGCAAATGTACTTTGTTCCACAGAACTAGAGCACAGTTAGTATCCGCCAAATGAGGCGTGTAATTTGTGTTGCTAAACATCCCGCTTCTGACACCTGTGAACTAGTTAAATCAAGGAGGCAAGCACTTACGCCTTTTCTGACATTGACGTCTTTCAGCGTATATTTTTCCAAGTCTTAGACATAATCGGAGGGGGCTCTCGTCAGATTGAGACTGTCTGGGAATATCTAACGCTCCCAAAAAAGAAAAGCTTTGAATATACATACGATTAATAATTAATTCCATACTTTATTCCCCTTTGAAAGTTATTATGCAGAATAAATATTTCATTTGAGTACAAGTCTTACATGACAAGTGCGCAAAGACAAGGGATAGTAATGGCACGCGGTTTGACAAGTCTGCGTAGGATTGCGGTCTGAGAGTTGGCCTCCCTTTCTTATAAATATAGCATTTAAGAGACGCCTCTATTTTTGGTCATTTCCCATGAATGAATTCCCTTTTCTGGCTATTTAAACATTAGTGGCACAGAGTGTTTTCCGAGCCCGTATGCATCAGTCGACGGCGAGGGTTGTGTTATTAGCGAGTTTGATTCGGAGCGTCTCTCCCTCATGAATTGGTGAAGTTATTCCAACTTTAGATGGCTTGATTTGCAATGATACGGTTTTTGTGTTCGTGAATGTGACAAGGGTTCCTTCTGTTTGAACTGGCTTGTTGTCTGTTGTTATCTGTCTTACACCTCCTGATCCATCTGTCTTTCCTCCTCCTCTGCCTCTCTGTCTCCATCTTCTCTCTCTCTTTCTCTCCCCCATTTCCTGGTGTGCCGCAGAGAGACACAATTATCCACTTCATTTGAGTCGCCGTGATAATGGTTGGCCCAGCCCTCTCGGGGAAATAGGTAGCAGTAATTGTGAATGGTGTAATGAGTGTGGAATTGTGAGCGTGCTGGGTGACACCATTAGAATCGACCCGCTCCTGACCTCAACCCCAACAACAAGTGAGACCCCCCAGCCCTCAAAGCACAGCAACCGCACCGCAGCCATTTCACTTCTCGGACAATTAATCCCAGCCTTCCTTCCATTTGTATTCCCACTGTTCCTCTCCTTCTCACCTCCTCTCCACTATGAATTTTGACACACTTAACTGGGCTTTTATCAAGTGCAGTGCAATAAATCAGACAGGATGTGACTTTTCGAGTCCCAGGGTTCCTGCCGCCATAGAAAACAATTGAAAGATCAGGGGATTTTTAAGATTGTGGTTTCCGTGCTTGGAAAAAGAATAGAAATAGATTAAATGATAAAGCTTCAGTTAGTTTTAATGAAGTAAGCAATGCACAATATTTTTACTGCATTTATTTTGATGATGATTTTGACATACACTGTTGTTCAAAGGTTTGGGGTAAGTCTGTTATACTCACTAAAGCTGCAAGTATCAACAGTAATGCTGTGAAATATCGAAACAACTATTAATATCTGTTTTTTACTTTTTTTTTTTTTTACTTATAATTTTTTTTTGTTTATGTATTCATATAATGGCAAAGCTGATTTTTCGGCAGCCATTACTTCAGTCTTTAGTGACTCATGATCAGCATTTCTAATTATTCTTACAGTCTAAATTGATTATGCTGCTAAATATTTCTTTAGAAACTGTGATTTTTATCATTTTTTTCAGGCTCTTTAGTTTTTTTCTTTAGTTTTAGTAGAAGAGCATTTACTATTTATCAATAATTTCCAATTAAAATAAATAGATAAATAAATTATTGTATTAAAATAAATAAATAGGCCTAAATATATAAATATACTATTGCCAAGCCTTTTAAATAGTACATTTGTAACATTTCAGTATGTAACTTATTTATTTATTATTATTACGCTATTAACAAACCAGTAACTACGACTTTTGCCTCAATAAACGTCTACTTTTCTGCTTATTTTCCGTTAAATTTAGTTATTGGGTGAGTTTAGGTATGTATATGGTCATGCAAAATATGTGCTTTCTAGGTAGTAATAAACAGCCAATGTGTTTATAATGGGCATGCTAGTAAGCAACTAGTCGATACTGCGAACTGGTCCCTATACTAAAGTGTTACTATTCTTATTAATTATTAATTAATTAAATTATTATTCATGATTTAAGTTATGAATTAATTAAATGCATGCTATGTTTATAAATGAACATTAATATTAATATTACAGAGATTAGTATTAGGCTGTAAACAGTTGTTAATTAAAAAAAAAACTAAAACGTTAACAGCTGAACCTTTTTGCAGTTGAATACAGTAATAAAGACTAACAAGAAAAGCAATGGTCAAAAGGTGTGGGACCCCTGAAGGCCACGAAGAAACAAGAGTGCTGCTGGAGGCACGAGTTACAGGTTGTTACCAGTTGCTGCGTTGCATCTGACAAAAAGAGGATGATACGCCTCCCTCCAGCCTCCATTTAATCCTGCTGTAGGGTTTCTATTCACCTTTACCTTCCGAAAGCTTCTCCCGCTGCTTTCAGCTGCACGCTACAGCATGTAAGTGAATCCGTGTAAGATTTCACCGTCGGAGTAGCTTTCCCGTTACTCAGAGGCGCTGACACCTTTGCACCTGCAAGCAGACAGGTGAGCAGAGCGCTGCGACGTGCCCCAATTATCCACCGTGGCAGTGCGTTAGTGAATGATCTGGCTGGAGAGAACGGTGGGGTGCTGGGGAACCACAGGGGGCCTCCTGACCTGAGGTGCTATTAATCTGGGTGCAGAACAGCTGAGAAACAGCTCCACTTGTGTGTTTGATGAGCCGCTTATCATGGAGTCCCGCTGCTTCTGAGTGCGGATGTGTTGGGCTCTCTTTTAAAAATGCTTTGTATTAATTAACCCCCTACCCACGGCTCCCCTGTTCAGGCTGATCTCCGCTTGGCTTTTGTTCTTAATGTAGTAACTTGAGGTGAGCGCGTGAAGAGGAACCGAATGCAGCGATGGTTTGAATTCGTGAGACTTGAGCCAGCACGAGTCAGTTTGTGTCAGTAGTTCCAGTTTCATTTTGGGATTATATAGTGCTCTTTCAGTGCGTTTGACTTCTCAAATCCTTCAGTACTTTTTTTATATCCAATTATCATTAAATTGCCATTAAAAGAACAGTGATCGGGGCTTGTCAGATGCCTAAACCATTCCCATGATTTCATATTCCTTTTGCTCAGCAAAACAGCTTTTGCTTGTGTGGAGTGCTTTTGTGAATCAGGCCCATTTTCTCAGCCTTAATTAAGGGCAGACAACAGGGCCTGTCTTGTAAAACTCAGCTGTACACTTAAACCAGCTGTCACAAAGCTGACATCAGTGTCTTAAATCCCCGGCGAGCAGGCCAGCGGTGACAGCGTTGTGGAAGAAATGTCCTTTGGTGGAAAGCATGATGTAGTCTTAAAGTAAAGCCGTGGCATCTCGTGGCAGCCACTAGCCTTTTCGCTTTTAATGAGAAGTCCGTATCTGATTACGAGGACACAGATATCCGCCGAACTATTCAATGTCATGAATAGAAATACTATGAAACTGGAATTAATGTGTGACCTTTGTATAATAACATTTAATTTTGACTGTTTGAACGGAAGCTTAAAGGTGATCTGAACTGCCCTGCGACGGCTAAAAGAGATTTTCGCTATAAAATTGGTTTCAAAGAAAGGTGGTGCTAAGTCCACCCATACGGTTTTTTTATATTTATTACTGGCCTTTTTGCCAATTTTATTATACATGAAATTAAAGAGAAGGGAAGGGGAAATGGGAAATGAGCCAGACTTAAACTTCTGTTGTCTGCTTAGCTTTTCTGTTGAAAGCTCAGCAAGCTGTGACTGTCATCCACTAGCATTCATTTTCCATTGACTTTCAATTTCAAACTATTGCCAGAAATATTAGCATTATTGCAAAATGGGCCTGTAGGAAGAAAAAATGGAATGCTACTGTTATTTATTTGTAAAAACACGTATGCTCACCAAGGCTTTTTTTAGTTGATCACAAATACTGTTAAAGACAGTCATATTGTGAAATATTATTAGAACGATAACACTTAACGCTTATTCACTATGACTTTTTCCTCAATATATTGCTAATTTGCTGCTAATTAATAGTAATATGGTTCTAGTTTAGGTATTGGGTAGGATCAAGGTAGAATAAGGCATTAATATGTGCTTAATTAGTTTATGTTCTGCGTTTAACTCATCTAAGTGCACACACACAGCTGTGAACACACACCTGTAACAGTGGACAGCCTCAGCCACGACCTTTGGGTTACAAGTCCAACTCCCTATCCATGAGGCCACGACTGCCCCCATAGTATGTACTTATATACTGTATTCACTGTATTTAATATGTCCTTACTGAAAAAAAAGTATCCATGTACTTAAATACTGAACCCAACTATTTGAACAGTAATGAACTTACTTTATGGGACTTCTTATAAGTAGATTATTATTTTGTTATTCTAAAAGTGCATTCAAAGCATTTTTAAACCCACTCTGACTGCACATTAAGTTGTTTTTGATGTCATGTATTCTGTGTATGAGTATTTATGTTCCCTGCAAATCTAACCCATGACCTTGGTGTTGCCAGCACTGTACCAGTTGGCTTACAGAGGCTGAGAAGAGAGGATAAAGGGTGAGAGATGAGGAGGAAAGAGTCAGAGGGAGGTGGAAACTAGGAGACAGAGATGGAAGGGGACCGAGAGGTAGACATCTGCTGTCCAGCTGAGCCACCCTCACATTAACTCACTCAAGTGCACACTCTCATTGTCACACTTTCCCAAGGGCCCCTGATATCTAGGTCTGGGGACGGGGAAAGTGTATTTCAGTCACGCACAAAGACAAGCAACAACTAGGCTCTCTCTCTCACACACACACACACACACACACACACACACTGAAACTTAATTACACTTGGCCACAGCATCATTTATCCACCTCTTTTTTAAGATAGCACACCGTACCGTCAAAGTTCCCTCTTCCACCCAGCAGATGGCGCTGTTGTCACTGCTTTTTCAGGCACCTGTGGGAAAGGCAGCTGAAATGCCAGCAAAGCCTACAGGGGAGGGTTAAGGATTACTCCTAAAATCACACTCAAATGCCGTTAGCTGAGTAAAGAGAGCTTATTGTTCCCTCAAAGTTTACATGTCAAGGTCATTAGTGAGTCGAGCTCATAGATTTTAGCTTGATGCCATCTTACACTAAGCTGCTCCGCACAATTCCCCAACCATATGTGTGTGTGATCGGGGGTGTGCGACATCATCTAAATAAATCATGCTAAATCATTGTATTCTCAACAGGCTGCCATTGCTTGCCAGCAGTTCTCTTCCTTTCGTTGCCTCAGCCACGTTCAAACACCACTTCGCCTCCTAAAAACTGCCGAGGAGGACCGAAACCCGTCCGTGTGTAAACGGCCCCTGTCGAAGCATGGGTGCACGCACACAGACGCATGGCGTTTCTGTGGATTTAAATGCGGTCGGGCACATTATCAGGCTGTGCTCAGTCAAGCTCAAACATTCCATAACCTCAACCTTCTCCCTGACCCCTCCCTGCTTTTAACAACTGCCGACATAGTTTTGTGCTGTTATGTGATCATGCTCGGATGAAATCTGTCAAACAGCCCCCTGAGTTATTAGGCTGTCTACGTCTGACCTTTCCGCAATCAAAGATATATGACTTAAGGGCTCAGATTTGCCATGGCAACGGGTCCAATTTGCCGCCGTGAGAAAAGGTCTAATTGTTGCAGAAATTTAATGATCTAGCGCGACATCGGGGGCTGTGAGATTTTATGAACTGTTTACGCTATAATTTTCTTTTGTTAATGCATTCCCTGCTTAACCCTTCCACTGCCGGCCGCCTGGAGGGAGAAGGGGGGTGTTCGGAGCGGGGAAAGGGAAGCATGCTGTGTATTAGGAGGGGAGGTCTGTGCATGTACGTCAACCTGTTTGCAGATCTGCCGTTTAGAAGGTGAAAATAGGGCAGCTCGGTTTCCATCAAAAAGCTCGGTATTATCGCTCCGCCAATGTAGACATCAGTAATATATTCTACAAGGTCAAAGACAACTGAAATTAAAATGTCTAATCAGTTAATTTGTTTTATTGCGAGGGACTGCTGTGTGATTGGACACAGGCGAGGCGGGCGAGAGATAGATGGAGGGAGTGCAGATGCTTAGATATGCACACTGATATTTTGACTGCTCTTGATGTGGGGAAGTATGGCCGTGTTATTCTGTCATTGAATGTTGATGAACCTCCGACTCCTCTCTCTTAT
Source organism: Enteromius unitaeniatus (assembly GCA_032359435.1). Classification (NCBI taxonomy): domain Eukaryota; kingdom Metazoa; phylum Chordata; class Actinopteri; order Cypriniformes; family Cyprinidae; genus Enteromius; species Enteromius unitaeniatus. Next base: position 17,396,097 of record JAUMHI010000043.1, read on the forward strand.
TCTTACTCTCTCTCTCTCTCTCTCTCTGTCTGTCTTTTTTGTTTTCCGCCCTTTCCCTCTTTCATTTTTTTTCATTTTATGTTACATTCATACAAGACTGATTTTATTAGTTTGCTGAAATAGACTTATATTTTATATCTCATTAAATATTCAAAATAAATGCAGCATATTTGATACGTTCATACATATTCAGATTCAGTAACAAGGATCAGAATATTTTGATTGAGCCTATACAGCGAAGAATATTTAGAATTTTCTTTTTGCGTGCTGATAATTCCATTCAGAGGAACGAGTTGAATTACAATTGATCTTGTTGTTTTCTTATTGCTCTTTAGACTTTTTTTTTTTTTTTTTTGCCGGGCTGCCTGCACAGTTCTGTCATGAAATATTTTCGTTAGATGGGTTTGTTAGTGTACTTTATAGGCTAAAGTGTTTTGTGTATTGTTTCAGTGAATTTAGTCGAATCCTTAATATCTTTCCAGTCAGTTTCATCCGATATAATGTGAAATGTTGTTTGGACAGGTAAGAGTTTCATAGATATGTATTTGTCTTGGAACATAATACAATCCCTTTTTAAGAAATGCTATGAGGGAGAGAGCTTTTGTTCTGTAGTCTGTTTAATTGCATAGTGCGGGTGAATGTGACCTCCATTAGGTCCAGTAAAGAGGAACGCTCCTCTGCTGTTTGTTTTACTTTAATTCGCAGTAGAAGAGGACTGGCCTTGATTTATTAGCGCTCAGTGTCAAATGACCATGATGAAGTACATTTCCATTTTAAAAGACTTCAGCACTCAATCTGGAAAAGTTACGATGGAAACAAACAACATGATTAGTCAGTGAAGGAGAGGGGGCACTAAACTGAGATCTGAGGGAGAAAGAGCAATGACCCTGTATTAATGGAAGGGACTGTGACGCTTCATATTTTATCCGTTTACTGTCTGTATACAATATGCAAATTCATACTTCATTACAATCAGAATAAAAAACAGACCCCCCCGATTAAACATCATGCAGGGCTTTAATTAAAAGAAATGTTTGTCGGGTAGACATTTGCAATACAAGTCAAGAATAATGCAAAATGTGCTCACTCAAACCATTATATATTATCATTATATCATGCTTGTTATTATACATGTTACTGTTCAAAGGTCTGGTGTACGATTTAATTTTGTAGAATAAACATGGTCAAAAGTAACAATGGAATGCACTTTCTGTTCATCAAAATGTAAGTGTTACACATAATCCACATAATTAAGCGGGATAACTATTTGAATCATTGGGAAAAATAGTAATTCTAACTACTAACTAACAAACACCAAAAAAGGCTTATTATATTGATTTCTGAAGTATCATGGGAAAAGACTGAAGTAATAGCTGCTGAGAATTCAGCTTGGCTATCACAGGAATAAATGATGTTTTTTGAAATATTAAAATAGGTTTTTTTATAATAGTTTTTACTGTATTTTTGCTCAAAAAGCATTTAGCAATCATACTGACCCCAAACTTTTGAACAGTACTGTATATATTTACTGTAGATGTAAATGAACAGATATGTTAAAAGCAGTCTGTGAAGTTCAACTAATGCATCATCATATGACCAGCTGACAGAGTTTGACAGCCTTGCTAAATTTTGAGGCTTTGTTTAAAGCTACGCTACAGTCTTTTGCAGCTTACCTTTCAAGTTTACATCAACCCACACAAACTTGTCATTGTAAAACTTGCAAGGTGAGGAGGTGTGTGTGTGTGTGTGCCGGCTGCTCTCCAGCACAGTGATGAAGTGATTTTTAAATGAAAATACACCTGTCTTTAGGACAAATACGTGGCACTAATTACTTGTCTAACCTAAATCTCCTACTGCCAGATGTTGCTAAAATACAGAGAGACAGAGACAAATTGTGCACAAATATAGACGTTTAAATCATTTTTTCCTTGACCCTGTTAGAGAGGCATTCAATGTGAGCACTAAGTCAAGGCTGAGACTAATTGTAACGGTATGGTAGGTATCGCCTAATCTTGTCTCTCTTCAGTCTGTCCCTGACATAAGAGGGATTATACTCTTATCTACCCCTCCTCCTTATGTTCCCCTACTCTCCAATTCACATTTCTATTTCAGTTCCGTCCTTTTCACCTCTCCCTGTCCATCCTGCCCTCCTCTCCTTCGCTCCACCTTTCCTCGCCATCAAAAACACTCAGTGACTTATACAAAGTGCTGAAGAATTTCATGGAATGCTTTAGATTCACAGAGGCCCTCGAAAAACTAGCGAGGTGTCAGTTACAGTAACCCGGTAAGAGGCAGCCAGGAAGATGAAGACGAATCTTTCCCATGTCTGCTCGCTACCAACAAAAAGGACCTGATGGAGAAATCAACCCAGGCTCTTTCTCTCATTCTCATTTTCTCTTCCTTTTGGTCCCTCTTTCCTATTTCCTAACTGTCTATATTTGAATTCTGTATTAGGGGGAAATTACGTGCGGCCACCACAAACAGCCTGCCTCTCCTTTACTTTAAAAGACAGGATAATGAGAGCGAATATCTATTTGCTCAGCGTAATGTGTGTGTTCACACTGATGTTAAGAGACTAGCGCGTCAGCCCGCGTGCACGTTTCTGCAGCGGGGGAGAGGAATAGAATGTGGCCTTATATGCATTCCGCAAGACTCGACTGTTGGTAATGGGCTGTGTGGAATATTTACTAAAGAAAAAAAAGAAGCTGCTCGCATTTACCACGAGATTGCGGAAACCATGTCATATAGTTGTGCCCTTGGAGCAAGTTGGGTTTTAAATGCTTTGCTCAAGGCACAACAAACATCACTCAGATGAATAGCAAGGCGTTAGAGCCGGGAGCCCTTTAGTTTTAAATCAAAATACAAATCATAATTTAAAGTAACCTTGCTCTTATTCTAAATTAGACGCTGTTACCTAGTGACACATTGGCACACCATCTCACCACCAAGAAGGCTTGCACTGAATCTGTTGCTGCAGAACTTCATACAAAGCTCTTGTGCCAATTCTAACTCTTGCCATTTATGTTACTCTTATAAGCTCCTTTTGTAAATGTACTAAAATGCATTTAAACTTCATTTATTTAATGCTAAGTACACTACAGATATTTACATAATCTTTTTTTTATCCAATTTTGAAATGAAAGTAGTGCTGAAGTTCAATTAAAGATATACTGAAGCAAATTTGATTGCGCTAAAGTGGATCTATTGCAAGTTTACTTCAGGTACGCTTTAAATATCTTGCATGTAAAGAGAGATATTATTCCAAGATCATATAATCCCAATCAAAAGCGACATTAAAACACACTATAACACTTAAGACATTGTACTTACAGTAAGTAATATTGCAACTACATGTTAACATGTACTAAGCATGTACTAAGTATGTCTTTAATTGGACTTCAGCACTACTTAGGCACTATTAAAGTGCATTAAGTACAAAATTAGTTGTTCCAATTTAGCAGATTTTAAGTATACCAGTTTAGTATACTAAAAGTACAATTGGATGGCATTTTAGATGGCAAGTACATAAATATGAAAATGTATTTTTAGTATACTGAACATAAAATAAATATCATTCGAATACATTTAAGTATATTTGTTTTTTCACTGTAGGGTAGTTACAAAGTTACTTATAGTTAGTAGAGGGTCTAAAGTGGACTATTAAAATATGTGAATCCAAACACGTTTTAGGCTGAATGTTAAGAAATGAGCACTGTGAATAGCTAGTACTCCAAATAAAGTGTAATTATAATATTTATAGTAGTAAACCTCAAGCTAAATGTCAGAAAATATGTTAATAGATTTGAACTATACTTAGTATGAAACAAATTTGTTTTAAACACATAAATTTTTTGTCTTAATTTTATTTATTGACTTCATTATTAAATGTAATTATTTTGAACTTTGATATTTAATACTGGATACTGATCCATGCTGCTGAATTCAACACTGTCCCTCACAACTGGTAAAAAAGTAAAAGTGTGCAGATTAAGTGCGGGCCTACTTAAGTGAAGAGTCTCAAATGGTCTCAGTGGTCTCAAATCTTGAATTGCCTGAAATACTCTGATTTTGGATGTACAGTGCTAAAAATACATCTTCTCTTTAAACCCTTACAATTACCCTAGATATTTTTTGAACAAGTTATAGGTTTATAGAGTTATTTGAAGATGACCGTTTTTCCCCAAGAACAATTCACAAAGTGCACCTCTAGGGAGAAGTTGTCTTTCTACTGTCTTTAATGTCATCTGTCTGTCTCATTTCCTATTATCAGCATATGCTTAGAATGATGATTTCAGACGGACCACCAGTAGTCAGGCCTTAACAGCAGACCATCTTCATTTGACATGTCTCCCACGCCTCTCTGTGAAAAATCAATCAATCATTCTAATTATTTGTGCAAATGTACTAATTAGTTATCAGGTGCCCCCTCCACTTGCCTCCCCAGCATCCTCAGTATTCAAAATAAGCTTCAGCGCATGGGAATGGTACAGACCACCAGCAAATATTTACTACTCCCATCTCATTACGTCTGGAGTGGCCACATGTGCTAAAAAGCTGACCGTGAATATTTTAAAGCTCCTTGCATGCTCTAAAATTTACCTTGACCTTTTCATTCTGGTTTGACCACACCAGAGCAGCACCGGGGGTCCGTACTGCCCACTGCATCCATTCATATGCCTTCATGAGTCCTGATGTTACGCTTTGGGGTTTTGTTCGGTTGCATGCATACAGACAAACACACACACACACACACACACATAGAGGATTTATTTTCTCCTCACTCTAGTTCTCTGAGATTTGCTTGTTAAAGACAACTGATATATTTCAGCTTTAGTGTGTCCAGGGGGAAATGCTGACCATTTTTATTTCTCGAGCTCAGTGATTAGCAAGTTGGAATTTGTCAATACAATGGTTATGAATGATTGGAACCAACCTGAATTGGGGGTATAATCTTTTTTTTTCCTGCTGTGCTTTGATATTGCTTGTCTGCATTTTTGCTTAAAAAGAAAGTGATTAATCAATAATTAATTTGAAACTGTGGCATTGACAGAGGCAAAACGATTAAAATATTTTCCATAAATCTGCTGTTTATTGCAGGTGCAATTGAGCACTGCTCGGTTGAAACTCAGCACTCATGTAAAGTATGGTGTGCGACACGCTTTCCATGCCTAGTAAAAACCTGCTGTCTTTGAAATGTGAGGCACATTGTAGTTTATAACCGAACATCAGGAAAGTCCTCAGAGTGCACTTCTTAATTGTGCCCAGGAGTTCATCTCCTTGTAAAGGAGACAGAGGAGAGAGTAGCTGCGGCGAGCTCTTGACGGCTGGATAGGGCTGGTTAGAGGTCTCTCGGTCCTTGTTGTCTATCTAGTGCTCTGATAAAGTATCTCTCCTCACTGCCTCTGTTCCTGACCTTAATGACACATGAACATATATCATTGATGGCTGTGCTCTTAATTACTGGGCATGTTTGTGGTGGTTTGGATAGAAACTTATCATCTGAAATACTTATTAATTTAAATTTAGATTTATCTTTTTTTTATTGGCTTTTTGCTTATACTTAAATTAAACTTCCAGTTCCTGAATTTCAGTTGAGGTAAGAAAAAGGATGCAGAATTTGATTGTAAATGTGAGCATGTGTAATTAAAATAAATTAAAAAAGCTGTAATATAAAACTAAAATCAAAACTTGTCAGGACAAACCTAGCCTTGCATACAGGTTTGAAAAAATGCTTTGAAATGTATAGGTTTACAGGCCTTATGGGTAGATAAATAGACAGATAGATAGTCCTCATTCTCAGAGCACCCATGTTTTGTGTTTACAGTCTGGATCATTTAAAGACAATGCCGCTCTTTGATCCTTGCGCCAGCTCTTCTTTTCCCAGCAGTATTCACCCCAGCCCTTCCTGCTGTATTGTTCAGGTGTACCTCCAAAGATATTTTTTAACTTCATTGTTAAGAAATCACCACTCTGTGGACATTTTTTTCTCCCTTTCCACAATGGAGAGTTTGCTTTGTCCTTTCACCCGGAAATGTTGGAGTTGTTATTTTAAACCTGGAAGTCTTGCTTTATAGTGAGACATGACTTACACAGACACAACATCCTTTTCCTTAGGAGAAAAAGGTGGTGACCGGCGATGTCTGGTAGTAGCTCCTTAAACAGCTGGGTCTGTGTTGGGTGTGTGTGTGTGCTCGCACCAGTCTGGATTCCAGGCTTGACAGTAGCATTGACCAGGAGGAGGAGAAGGACCAAACACAGAGTGATTTAAGGGAGGGAAGAAGATGAGAAGGGGAAGGTGTAAAGCAGCTGTGCTGGGGCCATATGCCAGCCCCTTAGAAGAAGGTAAGGTCTGTCCCTTCACATATCCCTGGCTGAACATCAGAAGGTGGTCACTGGCCATGCCACACACCCGACCAGTCAGTTTGATTTAATGAGAGGAGGTTTGGATGCCACCGTCTGGCCAGAAGAAAAAAAATGGAAGAAAGAACAAGAAAAAAAATGGGAAAAGAGTCACATGCCCAAGTCATCGAGCAGCTTGGTTGACTGACAGATACATGCTGAAAGTCCCATGACCCTAGAAAAGGCCAGAGCAGCAAAAGAGGAATAGATTTCTCACCTAGTTGGATCTGCACATGGTTGTAGAACGTATGTGAGACGCGGAGAAGAGACGGAATAAAGAAGACTGCTAATGACTATGAGAGTGAGAATGGCTGTGGTGTCTGGCACAGGAAACTGCGCGTGTGGCAAGGTTTTAATGATGCATCTGCTCATGTCAAATGATTCTGGACACATGGCAAACCCTTGACTGCTGGAAGCTTTGATGTCATCACACACACATATACACAAATGCATGCTTCCCCCCCCCCTCCTCACACACACACATACACACACAGTCACTCGCGCATACACACGCACGCTCAGCTATGTACCGGGCACTGGTTCACTTTGGCCCCCTCTGGTGCTGCGGTGGCTGATTTTAATGTCCCTGCCTAATGATCTGGCAGCCCTCGAAAGGTAAATGATAATTTGCCTTAAGTGGAGCCTTTAGGCGGAAAAGCCGTGTAATACTTTTTCATTTTTTGAGAAAAACTTCAAAATCTGGCCCTTTTCAAGATGGAGTTATCATCGTGCCATGCACAGATTTCGCTTCAAATACTCATTATTTACAAGAAAGCATTCTACCCTGTACACTCTTACTTCGGGAGTCTTACCAGATGATCCATCATGAAGGAAGGCGATGGCGACTGAAGAAGGTTCAGCAGATAAAGGACTGATTGAGACCACAGTAGGAATAGAGGGACGAAACACTGATTTTGGATAAGTCGTCCCCTGGCTTCGTGAAACACAGTTTATTGGAAGCTTTATACAGAATATCTAACAGAAATTAACTGGTGTTTCATCAGTCATAAGAACTGTTGCTGCTGCTCTCTACTCAGCTGTCCTTCGAAGTAGAAAGTAGTTTCCTATATGCCACTTCTGGCAATTTTTCAGCTTGAGATATCAGATGGTCACTGGGTAACAGTTTTTTTATGTCAGTGGATACAGCTGTTTCTTTAGGAATGCTAGCCTCAAACAGTTAAACTGACACAATACGTTACAGTTTCCACAGCAGGTGCAATAGTTGCAGCAGCAGCAAGCTCTGATCCACTACAACAGCACAGGACAGAGATGAAAAGAGTCGGGTTGGCTCGGAGCGGTTGGGGCTTGTCCCTGGGGGCTGGTAATTGGTTAGGGTGAAGGGGAGTTCAGGGCCTGCTTTTGTCTCCCCAGTAATGGGAGATGAGAGCTGAGGAGCCGGGCCTTTTGGCAGTGGCCTATTGCCACTGATCAGTCAGAAGGTTGTAGGCACGTGGGCGCCCTCTTGCTTTTACAGGATCTTCCTCCCTTTCTCCCTCTCTGTCCTCTCTGAGGGTATTAGAAGCAGCCAGATGCTCCGGTATCTGTCCTGAGGGGATGGAGGTTAACCGCTGGCTTGAGTGTTTTTCGCCAAAGGCGCGAGAACAGGAGGTATCCTTACTCCGCTCATCTCCCTCGTATCCGCGTCTCTCGTGCCTTTCTATCACTTTCCTCATCTTTACATGGGCAAACAGCGTGCCGTTAAATATCTCTTACTCTTTCCCTGGGTAATGACCAAATTCGCCACTTAAAAGATGATGTTTCTCCCTTCTTTTCCCACCTTTTTATTTCTTTTAAGGTTGGAGCTTTAAAGATAATGCAGCTTTTTAGTGATGATGGCGTAAAGTGAGAGCGGAAATGTGATTCTGAGACATTAGGTGGTAATGCAGTGGTTTCGCTACAGCAAAGAATATTAGCCGTTTGATCTTTGAGTGATTCTTCGATAGGGGAGCCCCAGGTGCTATGCCTTAGGAAACATCTGAAATGGTTAAGAGCACTTTCTCTTTACTGTAATGGAGTGAAAAGACTGGATATCGTATGTGCATTTGGAATCTAAAATTCCTCCAGGAGCACAGTCTAACTGGAATGTAACATTAACTCGTAGCTTGCACTCAAGAAGGCTTGACTGGTAAAGGCATTTTCAGTTGGGAAAACAGAGGTCTTGTAGCCAAGGCGCCATGGTGTTTGTCTGGACTATGCCTCATATCGTCTCTTTTACTTCTTTAGCTTGTGTTGCACTATTTCTTTCAGATCTCAGTGGGCTTGCGCCCATCTGCTTGCCTGCTAACTCATCCTATCTTTCATCTGCATGTCCTGATCAAAGCTCATTAACACTTCTGAATGAGGGGGAGTTGTCCCGCTAAAGCTAACCCTGAGCGGTCTCTCAAGATGATCTGGACACTGGGTTCTCTCATGGCCTGTGATTGTGTCTCTTTGTTTCCAGACTTTGACTAACGGCAATAAAGATGGCCACTTCTTTGAAATGTTGTTTTTCTTTCTTCGGCGGCAATCTTTGATTCCTTGGGCAAGCTATCCCACTAGTGCACAGCTGCTTGCTTGGCTTGTTGTTCTTGGCACAGCTCTGGTGTTAGCACGCCCGCTACCGGCTTTGTGTAGCACACTCCGAGGCCCTGGCACTTCAAAAAAAAACCTCAACGAGCAGCCGCCAAACCACCATTTTAAAAGCAGGACACTTGACGAGATAAATGCATGTGGGTGTTGTGTAGAACTGGGTGTCCTCTTTCTAAGAGCACAAAGACCCCAAGGTTACCTGGAGGAGCCACTGATCCCGTTCCAGGATCTGAATTCCTGTTTCATGCCATTCCATTCCTCAACATTTCACGTCTGCCAGGTGCAGTTTGCCTGACCTTGGCAGTTTATTGAGATTATATGTTTACCAGCTCCTCTTGATAAATGCTGTCTTGTCTCCTCTTCCCTATCTTCCACATTCCCACAACAATGCTGCATTATTCCCCAGCCGTGCGTCTCTCCTTCACTGGATTACCCTGAGGATGGATACGCCAGAAGTGGAGTAAGCTAATAGCTTTGAGTAACACACAGCCAGTGGATGTGTGTGTGTGTTTGTGTAGTGCATGAAGGAGTGAGAGAACATGTTTGTGCTGAGCCCATGGCTGGTCCAACAGATGTCAGTCATGTGTTTTTGATGGGATCTCAGTGAGAGTTCACCCAGTATGGCAAGATTGTTAATTAATTTGCTGCCTCACAAGTTTTGGGCTTGGAAAAGGTTTTGGCAGAGGCTAGTCATAGCTAAGGTGCTACTAAATGTCATTTTTACTGATTAAGAGGAGTGCGTTGTGTGGGATGTTTGTGTTTCGGCATTAATTGATCATTAAATGGTGAACCTAAAACAACAAACAGGTTCAGTGTGTTAGATTGTGGTACCGTCTGTGTTTTGTGAGGTGCTGTCGGTTCTAACATTACATCATGTCTTTCCTTTCTGTTAAGTGTAGATCGGTCAATACAGTTAAAAAAGCTGAGCTAACACCTAAATGCTTTAGAATTGACATTTGGGTGTTGCTTCCTGTCTTAAGCTTTTCTGCTCTGAACCAAATTTGAAGTTAATGTTTTTGCCTTTTTCTTCCTGACGCTCGAATCACTCAGCTGGAGACAAACATGATGTTGTGTTTTAACTTCATCATGGTGGTGGTTTGTTCTCATCAGTGCGTTAAAGTCACCTGTGTGTACAGGAGGCAGTATTTAGCTATATTGTGCCCCTGTGCCGTGATATTGTTGCTGGCAAATATGTGATGTTGGGGGTGGGAGTTAGATTTTGTGTGTGTTTGTATTTGTGTGTGTGTGTGTGTGTGTACGTACGTTGGCGAGGACAGGGGGAGAGGGGCACGGTTACCACGGAAATGGATGTGTTGGCCTCATCAGAGGGCTCCCAGCTGGTGTGGGTTCGGAAGCTCGTCTTGGCAAGCGCACGGTCAGGGGGGAGTTTGCATCTGTGCAGCCTTGGCGCTCAGCTGGAGGGGGTTGGGGAGGTTTGGGGCTTCTTCCCCCCCACACGTCAGGTTTTAAAGGGGACCCACCCACTGCCACCACACAATCCCACTGGTCTTTACACTGGGAGCAAAAATCCATAGAGTTGTCCACTGCTGTTCCTCTTAGCTGTGTCATTGTGTCTCGTTTGTCTTTCTTTGCCTTCTTGAGGATCAGCACACTTTGTCTCTCTTCCTTTCCCTGCTTTCTCTCCCTTATTCTTCGTGTGTTACCAATCCTTGCGCCTTTCTTATTCTTATTCTGTTTTGAGTTTGTTTCCAATAAATTCTTTCTCTTAACTGGCTTCATTTAATTTGTTCTTAATATACTGTAATACCTAGGTGCATATGCTTCCTATTTAGAAGGATTTAAGCACACTCTCTTCTTGTGTGACTTGCAGACTTTGGCTTGTGCACAGTTTGGCTTGTACACGTTTAAGTTTTTTTGCTGTGCACTATTTTTTCAGTTTCTGTTACTCTACAGGTGTTTAGGGAGTTGACCTGTGCCCTCCTGAAGTGTGTTGTGCATTTGTGTAAAGCTTGTGCAAACTTGTGCAAGCTTGTGCATTCTTCCAAATGAACATTTAATTCAGTATGCGATATTGACAATGAAAAATGTTCTTATATATTTATTTACATTTATCAGGGATAATAATTGGTAGTATACACACTATAAAACAACAACAATAATAATAATCAGCTGTCTGTCATTTAAAATGTCGTTTCAAATGTATTTCATGGTGTGATTTAATTCAGTGAATTAATTGGCAAAATTCATCGCTTATATAAATATTAGTATATCTGTTTTTTATATTTCTCAAGAGAAACATGAAGGTGACAATTCCTTATGCAATTTCTGATGTTACTTACTTGCATGATTAATTGTGTTAATTTTTAGGTTATTTTTTGATAATTAATCAAACTAAATTAATGTAAATTTGACAGCTCTAGTTATTACACATTTTCACATTCACATTTTGTCTTGCACAGCTGCTTCTTGTGACATTCACTTCCTCCCTCTCACATCTTCCTGTCCACCCGTGCTTTTTGTGTGCTAAAAAAGGCGACAACAGGCACTTGCAGTCTCTTACCTGATGAGGGCTCAAAATAGCTGAACATGGCAAATATGAACAGGCATGGAAGGCTTGAAGAAGTCTGTCTTTCCACAGAACCTGGCTCCAGCGGTGCTGCCTGACTGCCAGTCAGACACGCTGTAAGTCTTTCTCACACAGTGACACTGGAGGGGACAAGGGCAGCTTTTGTTCATTTTCTGCTTGCCCGCATCTGCCTGCAATAGACAAGACCACTTCTGTGTCCTGGCATCTGCTGGCTTTGATATGGCGTTCAGATTCAGTTAAGTCCAGAGCAAAATGAGACGCTCAAGGGTCACGCAGGCCACATCTCTTTTAATGCAGTGCTTTAAAAGAGCATTTTAGAGTTTTGTCTCATTTCTTTTTTTTCTTCCTTGTTAACTTTTAGCAATAAAAATCTCAAATGATGTAATTTCCAGATCACTCTCTGTGTCAGTTTCTGTGTCCATTTTTTACATTCTCTTTTATAAAATGGCAAAACGTCAAAACAATTTACTGTATGTTTGTATATCATGTATTAAACACGTGTTGATATGTGCTGTTTTGTTGTTGTCTCCTGCAGTAAGAAGTGTCTCACACACATTGACCTTTGACCTTTGCTCACAGTTCTTTTCAGCGGCTTGCAGCAGCCTGGCACAGCTCTACATTAAAGGTTGGTGCTGCTTCAGAAATGCTGTATAATAGTTCAGTGAAGAGCAGGAAAAGGCAAAAGCATTTATCAGTCAGGCACACTGTCTCAAATCCCTTCTTTCATTTACTTCCTGTTTCCTATTTTTTTCCTCACTTGTATGCCTCTTCCTTTTTTTTTTTCTTTCTTTCACTTTTCTGCTCTTTCAATTCAATTCAAAGAAGCGTTATTAGAGGGACTTGAATAGTAAAAAAAAATATTATATGCCATTCAAAAGTTTGGGTTTCGTATGTATAATAATTTTAATAAAATTTTACATTCGAATAAAATAAAACAATTTATTCATCAAAGAAAAAAAAGCTTTGTTCCACAGGAATAAATTATATTTTAAAGTATATTAACTGAAAAACTCTTTTTTTAGATTACCATAAGATTTGACAGAATTACATTTTTACTGTATTTTTGATAAAATAGGTTCAGCCTTGATTAAAAAACATAACAAATCTTATTGATCCCAAATTGTGATCCAAAAAGTGAATATAAAAAAAACCCTGATAAATGAACTTGTCACAACACCCTTTTTCTTTCTTTCTTTCTTTTTCTTTCTTTCTTTCTTTCTTTTGCCCCTCTTGTTCTTTCAGTCATTCATGCTTTCTTCTACTACTCTTTTGCTCG
>JAUMHI010000043.1:17424376-17434376 GCA_032359435.1 Enteromius unitaeniatus
ACCGGTTTTGAGCGCCTGACAAGTGGTCTGCAATTACGGATCCTTGCATACAGTTCACAGAGCGCCTCATTAGCATTAGCAGAGCACTAGGAGAGATGTATACTCCGAAAATGAAAACCATGTTGAATTCCCGTGGTAAATGTCTGCATCTAACAATCACAATCTCCAGCAACGATCAAAAGTTAGAAACCAGCACAGAGTTCTTACACCATTTCGTGTTGATGTAAACACACAAGCCGCCGGTGCGAGTCTTACTGCACAGAGCTGCATTTCTGTCGGCGCGAAACAAGGCTAGCCCGTTTAGTTGAATGGCGACGTCTGGTACTCTGTCGCTGAGCCATGTCTCCATGAAAACAAAAACGCAGCAGTCCCTAAACTCACGCTGTGTAGTCTGTTGGAGTCAGATGTAGTCCAGTTTATTATCCAGGAAGCAGACGTTTGATTAGATGATGGACAGAAGAGCCAGCCGGCTAGGGTTTGTTTTTAGCCTAGCACTCCCGCCCACTTGCCGCATTTCCGCTTCCTCACGATTTCGATGTCCCCTCCTCCGGCCACCGGCATCAGGCAATGCCAAGGACTGGAGGCCTGGTTCCCAAAGTAAGCCGAGGTCACGTAGGATCAGGAAGAAGACTACCGTGGTGTTTGCCAACATTATTAGATCAATACTATTTTCAGCATCTCAAAAAATGGTTTTAAGTCTGTTATTTTAATATTCTGCTATAATGTGGTAGTAGGAAATATCAGTTCACATTTCCAAACATTCATTTTGCCATTAACTGTGGCAAAACAGTGATATTTTTGTTTGCGTCACACAGCGATCTGATCTGATCATCATCCAGTTTGCCTGGGATAACATGAAGAAACAGAATAAACTGAGACAGACTAATTTCAGAAGAACTATGGAGAACAACGTCTCAAAAGACGATTTAAGAAAGCTCCCTGCAAAACTACAGTATAGTTTTAGGCAGTCAAAAATAATGTCCTAAATGGATATTATTTATCCATTAACTTCAATTAACCAAATTAAATCAACATTTGGTGTGAGCATCCTTTTTGTTTAAAGCAGATTTTGCCTTTCAGTGAACTTTTGCATGTGTTTCGTCAATGCTAAAAAACGTGGAAAGTGATTCTTAAAATCCAAATGAACCGAACAGGATCAATTAGAGCAAGAAAGCAATAAACATATGCACTGATTATGACATTTTGATTGAAAATAGAAATACTCACAAAATTACTTTGAACCCTGCACATTAATGTAATTCATAATTCTGCAGACACCAGTTGAACACCGTTTGTTTCAGTGTAGAAACGCACATTTGCACATTTTTCCAAATCGTCCACACGTTAATGGATTGCAGTGAGCCTTGTGCGTAGGTACTTGTGTGTATGTGTTGTGAGAAGCTATAAAAATGAAGTCTCACAATCCAAATGAACCGAACATCAATAAATAAACGAGTGTCACCTGATTCAAATGCACAGATTCCTTTTTGCATGCGCAATTTATGATATATTAATGTAGAACAGACCAGTTTTATTCACAAACGTGTTTATTTGTACAAGCATTTAATCCTGAATTTCCACATACTCAAATTGAAATGTATTTGTGTGTTTGTAATAAGAAGCATACATTAAATGTAGCATAATTGTGGATAATTGTGTGTGCATCTGTTTTGAGTCTAAAATCAATCCATAAGTTTTTATATTGTTTTTAAACAAATAAATTCAGCCTAGTTGAGCATAAGAGACTTCTTTCAGAAACATTAAAGCTTGCCTCAAATGTTTGAATGATATAGTGAAAGAATAATATTATATATATATATATATATATATATATATATATATACACACACGGCCACTTTATTAGGCACACCTTTCCAACTACTCGTTGACGCAAATTAATGATGAGCTAATCATATTATGCTCATTGCATTTAGGCATGTTGACATGGTCAAGACGAACCGCTGCAGTTTAAAATGAGCTTCAGAATCTGGAAGAAAGGTTATTTAAGTGACTTTGAACGTGGCATGGTTGTTGGTGCCAGACGGGCTGGTCTGAGTATTTCAGAAACTTCTGATCTTCTGGGATTGTCATGAACAACCATCTCTAGGGTTCACAGAGAATGGTCCGAAAAAGGAAAAACATCCAGTGAGCGGCATTCTGTGGGCGAAAACGCCTTGTTGATGCCAGAGGTAAGAGGAGAATGGCCAGAGTGTTGCCTGGTCTGATGAGTCTCGATTTCTGCTGCAACATTCAGATGGTAGGGTCAGAATTTGGCATCAACAACATGAAAGCATGGATCCATCCTGGCATGTATCAACAGTTTAGGCTGTGTGGAGGAGAAAGAGAGATGTGGGGAAAGATGGCGAGTCACGCACTAGAGACCTGAGCGGGACGGATTTTTCAGTCCCACTCCCGCAAAAATATTAAATTTAAAAATTTGAATTTGAATTTTAATAATACATTTTCTCCCACTGCCGCCCGCAAAAGCCCGCAGGTAAACATGTAAGTAGTCTGGCCTAATACTGATTCAGAACGTGCGTTAGCCTTTTTTTTCCTTCAGCAATGTACAAAGAAGAAGTACAACTTAGCTTCCATCTGTGTCACACATTGTGCCTCGGTGTGGGTCTATAACATTTGTTTTTATTCAACTAAATTGAAGATAATTCCATTTTGCGGGAGTCCCGCAAATAATTAGATTCTCTCGCAACCCGCATTAACATCAGGACCTTACCACCCGCACCCGCATTCACCCATCAAATATTGTCCCGTGCCGCACGTTTGGGTGCAGGTCTCTATCACGCACCAAATGACCTGGTCTCAAAAAAGAACCCAACTTCTTCGACCAAACTAGAAGGGAGAGGTTTTAGACACGGACGGCGCAATTTGCGCTTCTCTGCGCAAAAAATGTTTATGTTAATTTAATTCTGTTTCACTGTTGTATTTGCACTTTTTTATAAACTACCATTTATTGCTAATAAAAGTTGTTAATATTGATGTGCATGTTATTTTGTTATTGCTTCAGTATTAGTGTTTGGTATTCAGTTTCTGAACGGTTTAGGCACAAGCCAACAGTTCGGTCTTACGTCATCATTTCTTTATTGTTAAGGGTAATACCATATGGGAAATAGGGATTTGGATACCGCCCAAGCCTAGTGGCCGGTGAGTGTATATGTGTGTGTATGTTTATGCATTTGTATTTAAAACCATTTCTTTAAAACTTTTTACTCTTTTTTTTTTTTTTACATTGGATTTTTTAAATATTTCTCCTTTTCATCTTTGCAAATCTCCTTATTAGCCACTACCCCAATGACTCTCCCTCTTTCTCTCTGACACTGCTGGAGGATTATAAATCAAGGTAATCGGGGCCTGTTTAACCTCCGCTAGGATGTCGTCACCAGCCGAGTCCTCATGCTGTTTTACGTTTCCGCTCTCCTCTCATCTGCCTACCCGCGTCACTACGCTGCTTTATTGCCCCTCACGCTGTGCCGTGTGTGTGTGTGTGTGTGTGCCTGTCTCACATGCTCACTGTCACACTCCTGATCTTTACAACGCTCCCAATGCGCTTGACACAAGACTGTTAGGCAAGGTGGCAAGGGAGTGAGGGCTTACAGCATTTAAACCACATTTTCACTTATACACACACCCTCCCCCATCAAACACACACTCATACCACACACTCATCGTTGTTTGTGCTCCAATTACATATTTATGTTAGTCAAGCTGAGCAGAAGGCAAAGCGGAGGCATGTCAGTAAGTTTAGCAGGTGGGGGCCGATTGGTATCAACTCCCAGAGGCTGAGAGAAGATAGACACATAGACTGAACCTTTTCCTCGCGCTACAACACACACACACCTCTCATCTTACACCTCCAGTGCTTCCGACAGCAGAAAGGGGTAGGAGACAAGCCGAAGCGGCCTAGTCTTTTCAGAGGCAGAGCGAATGTGTACATTGAGTGCCGAAAGTGGAATGAGATAGATGATGAATTTGCTTGATTCATTAGCATGATGAATGAGCGAGTGTTATCAGGCAGAGAGCAGAATCAGAGGCTGACTGATGTGTGTGTTAGGGATGCTAGAAAGAGAGTCAGGCCCTCAGGTCGTTGACATTTAGAAACCCCAGAGACCAGGCTGCCCTAGAGCCCAAAACACAGAGCGGGAAGTCAAACGCACATGCACACAACTTTATCAGGGGATCCAGTTTTTAACATCATTCACACAAAATTTAATAGGAACAGAAATATGCTCCTAAATTAGGGGTTCTAGGGGATCCCAGGGGCCCTCAAGGGAGAGCTAGGGGTCTTTGGTAAAAAGAAAAAAAAAAGTCAAATTAGTTTAAACAAAATTAAATAGAGGTTTTAAAAAAACAGCTGTATAATATTGTAGTAAGCAGAATTTTGTGTAATTATTAATAATATATATTATTAATTGTTATTAAATATAGTGATACATATACATGATTTTAGATTTTTTTATTTTTATTTTAAAATTTACATTCACTCATCTATGTAAATAAATGAACAAACAAACATATAAATAAATAAAATAAATAAGAAAAACATTTTATAAATTAATTTGTTACAAATTACAAAGACATATTTTAAGTAAACAATACATCAGTAGTATAGTAGTATATACTGAGTAGGAAAAACAATAATTTTATTTTTTTAAATTTTAAATAGATATTTTATACATATTCATAATATGCATTTTTCAAGGTATAAACTGGTGCTTTATATATGAAAAAAAACATCTGCTTTTTAAAGTATAGGATGAGGTCCCTTGCACAACGATGATGGTATTTGGGGCTCCCTTGAATCAAAAGGTCGAAAACTCCTGTTCTGAATAACAATGAGAAATCTTTAAAAGCGGCGTAAGCAGTTATAAATGAGCGTAATGTGCTGTTTATGGCCTGGTGCCATTTTTTGAGAACACTGAATACAATTAAGAAAAAAATAATCTATGCTTCAATGACTCTTGGCTTTTCACATTGTCGTTATTAGTGTCAGATTTATTGTTTTCTCGTTTGAAGAAAAAAAAAGTCTTGAGTTGCTTGTGGCCACCGGCTACTAATATAAAAAATAATGTGTGTCTGTCCTCCATTAAGTGTTGTAGCTCTGTTGTTGTGTATGTCTCCGTCTCCTCCTCATGCAGCTGATCGGTGCTCTAAAGTAAAGCACTGGGTTTTTTTGACTGTCGCTTGTCATCTTTACCGCTAATTATATAGAGAAGTATGGAGATTTGGATCATTAGCAATGCTAATAGTAGCATCCAGTGAAACAGACACACCTGGATTGGGGCGAGACAGCTGGGGTAGGTATGGATTATAGACACAGGTGCACTATTCAACAAGCATGCCAGCATTAGATGAATGTTAAAGCATGCACTTTAAACTAAACAAAGATGCTAAAACTGGCCGTTTTTCCACATCAGGGTGAAGTTCAAAGTTCGCAGATGGTGTATCACTGATTTATCCATTTATTTATTTTTTGCTTCGTTTTCTGTTCTGTAAATAAATGTATGTACTTGTATGTGTGTACATTACTTACAGTAAAGCCCTTTGCATTACTAAATAAAAATAAAAACTGTTTCTTAAACTTTCTATTCATCAAATATTCCTGAAAAAAATTGGTTCCGCATCACATTTTAAAGCACCACATACGACTGATAATAATAAAAAAAAATTTCTTAATATCATAGTCAGCATATTAGAATGGCTTCTTGAGAATGATGTGACATTAAATACTGTTGAATGTGACATTTGTTCTGATCGAAATACCCATCTCTGATTATATTTATTTATTTTCTTTTTGCAGGACAGATGAACTAGAATCTGGACAATCGTCATGACTCTGAAGCTAGCAGGAATTCATACATTAGTCACGCATGGAGGAAAGCAAAGGGTTTAACCTTGTAAGTATGTGCAGTTTTCTTTTAAAATAAAATTCCCTGTCATTTTGATGATGCCTTCAGTAGAGCCATATTAGAAATATAGTTGCCTTTAATTTAATAATTTTATTTGTTTAGTCGACATCTTACAATATTCCTTTTTGTTTTGTTTTGTTTGCATTTGTGTAATGTTCATAGAATGAAATCGTACAACTATACCTCTGTCTTCAGTAGCAATACTCGTACGTGTTAAACACGAGTGTCAAAAAATATTAAATCTCTTTACATTTTCTTGTTCTTATAAATATCTCAAGATGCCAACAAAACAAGAAAATGCAAAATAATTCAATTTTTGGTGATGTTCATGTTAAACACTTGCTACAAAGCAGCTAACTAATGATGCTATATAGTGCTGTTGTCAGGCTAGTGCGCCAAGGCGGGATATTAATGCAAGCACAGTCGGCTATGTCTTAAGTGAACGTACACAGTCGGGAAATGAAATCGCATACATGTCAAAATATATGATCTGTACATTAGGCCTTTGCGCAAACGCAGGCAAAGTGAATTGTGACAGTTCCTTACGTCTCGCAGGAAGGCAGTGTGACAAACAACAGGTCTCAGAGGAGTTTGCTGCTGCATGCAGGCCGTACCTGTACAAGTGAATGGGTAAAGACTCCTTTGACTTGTAGGAGGGCACATCCAGTGTCTGTTTACAGTAATGGCTCTTTTATGGTGGCAGCATGCTGGCTGCAGCAGTCAGGGCCAGGGGCACTACTCTCTCTCTCTCTCTCTCTCTCTCTCTGCCTCCCTCTCTTTTTCTCTTTTCTCCTTCAATGATAAATGGTCCTATCGCTGGTTTAAATTATTTCCTACAGATCTCATTTAGGGCCTTGAAGAAGAGATCCACCCTGTTTATTCATTTCACATTTGCACCCAGCTTCAATATCTTTGTCTATGCCTGCAAAGAATCCCCCCCCCCACACACACCCCCATTCTCAAGAAAAGGAGGGGAAAAAAGCAATTTGCCCAATGTACATAAAATGATGCTCTCACAGTTTTGATAACCTGCATAAATTATAAAGCGTAATTAAATATTATACCCTGTGAGTTGCCAAGGAGAAAGACAGAACGAGGGAGAGACAGATAGAAAGGAGAAAAAACGAGAGCTTGGGAAAGAAAGAAATGGAGTAAGATGGAGGAGAGAGAGACAGCTGTGTGTAGTGTCTTCTTCTAATAATTGTTCTTATTGATTCTTCCTTAAGGTGAAATGGTTTAAAGATAACAATAGCAGGGAAGGTAAGAGCAGATATCAGAGTGTGGCGCCGTGGCTTTGTTTGGCTCACATAAATCAGAGGGGCTTTTGGCATTGTGAGATTGCCGCAGAGGTGGCCCATATATTTAAATGGAGTATTAAAAATTGAAATTGTTCGGCACATGGAAGGCGTGGATGTGTCTCTTGCGAGCGTGCGATTGACCCAAAAATATATTCAAATTACCACAGCTAA
Source organism: Enteromius unitaeniatus (assembly GCA_032359435.1). Taxonomy (NCBI): domain Eukaryota; kingdom Metazoa; phylum Chordata; class Actinopteri; order Cypriniformes; family Cyprinidae; genus Enteromius; species Enteromius unitaeniatus. The sequence continues at coordinate 17,431,767 of JAUMHI010000043.1, forward strand.
ACAGCATCTGCTCCACCCAGTGTTAGTGAGTGTGTGTTTGTTTTCTCTGTGTGTGTGTGTGGGGGGGGGAGCGTGAATGAACACTTTAAGCGTAAGAAACATATTCTTAGCTCAGCAAAGAAGAATTACTGATTCAGAGATATGTTCTGGTGACTTGGTGGGGATTACAGGCTGCAGAGAGGCCACCTACAAGTTGTTGTGGTGGTAGATAACACCTTACGAAGGACCATTGGAAGTTAGTTGAAAAATGCACATTATGCATACTGTTTTTGTCTCTATGTAAGCTCAACTGGTAGAGCTTGGCTAAAGTCATGGGTTTCGCTTTGTAGACAACACAGTGTGCTGCTTAACTTTGTAAGTTGCTTTACATTACAGTTCAAATGTTTGGGGAGGTTAATGCTTTTATTCTACAAGGGAGCATTAAAGATGTTTATGACAGTAAAGACATGTATAATGTTCTGTTTTTCCCACTGACTTGCCACACACACATACATGTTGATTTATTCTCTGCCAGCAGGAGGCGCATTTTGAGCGGCAGAAATAGAGGTTTCCCCGGGAAACGACTGTACACAATGCTCTGCTCACATATGCTACTTTATCAGGCATTACAGGCAAGATGAAATGAAAATGACATCAACAATTTCCTGAAGCCAGTTGGTTTTCTTCAGAGATACAGTGATATTAAAAAACGCGCCACATTTTGATTTGAAAAACATTCAGTTCTCATATGTATTCAACAAAGTTGGAAAATCTATTTGTTGTGGTCATTCTCAATACCGGGACATGCCACTACAAATAAAACAATGGGAAAGGGCATACACCGATGTTACAAAAAATATAGAGATTTCTTTTATTTTCTTTAAGTATGATTAAAATGCATCACTGTTTCCACAAAAATTAAGAACCACATCTCTTTTCAACTTTTATGTTTCTGTATCAGAGTAATGGTTGCTGAAAACTCAGTTTTGCCATTACAGGAATACATTACAATTGAAAATTTTATAATAATTTACAATATTACTGAATTTACTGTATTTCAGAATTTACTGTATCTGAAGTATTTACTGATGAAAATTCAGCTCTGGGTAATATTTTAAATTGCATTTTAAAATATTACAATAAAAACTATTATTTTAAATTATAATAATATTTCACAATACAGAGATTTTTACACAATTTTTTTAAACAAATAAACTCAGCCTTGTTGACCATAAGAAATAAAATAAATAAAATATTTAAAGTTCCAGTAGTTTCTGCAATGGTACTGAGAACTGTTACGTTTTACTGTGAGATTTCACTTTTACTGCTACACGCTACTGAAATGTTATAGCATTTTAAGGATCAAATTGGAAATTCAATATCGTTAATTTAACTTTTAAGCATACAATATGGTCAGAAAAAATCTGGAAGTTTGGAAATTTGAGTCTGAAAAAAAAATGGATTGAATTGAATTTTGAAATGTGTCTAGGTACCCAAATGCAGCTTTGGCGAGCATACAAATTTTATTGCTTAAAATCTCACCGTCCTCCAGTGAAAGTGCCTGCCAACTGGTAAATGTAAATGTATCATCCTGCCTCATGAATATTAATTAGGTGATGTAACATTAGCTTAATAGTTGTAACTGATTTGCAGAAATGCAGGTACAGTTGGTGGCTATATTAGGATTATCACTAACTTTGACTGCTGTTGCAAATGGTTGGCAGATGCCTCTGTTTGGCTGTCATCTTTAAGGGTATTTATATCTATTCTGTAGCAAAACGAATTGCTAATTATTAATTATTAAAAAAATGAAGTTAGAAATATTCAAACATTAACAACTAGGACCCATACTGTAGCACTGCACCGATCAGAGGTGGCAGTAAAAGCTGGTTGGAGTAAAGGAAACATGACACGGTTCTCTCTCTGTGGATCGTCCTCGGCTCCTGCCAGCGATCTCCTGCCATCATGGTTTCCCACATTTAACACCCGGCTCACAAACCAGGATGTGTGGGAGTCCATCCACGTCACTGTGTGAGAGTGTGAGTGTGTGTTTTCTGTAAGGGTGATGTAGGGAAAAGCAGTGAGTAACAGTGTGTAATATGGTTTTGTAGATGCATGAATCTGCTCCGTGGGTGTGTGTGACAAAAGATGTCCAGACGTGTTTACAGTGTGCCTCAAAAAATATGTTTGCCATTAGAGGACGCTTTATCTTTGCGTTAAAAACTGTAAGCCAGTGAAATGAAAATGACTCACAATGAATCGTCATTTACTCACCCTCACATCTTTTGAAGTTTATGTATTTTCCAGAGGAACACGAAAGGAGAAATTAGAGTGTGGCCAGTTCTCTTTTGCAGTCAGCGAACAAATTTAGGAAAAGAAGGTACAAAGCATTTTAAAAGATACGGATATGTACACTTCTGTAGTTTTATATGTACTATATGTATATGTACAACATTTGAGTTATGTGCTATTTATAGCAATTTATAGTAGGGTTGGGCGATGTCAACCAATTTGTCATGGTACGATGTCTAATGTGAAACATCGCGATGGACAATAGCATCGTCTTCGTAGGCCGCTGTTTAGTTGTAACTAAAACACCAAGCCCCGCGTGAAAAACACTTGTAACTAAAA
>JAUMHI010000043.1:17439376-17452861 GCA_032359435.1 Enteromius unitaeniatus
ATTGAGAGGAAGGGAACATGTTCTGACTCTCACTCTGCCCGCTGGAATTAGTCAAAAGACCATTTTTAGTAATAAATTATGCATTGAAACAAAGAGATAGCCTCTTTTTTTGTTCCCCGCGCGCACGGGCCGCCTTGGCAAATGCCTTTAAAAAAATCTTTAAAATTGTCCATTCAACTCAAACTTACTGAGTGTAGCAAAAATGTCAAAGGCATAAAGTCAGCGAAGATTGAATAAAATAATGGGAGGAGACAGATTAGTCATGCAGAGAGCCCACACAGTCTTTCAGGCCGGCACAATACCACTTTTTATAAGCGCTCTATCTACACAATGGCGCCGTTCAATATATCGAGGATGATACATGGTCAGACGTGTAATCTCCCTTTGATTCCTCGCACTCATTCATTCCGGAACCTTTTCAGGACTGACACTGATGAGCTCCAGGCTCCCGCGGCTCTCCTCGCAGCCAGCAACCTTCTTTAAGAGTTCATTATGTAGGAACATGGAGGATAGGTGTCTTCCGCCAGGCCGCTATCTGATGTCACGCCGTTCCCTCGTCATCCGTCGCCGGCGTTAACGACAGGGTCTGTCTGAGGATCGACGGTGCTTTCAGGAACATTAGTCAGCTTTTGGGTGAAGATGGAGTAAGCCAACACGCCACTCAGAATAACACGAATCAATCAATCCAGCCCGGGCTTCCAAATTTTCCAAGATGGAGTCATTTCATACATGACGGAGCTCAGAAGGAAGGCCGACGGGTGCATTGATCACATATGGGGGATCGTTGGCGTCCTATACGTACCCGTTCCGGCTAAGTGTTCGGCACGCGTGCGCGTGTGTCTCGTGGCGTTCGGATGATGGAGGAGGGGGAGGAGTGAATCAGTTTCCCTGGGAGACAGTGGGCTGAATTACTGACGGGTTTGTGCACCACTTAACCTAATCTAGCATATGATTATGAGACTCAGTCAGGGGCGCCTCCCTCATACGCTTCAGTGCCAGCCTCCTTCTGCCTGCCGGGCGTGGCATACACACACACACACACACACACACACACCCACACACACACACACTCTTCCTAAAAATAAACCTCACCTCCTGTACAAGCGGCAGTGTTTGAGCCTACCTGAGCAGAGTGAATGAGATCCGCTAAATATTATGACTGCCTTGTGTCCTGCAATAATTGATTCCCCCACCCCGCACATGCATATATATACACACGCTGCCATTTACTTTCTCCGCGCTGTTCATTTTACAAATTCTATAACCTTTTAGAATTTCTTTCTGTGGAGAAGATTGCTGCCTGGCCTCAGATTCATTATGGTGATTGAATCCTCTTCAATAGAAAACTGTTTAAAGAAGAGAGAGGGAGAGAGCGAGCGAGGGAGAGAGAGAATGAAGGTAACATGGGTTAAAAGCTTGTCTGGGTGACATAATTCACCTCCACTGAGGCAAACAATCACATCGCATTGTGACCTTCATATGATAGAAAAAAGGCTGCTTTTTTTTTTCCTGCCGCCTTCTATCATCTCTTACCCGTCCCTTCATCTTCCACTGTTTTTTTTTTTTGTCTTTGGCATCACGGGTTATTTTGGATTACAGATTAAATATCTAATTACGATCACTTTGCGGTGAGGAATATACTGTAACGTAAGCCCTCGCTTTAATCATGAACGCAGTTTAAAATCACCCTTGTGTACAATGGGAGATGATATACATATATAATTCTCTCTCATCCTCTACCCTCCCTCTCTTTCCCTCCACTTTCCTTTTTTACACTCAAAGCACCTGGACCTACACTATTCATCATGTGGATGACTCCGAACATGAATTAGTTTTCTTTTTTTATGTCAGAGATGAGAGGGCCAGATGGTATAAAATAAAAAAGGCGAAAAAGGAAAAAAAAAAAATGGGGAGAGCGAGAAAGAGGAAAAATCGAGGACATAGTCTGCACTCTATGTTATCATAGAGGCACATGCTAGCGCGGGATTAGGCTGGATTTTTAATGCTGTTTCGCTCTGAATTATAGCTTTTCACTTGCCCTCCTTTGTCATTTCTTTATACTTCAAACAAGAAATTGTCCAATTCTAATTAGTCGATATAATTGCTGCTGGATGAAGCGCCGCCAATCGGACCCCGAACTCCTGCAAGGTGGAGTGGTTTTGTTCTTCTCTCGTCTTTTCACTGACAGTCTGTTTTTTGCCCCCCCCTCTCTTCTCTCTTTTTTCCGCTCTTTTTGCTGTTCTTTTTTCCTTCTTTTTTGAAAACAAGAGAAAAGGCCCTCTCGAGAGGTCCTGAGGTTACTGTCACGTTATTAGTGCATCACTTGTAGGCAATTACAAGCCCCTCCACATCCGTGTACCTGCCGCACGGCTCACTTTATGAGGGACAAGTGCCGACACGACTGATCCGTTTTTCGTCCTGATTGTGCTGTTCAGAGTGGCATCATTTTAGATTTGTTTATTTGTGTCTCCACTTTAAAAACCTTTGCCTGTGATTGTGAAAGTAAGCTGTTTTTATTCAGTTCTTGGCCTTTTTGTCGTTTTACGGTACATGTAGCAGTGCAGTAGAGTGACAAGGAAAAAATGGGATCAGGAAAGGTTCTAATAACTTGTAAAAGCACCTTCACTCAGTTTGTCTAAGTACTGTATGTGCGCATACTTCTAGGCCAAAGCTTCTGTGTAAACCTCTACATTAATGTTCATGGAAAATGTTTACTGTGCAGTCACCTCAGTCTCACAATTTTTGTTAAAGCCAAAAAAAAGTGTTCATTAATACAATTATCTGTATATAGTGCTTACTGTGGGAGACACTTAAAGGGGTTGATTCATCACCTAAAATTAAAACAAATTTAGTCATATTATTACTCTGCCTCAATTTTGAATTGTGGAACCAATATTTTAAAGAAACAAAAAAAAAAATACTACTTTTAATGTGTATCTTAATTCTTAAATGTCTTTCATTCAGTTATTTAGGGCATACATACTTTGTTCTCTAACAGGAAGGATATGCACTACTGTTCAAAAGTTTAGAAAATTTGTATTTAAAGAAAATACAATTTTTAGTATGCAGGGATGCATTCAATTTATTCAAAAAGGACAATAAGCACATTGTTACAAAACTTATTTAAAAATAATAATAAAAAAATAGCTGTTTTTAAACTCTCTGTTATTTAAATACTCCTGAAAAGGTTCTTTAGAACCAAAGAGCATATGGGATTGATATCTGAAGAATGATATGACACTGAAGAATGAAGTAATAGCTGCTTTGAAAATAGATAATAACTGTTGAATAAATTGTAACAATATTTCACAATATTAATGCTTTTACTGTATTTTTCTCCACATAAATGCAGCCTTGTTAAGCGTAAGAGACATCTTTCAAATATATATATATATATATATAAAATCATGCCTATATACCCTTCCTGTGCTTACTGTACTACACAGATATATAAAATATAGAAAAAAGTGCTGTGTCAGAGGAGTCAGTGTATTTGTAAATGGCTGAGAACTGCAGTACAGCTGATGTTGTAGGTTTGAGGCTGTTACTGAGGTTAGTGGGACCTTTAATTTTAGCTCTCGTTATATTAAGATTTACCTCGTATGGGCTTAATGACATCTTTCAGATGTAGCTGTAAAAGTGTTCTGGATTCCATTATTCACCCAAAGATGTCCCCATTCACACAGAGGTCCAGGCTATGCCTTGAATAACCCCTAAAACAGTTTGCATTGTGTCCCAGCATGTGTCTGATTGGACAGGGATGGTGGTGTGTCTATGTCGATCCCGAGGTCAGACCTGTCATGTTAAATGACTTGAAGCTGAGTGGCAGGAGGAAGTAGATAGGATCCAACCCTTGTTAGAAACGTCTTTCCGGTCTGTCCACGTCGTCGGACTCACCAGCGCAAAGCGCTCATAGTCAGGCCGGTGCCGTCACGCCATCAATCATCATTATAAATCCCGCATCGTCCCTGCTACATTAACTTGGCGACCTGCGCACCCCGTCTCAATTAAACATCTGATGAATATACGGCTCATCTACGCGGACTGTCAGCCACCCGTCAGTCAGCCCCAGACGAGAACACGCTTTTATTTTTGGACCGGATGCCAATAACGGCTCTGGGACTTAAACAAAAACATCTTCCTTCAAAGTTATTGCGAGCGGGAGGAGATTGTTTGCTCAACACTAAAGGGGGTTAAGGCAGGCTTTGGCAGGGAAAAGAACGGGCCAACAGAGACCCAGAGCCCCAAATCAGGAAAGTTTTGAAGCATTGTTTTGAATCTTAACAAGAGGACTGAGACATGCAAAAATAATTTGCCATCTTTTCTCTTTTCCTCGGCTTTGCATTCTATGTATCAACGCATGTAAATAGCATCTTAACACTTGATGCTATTTTGAAAAGCACTCGGCCCCTGAGGAGTTCTAGCGAGTGAAGCAATTTATCCACGAACAGGTGCATTTTTAATGCTTTTATACAATCAGATGAGCATTTTACATACAGACGCTGGCGTTTCTGTGTCTTCTTTTTTGATTGCCGCACTCCTTTATTCGTATTTTGAATTGATGTAGCCTTTCTAATTAAACTTGGAGAGAGATGTTAATTACCTAACAAGGTCACCTTTTTCTGCCACCATATTCAGCATTGCTCTCCTATACTCTTTCTCTCCCCTGTTCCACAGCCTAAAGGAGATTTGAAGAGCGGTGTTAATTGCCTATGCGTGATCCCATTTCAACTTTTGCATCTTACTCTTTAAGTGCCATATTTAGACTGTAAAGGAGGATTATTGGTATGTTGTGCTGTTCTCCGCCTTACACAATGTGTCCAGTCATCACAAACCGCTGCTTTCTGTGGGAACTCCTCTGTGACGAGAAGAGTGAGCGAGAGAGAAAGGGACGGCACATATGGAGCACGATAGTTGTTATAAAAGATGTCAGCTGTAGCAGCATGCAGCTGGTGGGCTTGTGAGGTGGGAGGACGTAACATGGGTGAGATATGGTCATTTGGAGAGAATGGGGTTTTATCATATGATACCAGGATGCGTGTGTCAGTAATTCATAATTTCATATGGCCCACACGCTTTCCTAATGCACAGAACTGCCTGCATATTTCTGATGCTTCTCATAGGATGTTACATCACTCTTTTGAGGTCTCTAGGCTGCATTTTAAAAGACCAAGTGTAAATAAAATCCACACAGACTATCAAAGATGATTTATTTGGATCAAAAAGGCCCTATATACTAATAGTGGAGATTACGGTAACGTTTTGTCTAACTGTGAATAACTTGGGAAGTTTGGGTGTTCAAATGTTTAGTGTGAGGCAGCTACATCTGTCAATATAGATTTTGTTACAGAATGTGTAATGTGTATCTTAGAAAATCACAATTAAATACATGTGAAGCATCAGGCTTCATCCTCAGCTGATATTATAGCCTACAGAGGCTAAAGATGTTTTCTGTCAGCTGCTGTAAAACTCTTTACTCAACTGTTGGGTTGCGACCCAAAAATGCCTTGGGCCTGTTTTGATCGAGTCACAGTTTGGAGGGTAAAAAGCTTTTTTTGTTTGATTTCTTTTGTTAATAATAAAAAGTTGAAGGTAGTCAGAAATGTACTATTATGACATGACTATAATTAGATTTTTATTAAAGGGTTAGTTCACCCAAAATTATGTCATTAATTACATTAATTACTCACCCTCATGTCATTCCAAACCCATAAGACCTTCGTTCATCTTTGGAACACAAATTAAGATATTTTGATGATATCAGAGAGCCATCTGTCCCTCCATAGACAGCAACACAACTAAAATGATCCCAGGTCCAGAAACATGGTAAAAACATCAGCAAAACAGTTTTTTGAGAGAACAAAAAGAGCATCATATACTGAACCATTCTTCTCTTATGACTTACGTATTTCATTAAAGCTTGTGTATGTGGCGTGTTGATCATGGTGGAAAACGTAATTCTCTGAAGATGAGTAAACATCTTGTTTTATTTGCACAAAAAAAGTATTCTCGTAGAATCGCAAAAGTGAGGATGAACAACTGATGTCACATGTTTTACCGGTGTTTTTGCTACGTTTCTGGATCATTTCAGTTGTGTTGCTGTCTATGGAGGTTCAGATAGCTCTCTGATATCATCAAAAATATCTTCATTTGTGTTCCGAAGACGAATGAAGGTCTTATGGGTTTGGAATGACATGAGGGTGAGTAATTAATGATGTGAGTAATTTTGGGTGAACTAACCCTTTAAAGTGCCCCTAGTATGCCATTTTAAAGGTTGCTAATATTGCTTTATGAGTCTCTTAAAACAGGTTTACACGTATGCAAGGTCAAAAAACACTTTAGTTTTCTCCAAAAATAGATTTAATTTTGCCCCATTTCTAAATGATTCGTAAACGACTCGTGTGAAGCAGTTCAAAGACTCAGTAAGTCTAAACCCCTCCTTCCCGTGATCCCTCACTGTGATTGGTCAGATGGCGCAGTACTATATGATTGGTCTACTGCTACAGCACTCCACAGAGCTTGAACCAAAACTAACGTGGACAGTGCTTTTGTAAGCGAATCAGGCACACCTCTACGTAGTGAACTTCAGCATTGTATAATGCATAACACTGCATTAAGCTATCGTTTATCATTACTTAGGCCACATTTACACATAGCCGGGTATTTAGAGAAATGAATATCTCTTCCTCTCCGTTTTCAATAATAACATTGTGCACACAACATCGTTTTCAAAAAACTTGTCATTTATATCAACCTGCAAAAATATGCCGTTGAGTGCCATAATCTATGCCAAACCTATGTAAATAGGGCGCTCACATGACGTTCTGGAGCATAACCAAACGGCAGGGAAATACCTGCGTCTTCCCTTCGTGTAAATGGGGCCTTAAACAAATGATGAGACAGACAGACAGTCAAGCTGTATCAATCACAGTATTAGACTACATTAGGCCCACAGCCGAACAACAGAACTACAGAAACGCAAGTTAGCTGGTTACAAGACATGTGCAGGATTGTTACACGGCTTAATGTAAACAAATACGATCGCTAGAAAACACAATCATCAATTATTAATCTTACTTACAGGTAAAAGTTTAGAGGAGCAAGCCGGTCTAAATAAACTGGGCACTGATTCATCTTTTAAGAGCAAGCATTTGGTGAATATTGTGTTGTACTCCAAGATTGGAAAAGCAGTCATCAGTAAAATGACACGAACACAACAAGAGATTGTACTGCTGAGGTGTTGTTGAAAAAATTAATGTTAATCACTCATTATTTGTAGATTCATCTATCAGAAGGGCATATAAAAAAATGAACTCTCACAGGATAGAGCGTCTTCTTCACATGATGTAATCACACGGAAATTGTACTGTTTGGGGGCGGGGCAAGCTGTTCGCTACATAGAACGTGGGCGGACATCATGCAAATATGTTACTTAGAGACGTGGCTCGGTAACAGAGAAAGATTCAAATTGCTGACGACTCGTTTAGGCGAATATGAGCCGACTCTTGTTTTTGATAGACAATAACTTTATTTATCATGCACTGTCAGCGTCACAACTTTGCAGATAGTTTATGTTCACGTACAGCTACATGACACACTGCATGAACGATCATGTTTGAAAAAGCATAATAGGGGCGCTTTAAGGAAAGTTTACAAAAGTATTACAAAACTTTCTGCTTGTAATATTGCAAATACTAATGCACTGTTTAGTCTAATAAAACAAACTTGTTTTTGTGTATATAGTTACTATACAGAATTCATGTTAATAATTTTGCATGTTTTTGAGCCTGTGCAGTTCATGGCAATATGAATTCATTTCATGTTGGATAACAACTTTTTTGCTGTATTGGATCATTACTTGTCTAATGGGACGTTTGGGTCCTGAAACAAAGCCAGTTGAGAACTACTGATTTATAATATTTAAATCAAGAAAATAGAAGTAAAACAAATGAGTGTTTACTGCAGGTTTGCTTTTCACTCATATTATATTTCCTACCTTGTCTGTCAGGTATTATCTTGCTGGCTGTTATTAAATGGTGGTATGAAGAATGAAAACACATCAAAATATACTAGAACAGCTGTTGTTTTGTTGTTTTTGTTGTGTACCTTCTAAAATCTGAAATGTAGCTTAAAACTGCATATGTTACAGCATGAACACTAACTTGCTTTTGCAAACTGCAGTGGAGCTGCTTGTATTCAGTCAGGTGTGGAGTGCTGGAGAAACACTGAGAGGTGGAGGAAGAAAGCTGGTAAGATGGAAATTTAAGTGTGTAATGTGAGGCTGATGTGATGAGATTGTGTGTGGTGACCTCCTCCGACAGGTCTCCATCCTTCATCAGCTTGACTTCAACCACCATCACCTCTGTTTTTTCCATCCCGCCATTTATCTCTCTCTCTCACGCTCTCATGTGTTTCCCCTCGTGCTCAATCTCTCTCAGCTCGCAGCTAAATAAATGCAGAATAACAATTATTGAAAACACAATTAAAACCTGTTAATCAGATTATTTGTAGAGGATAAAACCTTTAGGATGGCTCTGGCAGCTTGAGGAAAAAAGCTGTCCATTTTTCAGCAAAAATTGAAAAGATTATGATATGTCCATCCTCATGTTATAATCTCTTCATGGTCAGACAAAAAGATAGAAAAAACCCTAATAATTAACTTGACTTAGTATTGGATAAAGGAAAAAGCCATGGGTAAATAAGGGAAACACACAGTTACTCATATTCTGAAGGGGAGCGGGTTGCTGGTCTAATTTTAAAACGCAGCTTTTTAAAAAGCATTTAAGACCTAAGAACATACTCCAAATTAAAGAGGAAATAACCACATTTAGGAATTTAAGAGCTGGTGCACCTGCAGTTTGGACACAAATGCCTTTATTGCACTCACATGCATGCTGTCAATCAAGTGGCAAGAGGCAGAGAGAGGAAAAAAAATATCTCAGCAGACCTCAGCTGGGTATTATTTGGGTTTAAATCCATGCTTTGTTTGGAGCAGCTGGTAATTGCGTATTGTGGGGCAATTAAGATATTTAGCATTAAGCGGAATAAGCCAGGTCAAGCACCCCACCCTCTCTACTCTCACCACTATCAAATCAAAGCAGTGGGCATCTCTCTCTCGCTCAAGCTTTTGTATGTATTGCCATGTTTATTTCTGCTGAAAAGCCTCTTTAGTTCATTTGAGAGTCAGCTAGGCAAAGCGGCTCTATTTCTTTTCTTTTAGGCGTTTTTTAATAGTATTATTATTATTATTATTAAGATCAGGCAGTGCACAACAACAGCCTAGGAATCTATTATTCATTAAGTGTAACCAATATAAAATTTAAAACAGTGTTTTTTTTTAGTTAAATTATGTGAGGTCAGCATAATATTCTGCCTATTACTTATATCTATATCATCTTTGCCTTAGTCAGCTCTATTTAAATATGCAATCATTTACAGCTTTTGACTCTATGTGTGTGCGCGCCCAATTTCCAATATTCCTCTACGCACTTTTTATGCTGACATCAATGGCAAGCTATTAAAGACAGTATTTCATTATTGGTTCCTCGTCCCCAGTGGTTATTTACAATCCTATATATACTAAGCACTGATATTAAAGGAGACCATTTTAATGAGGTGCTATCTGCCTTAGCAATATGTCTTTCTCTGAATGAGATTGTGTTTAAAGATTTTTATCAAGAAATGGCTGTTCGCTGGGGTTATGTTTTGTCCATGAAATATGCATTTCATATCTCTTTCATTTCATTAACATAATTTAATTTGTGCTTTGCATTCTGTGCATAATACATATTTGATTTACAAAACAAATATTTCCATTAGAAAATGAATTTCATGCAGGCATAAGGCAGAACTGAATGATGTATTGTAAAGAAAGTAGAGAGAGCGAGAGAGAGAGGGAGAGAAAGAGAGTGAGAGAGAGAGAGAAAAAGAATTGTATTATCCTCAGAGCGCCTTGGCAAAGAAAAAAATACTCAATAGACTTCTAGTGCGTACCGATGTGTGTGTGTGTGTGTGTTTATGGATGTTTAGGGACATGTACTCATACGACGTATACGCCTGTGTCTCCAGTATGTAAATGCACATTAGGACTGCTATACTTGCAGTGAGTATATTGCATTAAGTTTAAAGCAATATTACTCAGATTGATTTACATTGTTTGCTATGGCCGCCTCTCCCCTCTACGTTAGCTAAGTGTTCCGGTGGCAATGTGGCGCTCTGCTTTTTATTATCAGTAAAATATGGTGGATATTATAAAGATATATCTCTCGGCTCGGTAGCACAAAGGAAGAGCACACATCCATTTTCATTTGGTGCCAGTTTTAAGGGTTGCGCCGGAGAACATGCTACACGTAGTATTTCACAGCTTAGCGTATGATGTACATCCTCGGGGACTTTGTTTCTTTGCCGGCCCGTTTGAACCGGAAAGCTCGCCGCGTGTCAGTTTAAGAGGTATTAGCCGTTGCTTTAGTTTGCGAAATCGCTTCCTTTTAACTCCAGCCTGTGATAAATTATGAAGTCCACCCCTCTACATTTCCTTTCCTCCTCTTCCAAGGGAATGTTACTAGTTTTAATTAAAGCACTGCACCTTGCTAGTTTAAAGGATATCAGTGGCTGTGTGATAAGTTGCAGGAGCTCAGGGCTTTGGATAACAAGAAGCATTTTAAGTGGCCCTGACGAGTTCATATTAATTTGGCTTATCGCGCCTGTAAAAAAAATCCAGGTAGCATTGAGGCAGATCCCGGCTTTAATGAGCTCAAAAACGTAAAGTCGGTGTCAGAACGCTCCACTTTTTTATTTCAAAGGGAGTAGGAAATAACTTGTCAAAGCTAAAAGCCAAACAGTAAGATCTATGTTTCAGAGGTAACTAGTATTAGCAGGGATTTCGGGCTCGTCTGACATGCCGTATGGAAGGGAGGGCTTAAAATAGAAGTCTCAGGTACGCCAGAGTGGGGCTTATACCTGCGCTCGGTCTCTGCTGCCTTCGCTGACGGTTAAAGAAGAGCGATGAGAGGATCTCTGAGCTTTTAAGAATCTCCTCTTCTTCAAATTCTTTTCCCTATAGTGTTGCCGGAGAGGTGATCGCCTGCCCGGCTACCACTTTGAATCCGTGACAGGTGTTTTTAAACTTCGCTCGAGCGGGAAAGAGAGATGGAGATCATACCATGGCTCTGAGGAGTTGACGAGAGCCTTAAGATGGTTTGGGAAAGTTAAGCCGCCTCTTGTCTTTTATTCTCTTAGCAGTTCAAGGCCAAATCCAGCAGGAGTATGAATACATCAAGTGGATGTTTTAAAAAAAAAAAGCATTCCAAGAAGATCGTTTAGGTTTTGCCTGTTGGAGCGCACTACTTTTTTTTAAGGGCTGGTTGGTGTCAAGGAATAATTCGCAACCGTGAACAATTTACCCTTTGTTCTTGCACCTTAATCTGTTGTTGGTGACAGAAGGGACTGCGTTTCTATCTTAGCAGATGGGGAGACAGGTAACTTGGCATGTTTGTTAACGTCGCCAATGTTAGGAAAGCAGACAAAGAGAGCGAGAGACAGGGAAAGATGAGAGGAGAGAGGAAAATCAATCTAATACTGCAGAACTATCAGATCACATGAGATGATGGATTCTTGGTCGCAGCATTCAGCCGCTGTCTGCCGAGCTGTGCAAATCAATTCAAACAGACACAAAGAGTAAACACACATTCTGCACCACAATAGGAAATTGAAGCAGAGCCTCCCTTTTTAAAATATGCCTCTACATATTTGTTTTGTGGATTACCATTCTGAAATGAAATTTGAACAGTTACTTAAAATAATATGCAAAAGATATTTCCTGTTTTGCCGCTTGCCCCCCCCCTCCCCACTGTTTGTCGGAGATGTGGGATAGCTGCGACACTGGCGTCAGTGTAAACACCACTTGCGTGTGTTGTCCCGGTGATTATTTTTCATAAACATTTTCAGAGGTTTATCCTTATTGCAGAAGGTTTAGATATCATATTTTATTTGTTTTTGCACTGTTGAAAAAATATTTTGCGAAAGTCGAGCCTGTGTTTGTCTGCATGCCAGTGGATGCAGGTTGGAATGGACAGCGTTTTCCAGGGACAAGAGGCCACTGAAGCTCTAAAGTTTAAAGGTTTTTTTTTTTTTTTTTTTTTTTTATCAATAGGAGCCATGCAGGTTTGAAAAGGACTTAATTGAACTGTGTGTGCTTCTTGTTCACGTTACAGGCGGAACTACCGTTGTAAGGTCAAACTTTAGCAGACATTCATTAAAAGTCCTTTGACATTTAGTGAAAGACTTCTTCAGTTGGCCTACACCTCTGGTGCGCAAAACATTAAGCGTGTACAAGGTTCTTGAAGTCACAAAGTACAACGTGACTTAGTCCTGCAAAGCATTATATAAATCAATGTGACAGTTCTTAAGTACAGAACCAAGAACACAGAAGAATGGACATGCAAGAAACTGTTAATAATAATAATAATAAAAAGTATATTTTTTACTGATGTGAAAGGAGCACTACACTAAAAAAGCAGGAGCTACAATCTAACATTTCTGAATATACTGCGTGTAAAAAGATAGTGGACAGTGTAGCATATTGCATTACCTCTGAAGTCTGATTCCCAAACAAATGACTCTTAGAAGTTAGATTTGTAGCACTTTAGAAACACATATTCAATATTAAGTAAGTGTTTTTCTGAAGAGACACATAATTTGCTGCTTATTAATAGTAAGTTGTTACGTTCAGGTATAGGGTTGGATTAAGGGATCTAAAATATGGTCATGCTTAATAAGGAGTTAACAATAAGTTTATTTATAAGTTCTAATTTACAGCCAACATGCTGGTAATATGTATGCTAATAAGCATCTAGTTAATAGTGAGAACTGGTCCTCAAAATAAAGTGTTACTGTTAGTTATTTTAGTAAATCAAACAACCAATTAATCAGAGTACTAGCTGTGTCTCATTTCAAAGCATTCACCCTCTGGAGGAGACATCTTCAATGGCATATGCGATAAGACACACACACTTTTGTGCTTCTCAAATGCAGTTGGAAATATCATAATTATGAGTTTCAAGCATGTGAATGTTTGAATGAAGTCCTATTTATTTGTGGGAAACTCTGAATTCTAGATGATAAGTTTTAATGTCATAAGCGGCGTGTCAGTTGGAAAAATGTCAGAAACACTTATCTGTGATATAGATATTAGTATTGTCAAACGATTAATCATGATTAATCACCTTATATGATTTTTACATATGGAATGTCTGTAAACAGTGTATATTTGCACTATATACTGTATATTTTTCGTATACTGCACGTTAACGCCGATAATGGCCCACCACTAATATATATACAGGTCCTTCTCAAAAAATTAGCATATTGTGATAAAGTTCATTATTTTCTGTAATGTACTGATAAGCATTAAACTTTCATATATTTTAGATTCATTACACACAACTGAAGTAGTTCAAGCCTTTTATTGTTTTAATATTGATGATT